>VSDK01006713.1:143064-153704 GCA_009767595.1 Symbiodinium kawagutii | reverse complement strand
TGAACCGCTTTACTTTGCTGTTTGGCATCAGAGGTTTTGACTCCTGGCAGTGCCATAGCAGACTCCAGCAATTTGGAAGCTTGCTCCACCTCTCCAGCTGATGCCAGCACTTCTGCCTTCACCAAATAGTACAGGGGATGGCTTCTCACACTGAAGTCATGGCTGAGTCCTTGCTCTAAGTATTGCAGTGCTGCATTCTGCTGGTCCTTTTGATGATAGATGCGCGCCAGCAACAGATGGGTATCAGCAGAGCTTGGGTCTAAACGAAGGCACTGGTGCAGGATGCGCGTGGCAGCATCAACCTCATTCAGAGCTACCTTTGCTTTGGCCAGCAGCACCTGAACAGGGAGAAGATCCTCAAACTACGGGGACTGATAACAGAACTTGGACATTGTTTCAGAGACTGGGAGATTTGAGAGGAATCTGAAATATGAAAAAGTTAGAGGATGTTAGAGGGCTGTCCATACATCCTCTTGACCACCTGCATTTGGGCATATCTTGGCTGGGCAAACCATGTGCCATGCCCCTTTACCAGTGGCTTCGTCGGGATTCCTCTCACGATGATGATCCCTTACCAACTCGTATAAGTCCCTACAACATCCTATAGCCAGAAATCAACCACAATCAACCGCACCCAATAATTACTAAAGAGTCCAACTCCCTGCATCTACCTCAAAATGTCACTTCTTCATAGCTTTTCATAGCCGATCACCCCATCGATTTTCAACGTCAGCAGGATGACCTTTGAAAACCCCACCTGAGCAGGCACCAAGCCTGGCACGAAGCGGGTGAGAGTCTCAAGAACCTGAACACCTCGCAGCAAATATCCTCCAGGCTTGGCATCATCGCCACCACCGGAGATGGTGTGCTGTAGATACTCACGGGCAATTTCCAACATGAAATCGGCATTCAGCTTGATGAAGAAGTCATAACCTACTGCAGATTTGAAGTTGGTGATATGCAAGGTGAGCGTTTCGTTCAAAAGGTTCAGGGCTCCTTCCGCATCTCTTCTCTTGCGCCAAGCAATCAAGGATTGCAAGAAGGCCAAATCGGGGGACTTCCCCACAGAGATTTGAATTTCGCTCAAAAACTCTAATTGTTCCTCAGCATCATCCAAACTGCCTTCCTGAACTCTGCAGTTGATGATGCCAAAAAGGGCACGCACATCAGTCTCATCTTTGGCAACTGCTGCATGGAAAGTCTGCTCAGCTTTGGAGAGTTCACCTTGCATCATGTACTGGCAGCCCAGCTCAGTTAAATACTTTGCCCTTTCAGGTGCCGCATCTGTGACCTTCTTGATCATGTTGAAAGTGATGTTGAGGATCGCTTTGTGGCGACCTGCCAAACGAGAGAAGAGCTGCGCACAGGACAAGGTGAGATCGTAGTTCCTGGGTTCCAGCTGCTGTAAAGCCGCTACCAACTCTTGGAGTCGTTCGGCCGCCTCTTCACATCGAGATTCCCGAGAAAGCAGAAATAAGACGTTCAGACGCAAGGCTTCGATGTTGTTGGGCTCTTGCTGTTGAAGCCGGCCAGCAGCTTCTAAAGCCTGCTCCCAATCTGCTGTCATCATCAATGCTTTCGCCTTCTCGATTAGGGCGGGAAGGAACCACTCATGCATCACAATGACCTTGTTCAAGCAATCCAGAGCTTGGACCCATTGGCGCTTTCCTTCCAAGACTTTGGCCTTTCCCATCAAGGCATCCAAATTCTCCAGTTCTGCTCCAGTACCACTGGCATTGTCGAAGTACTGCCCGCACCTTCCACAGTGCTGCAATGAAGTGAGGAAAATCCTAATGGTATCACCAAAATCGAAAAATTGGTTTAAACTGTTTAAACATCACACTCAGAATACGATATCATGAAGAGATCTTTGTGCTTTGCAGCAGAAGCGCTGGTCCAGGAAGCCGATAGAGGTCTTCCCACTCGCAGCATTGGCCTTTTTCCCTGCAACGAAGCCATTCCAGCCACGTGCGGCGTTGACAGCCGCGCTTTCGCCACCATCTAGCAAGTTCAGGACCTGGCACATAGGTTGCAGGATTCCCCAAGGTATAGGTCCAAGATAGTCAAAGTGCTAAATGGTGGCAAGCTTCACTTGGGAGATCGGGTCACTTAAACCATTGCCAGTATCAACTCTCAACCAAAGAAACTAAAACGAAGCTCGACTTTCCCATTTCTTTGGAGGCTTGTCACATCTTGTCACACTCAAAATAGCATACAGCAATTATACAGCGCCGCGATGCTCATCCCAGGGATGGGATGGACACAGCTCCAAGCCTCCTGGGCTTTCTCCACTTCTCCAACCATGGTGTAGAAACGGACCGTGAGGACCTGAAGCCCCGAGCTGGTGCTAGGCTTGAGATGGTGAGCAACGGATGTGATACATCGATATCGCTACACTTTCGATGCAACGGATGTACTGTATATATTGTGGAAGATGTGGCATATACTAGTGAATATATATATATATACATAGTACATACCGTATATGCATCTATGCATCTATGCACATACATCGTATACTATACTATGAGATACATGTGTACATCATGTACGACCCCCACAAGACTATCCATACACTGGGGTCTTTTTCATGCAGCTTAGTTCAGTTCTCAGTGGAAGCACTGGTGTCACCATGGGTTATCCCACGACAGGGCTACCAACATAGCTATACTACCATGCTGTACCATGCTGTCGCATGCTCCACCATCCACACAAGAACAAGCTCAGCACATCGGAAGGTCGTGGAAATCACCAACTCAAAAGGCTTCAGGGCTACCGGACCCTGGACGTCTCTGGTGCGTGATGCAACTCCTGCGCTCGACGCATGTTCATTTCGCGCACCTCAGAGCCACATGGCTGTGGAATTCCGTCCACTCCAAGCTCAGCTGTTGATTTGTTTCTGGTGGGTGTCGTCATATGCTGTCATCATCTAGGAACCGGAAGCCAATCAGGAAGGGAGGCAGCAACGAATGCCACGAGTTTCTGACCTTGACGATCCTTAAGGAGTTGTTGCCAAGTCATATGTATTCAGCGACCATGTGATTTACAGTTCCTAACAGTTGTGCAAAATGCCATACTGTCTGTAACCATTCTCAAGAAGCAACCATTGCTTATATTGCTTTTTTGTGACAGGGTCTCAGGCCAATCGCAACCTCGCGCCTACCCTCACATCCTGAAACCAGAATAGACCAGTGGTAAGTAATATGATGATGGGTTTGCTTTGCCAACGGAGGAAAGAATGTTCCTTAGATTTCTATCATCTCGTTTTGTTGAGCCAAACAGTGTGCCGTTTCTGGTCGAGATACTGCATCTTGATCCACCGTTGCCAGCTGCTCATGGAAGTATGCCAGAGCGCTAGCAAATGGAAGCCCCATATCGCCTGGGAGGATCAACTTCTAAGCTTGGACACTGAGTCAGCCATGTTCGCACCTGCTTGAGACAAGGTTGACCATCTAAATTCAGCTGTCACAGGAACCATCCAAGATATCCAAGGCACGCTTGCCGACACAGGCTTCTGCTTCCATGATCGCTTCACGTGTGCTGCCTTCACAATGCAAAGCGTAGGCCTCACATCGCGGGATGAAGAGCGTTGCTTTCATTGGTGCCGTGGGAACGAAACATACGGAAACCAGCATCAATGAACATGACAGGGTTCTGACATTGATGAGAAGCGGGGGAACTGTATCAACCACCAGAGTCAAGCTGCAACGATACGTGAATTATCCTCACTTTGCATACTGATTGCCAACTTTCTCAGCCCTGCCTTCCACAAGTGGAGGGGCACATCGTTGGATCGTCTAGCCTCTTGGTCACAAATTGTTTGAGCCTTATTGTAATATCCTTCTCCTTAGTTTGGCAGAGGGGCAACTTTGTCCAAAGCCCCTAAAAAAGAGGGGTTTTCACTCTATGCTTATGTCTATGACTCTGACTCTCTTCTGGATTACTCGGCAGCTTCGGAGACTGCTCAAAGACAAGCTTCTGACAAACACGGCCATGGTTGAAATTCCCGCCTGAGTGCAGCCAAGATTCGGGCATAGTACAGGGCGAGAGCCTGAAAACAAGAAACAAAAATGTCATATGGGTACCCCCAAATCATCCAACATTAACCATTTCTGGTAGTGAACCAACCATGTTGGGTTCCCTATTTTAAGAAACACCCATATGGGTACCCCCAGATCATCCCATATCAACCAGCCATCTACGCTCAAGGGAACCTTCAGGAGGTGTTGGCTGACCTCTGGGGGGCGAATCCGGCGGTGCCATGAATCTTGACAACTGGCTATTCGATGAGCTCAGCGCTATTGACTGGAGTGGACAGGGAACACCATGGCATGCTGGGGCTTCATACAACATTCATGTGGTATTGTGTCAGTATGTTGGCGCTTGTGAGGGCAAATTCTACTTTCAGGGCAAGTTGAGTATTCCTCCTGAGCACCAGCTTGTGTGTTGCATTGCTGCAAAGGGTGAGGACCATGTTTGCATTCGTGCCACGACCCAGGAAGTGTGTCAATTGGTTAGGTGGTCTATTTCTCAGACTGCCTTGCATGTTGATGATTGCTTGACTATCACCGATGTCATTCTGAAGGATGCTGTGTATGTGGGCCAAATCATGGTAGGCACCGATGTCTCCAACCAGATGACGTCATTGGCCAATGAACATGCTTGCATTTGCTTTCGAGTAGAACATGACACGTCACAACTCATCCCATGTTTTCCTCATGATTCACAGGGTGAATGGGCTCTGGCAGAACTCTTCGCTGGAGGTTTTGGTGGATGGAAACAAGCGAACATGGTGATTGGCACGAGGGGGTCTACCTGCACCTCCACGCATGCAGTAGAAATCGATCCGGTTGTAGCATCAGCATATATTCACAACTTCCATGTGCAGCATGTCTTTCGAGCTTCAGATCCATGCATGAGTGAATCCTCTCCGATTGGTGGTATTGATCCCAGGGCTGACACGATGTTCATTGGGGATGTGACAGACACGACATGGATGAAGACCCTACCATCCAGAAAACATATCATGGCTGCCATGTCAAGCCCATGTCCACCATGGACCAACAACTCGTCCAAGGATGGGTTGGAACACAGTGATGGACAGCTTTTTGTTCAGGCCTTTCTCAGCTACCGTTTTTGTCGACCGAAATGTGTGCTTGCAGAAAACGTTGCAACCATTCGAACTCATCGGCATTTCGAATTCCTGTTGAAAGTAGCTGGTTGGTGTGGATACAAGATGGTTTGGGAAACCATTGCTGACCTAAAGCGAGTCGCACCTGTGTCTCGCAAACGATGGCTAGCAATTTTCGTTCCTACCAGCATGGACATTCAGCCGTGGAAGTCCCTAGACTTCTTGCAATTGCCTGAATCCTCCCTGAATCAGTTTCGTGTACTCGTTGACTTGCCTGAGCAGCATGAGAGGGAACTCACGCTGGACCATGAGTTGATTCAACTTTACTCAAATCCTTCCTTCATGCCAAAAGGAAAGTTTGGTACTGTGATGATGAACCCCAAGAAGGTTTTGGAGAGCCGTGTCAAGAATGGAGCATCCTGCTTGAGTACAATCATGGCCTTGTATGGAGCTCAGCATGATCTCCCACCACATGTCTTGTCGTCCAAAGGAATGTTCACCGAGTTGTGGGCAGGAAAGTTTGGGGTGAGGTTCTTTAGCCCGGCTGAAACTGCAATTCTTCATGGAGCCATCATAGACTTTGCCTTTCCATGCGCTAGTCGACTGGGGCATTCAGTGGTTGGGAATTGCATCGCTGTTCCCCATGCTATCCTGACAATGGCAGTGGCTCGGAACATCATGGATGTTGATTTTCGTGAGGATCCAAGAGAGACGGTGATTGCAGGTCTGCTTCAGAGGTTGCACTCTGGCAACTCGGTTGTGACCATCCAAGGTGATGTTGTCTCCCTTTCAAGAATGGAGGCTTCGCCTCACGAAGTGAGTATGGGACATGATGCCACTGATGAGGCTACTATCGATGATACTGAAATCGATCTTTCTCAAACCCTTTCATTTGTGTGCAGCTACCAAGTGAAGTTGATTTTGGGTCAAGAAGGCACGCACATTTACTCGGTTGACCCAGGATCCACTCTGAGGGAACTCTTGTTCAATCACGATTTGTGCCACTTGGAGGACACCCTGGTCCTTGATGCGAATGGACATGTTTTTCCATTTGATCGCGAATTCCAAAGTGACATGTGTTTGAGACTCATTTGGTGCGATTCCGAAGTGCTTGACAGTGCTCGTCACGGGGGCACATGGCAAATTTGTAGGCAACCCTTCTGTGACTTCCAAGCTATTGCATCCAAGATTGAAGAAGCATTGACGCAGCCAATTCACTGCCTGGATACGATGCTTAGTACATTCCATGCTCCCTCTTTGGACAAACATGAAAGCATTGTGTTGTTCATTTCCGATCCATTGCCAATCTTTTCCAGGGCTGGCTTCCAAATCCGTGAAAACATCCCATGTGAGTGTTTCCCAAGTGAGCTGCAAAGGGTCCTTCCGACCTTTAGAGTTGCGGCTGACCACGTCACTGTCACCACAAACGAAGCCATGATGCGAAATGAAGTGGTGGGAAACTATGAGAGGATCATGAACCCATTGGTTGGAATCCTAGCTGCTATCAAGTGGGAATGGCAAGAAAACGAAAACAATGACCCTGTTCACATTGGTACTTTGAAACCTGGAGTAGGTGCAGCGCCTGTCTTGGCCTTGATGAATCCAATTTGTCGAAGTGCAGTTTCCGTGGCACTTGCTCCAAGTGTTTTGGCAGAAGGGCTCAATGTTGCCGTGATTCTTGATGGACTAATGCTATGGCAGGGTATTCTTCACCCTGAGTTGACAATTGCGCAATTCCTGGGACTGGTCAAGGCTGTGATCCTCTCATGTGGTAGGCCACTGTTTGTTTCATCGGTCGCTGGATTACGCATCTTGGATGACTCACAAGCTACTATTGGTTCCTTGAACACCACGGATGATTGTGTGACTTTCCGGCTTGTGTCACAAAGCTTTGGGAGCACTCTCCATCTATGGGGAGGAGGGGGCAAGGTTGATGTCTGGAAGGAGACCAAACATCTCCTGGGACAAGAGCTGCTTGCTCATGGATGGTCAGTGGCCGGCTTGGATGCTGAAACAACGCACTGGCTTCGAATGATTGGTCAGAACAAGATCTTTGGTGTCCTGCGTCAACAAGTCACTGATGAGAAAAGATGGGCACTTCTGAGTGACTTGGCGAAGTGGCATGGTTTGAGATACACCCCGGAAGATGACACCCGAATCCGAGCAGCGCAGAAAATACAACGTGCCATGAGGAAGAACCTTGGTGGGAAACTCACTGCAGGACAATTCTCATTGTGCAAAGGATACTTCGTTGGAGCCTCGGGTGAGCCCTTACCAGTGTTGTCCCAGATTGCTCTTGATGATAGTGGAGTCTGCTTGCTTGAGATTGAATCAGCGATGGGATGGTTGACACAGAAGCTTCCTATCATCAGTGATGAACTTGCTGTGATCACCCTCTTCAATGCCAATTTGCCTTCCAACATCCCGGCGCCAGTTGAAGTGACTTTCCCGGCACTTGACAACAAGGGTCGCCAGGTCCTTTTGAAAGGACATTTGTGGCAACTGGGGGAACGACACGCCCGTCCAGGGCCGAAAGAACAAGGAATTGCCACGTCAGACACAATTACAATTGCAGCCACAATTTGGCGTGACTCATGTTCAGAGAGCCATTGGTCAACCCTCTCGAAATCATTGGTGAAATTTGCTCTGGAACAGTTGCTGGAAGGTGATGCCCGGAAGTTGGTGCTCCAAGTGTGGGGGCGGTCATTTAGAAGTGAAAAAGGCCGCACTGACCCTGAAGATGCGGTATCTGCCCAATTTCATTTCCGGGTGCCACGTGATGAAGCTGAGACAATCCTCAAGCTCAGCGGGAAGTCAGTTGTTTTCTTGACTCCGAAGTCAGAGAGTCATCTTAGCCACCCTGACTGGGGGTTGCTGTGGTTCAAAGAATTTCGTGAGGCAGAGATAGCAGCAGCACGTGCAACACAGCACTCAGGTTTTGCCAGAACCAGCACTCGCTATGCACTGCGTGTCCCAATTGCCTTGTTGGATCAGATTGCAGCAGAGGTCAAGGACACACCCACGACACCTGCGATTCAGGTCCAATTTTTGTACAAAGTGCATCCGATCCCCCATGATATCAAGCCTGAGCAGGTTGTGGAATGGGCCAAAGGATTCGAATGGAAAGTCAAGTTGATCAAGAAACTTGGTCGAGATGCAGTGCTCCTTGGGTCAAACACACGTGTACCATTTGCGCACTTGTCAATGAATGGGAGGCCAGTCTTGACGAAGGAGGTCAACAACCACAAGGTCAAGACACATGAATCGCCATTGGTTGCAGGTCCTCGGCCCCCCCCAGTGAAGCAATGGAACAAAGGCGATGTTGACCCTTTTCAGGAATCCGACCCATGGGCAGGATTCAGACCAACTCAGAGCAATGCAGCACAGGATGCCGATGCGAGTTCGTCAGTACCAAGCACTTCTGCTTCAGCCAGAACTGTCGATGCTCCCACTGCTGCAAAGTTCCAAGCCATTGAACAACGATTGGCAGTGTTTGAATCCAATCTCACTGCATTTGCCAAGACAACCGCATGTCAGACCGCTGCAATTGATACTACGAACACTGTGGTCAATGAAATGAAGGCCTACATTCGTCAAGTTGATCAGAATGTTCACACCCTGAGTGAGCAGATGGCAGGAGCACTTGAGACCGCAGTTGCCAAGGGCTTGGAGTCTCAGGAGAAAAAGATGGATACTAAGTTTGAACAGCTGATGGGCATGCTCAAATCCCGGGGAGGCAAACGCTCTTCTCCTCAGGAGCCAATTCCTGTACCGGATGGTGAGGATGATGATATGGAGAGTCCTGTGAAACCACCTGTTGCCAAGAAGTAGGACTCCATCAGGTTTGAGCTTCCATGTTGCGTGTTGCGGTGGCGAACCCAACGGTTCTCACCGATTCCGCACCAAAGTTTGCTAGTATCCCTTTTGACATTTGCTTTGTGTCTGAACATAGTACCACATTGGCACTGCAGACTTCACATGCCAGAGCCTTTAGCCGTGAGGGGTTACAAATTCTGTGGGGGCATCCTGTTCCAGCCCAGAAGCTTCGTGCCGATAACACAGAATCTTGTAGGGGGCTGTCGCTTGGAGTGTGTCTAGTCTCAAGGACAACTGTGGCATTGCGTTCAACCAGGGACCCATTACCTTTGCATTGGTCAGAAACGTGTAGAGTGATGGTTTCCTACATGCAGATGCCAACAATCACAATTCGTTTGATTTGCATTTATGGTGTTCAACCCGGAGCTCCGAATTCCAGTGTAAAGAACTCTACTCTGTGGCATTTGCTGCTTGAACTTCTTGCAAGCAATGATGTTCCAACCATCATGGGAGGGGATATGAACCTACGACCACAGAGTACGGAGGTCTGGGGTGAACTTAAAGCTATGGGATTCCATGAAGCTTGTGAGCAGTTCGAAGTGACCCACGGTGCTTCACTTCCACCCACTTGCAATGGAGCTACCAATCATGATACTTTAGTGTATAGCCGGCACCTTGCTGCATCCTTTGAGAGTGCCCAGGTCATCCAGGAAGGCCTTTTCGCATGTCATGATCCCTTGGTGGTTACCTTTAGCTTGCGAGTTCCACATTTTTGCAGGCGAAGTTTACCAATGCCTGCTGACCTTGATGCACAGATACTTGAGAGTGACCTTTTTCAACACAACCAAGAAAGTTTGTGGCGTTCTTTGCAAACACAACATGCTAATTCTTCATGTCGACAAGATGAGGTTACTGCACTTCTTCAAGATGTTGGTAGAACTTTTGAAAAAGCATATGATAAAACTGTTGTGCAATTGAGAGCCCTGTCAGATGATCCAAATCAGTTCATCCATCGGAGGAAACCACAGATCCGTAGATCCCGGCCATGCAAACCACAGATACTTCCACCAATGCAGTGTCCAAGGAAGGCACGCCAGGGGGACTATGAGCCGCCGTGCGAGGTTCACCATACACAGACCACCCAGTGGATCAAACAAGTTCGCAGACTCCAGGCATATCTTAGAAGAGCCAAGAAGTTTGTCAAGGATCCACCCTCCCAGCAGGCGAGACTCCAACACCAGAGAGAGTGGATGTCCATCCAGCATGCAGCAGGCTTTCGCCCGGGCTTTTGTGAATGGTGCTTCAAAAAATTGAATGTGACGTGTTGGTATTCTTGTTTTGATGCTCCGATTGATTGGTTAGAGTTGTTGTACAAAAACCTTTCAGAGTACGTCAATCAGTCTTGTTTGTTATTCAAAAAGAAACGCACTGATAATTTCCGGTACAAGCTTGATATTGATCTCCTTCATTTTGGCGGAGCACTCACACATGCCTTGCTGCGAAAACCACAGGATCCTCGCCCAGGCTGCATGGAAATTACCAAGACGGTAGTTGCGACATTGATGCGACAGACGGGTAAAGGTAAGCCACATTTAATCCTCCCACCCAATCATGATCTTCGATTGCACGAACCTGTTTCCATTGGTGAGGATTCCCTTCATTTAAGCCATGAAGTTGACCTTAGCACTGAGCT
>VSDK01006713.1:124232-141287 GCA_009767595.1 Symbiodinium kawagutii | reverse complement strand
CAGACCAACATCTGGCCAACAGCTTTCTATGGAGTTGAAGTGCTTTACATAGGACAGTGTCATTTCTCCAAGCTGCGTAGTGTTGCAACCTCTGCCCTTCTCAAAAAGAACCCTGGTACAAGTACTACACTGGCTCTTGCTTGCTTGTCTGCAAAGGTTGTGGACCCACTGGTGTATGTAATCATCAGAACCTTGTTGAGCTGGCGCCGTATGCTTCTCCTTGACATCACACGAGCAGATGATTATCGACACATTCTCTCACAGGCACATAACGACCCGAACCTGGCATTTGGACCTGCGGCAGCATTGCGCTGCTATCTGACTCAAATTGGGTGGGATGTAACAGACCGAGGCGAGATCCGTGACCATCTCCATCGAATTTTGCCACTGACACGTGTTTCTGGACGAGACATTTCTGCACGGGTCTTGACTGCATGGGGGATACACCTGGCTCGTGACCTCCAACGAAGACAAGATTTCAGTAACTGGCCTGCCATTGATATTCCTTTGACGTTGAAGGTGCCTCTACCGGAAGACCAGAGAGAGGCAATGGTACTCTCCATGGAACGTACAGCTGGACACATTTTTTCTGACCAGGCAAGACATTGGGAGGGTGACGATTTTGACCCTTCCTCCTTTGACAGATGTCCATTGTGTGATGCCTCAAACACGCGAACACATTTCCCATACCGGTGCCCTGGTGTTGCTGGTACATTGCTTGCGAATGAACATGATTTTACACATATCAAGACACACTTTCCACACTGTTGTTTCATCCCAATTGCATATGAGCACCCGCATTTGGAATTGGTGCGTTCTATTCATGAGAGACGTGAACTACCTGCAATCTTTGATCTGCGAGAGTATGGTAAACAGGACAACCGGACCCCTGTTTTCTTCACTGACGGTAGTTCAATCTTTCCTGAGCTGCCGGGGGGACACCTTGCAGCTTTTAGTATTGTATGGGATGCAACTACAGGAGATGAAGAACGTATTACGTGTGCCCGTGCCTTCCGGGCGTTGAAAGTTTGGCCGGAACAATTGGTTCCAATACAGATTGCTTTGACCCCTGGAGCGCAGACAATCAACCGGGCTGAGTTGGCAGCGATATTACAAATTGCTAGATCATGTCCTACTGCAATCATTTACTCAGATAGTGCGTGGGCCATCGAAGTTTTTGAGGCAGTGCGACGAACTCCGGTATACTCTGCACACTTTCATCGAGCTAACTTTGATCTTGTTTGTGATCTCGTTGACCTTGCGATTTCGACTGACCTGGGGGGCATTGAGCTTCATAAGATTCGATCTCATCAGTGTTATGATGATATCCATGATGATCTTCAACTTTTCTTGGCTTTAGGCAATGACAAAGCAGATATGATGGCAAAGGAAGGTACACTGCGTGCTCGTTCGGATTTACATCAACTTTGCTGGGAAATTGCACACTGGTGTAATGATCAGTTGAAGTCTCTGAAACACTTTTCTAAGCTTCTTGTTCAGATGGAGCTGCAACGCTTGGATGCATTTGACCGTCGGAAAGCTCAACAGACTGAAACCATGAATCCGGCGGATCCAAATTTTTTGGCTAACTGGCAAGTGACAAATCCACAACAGCTTTGCTCAGATGATGCTACACCTGATAATTTTCTTGCTGGGTTTTTGCCTGGAGCATCTTTTTATTTGGCACTTCGTACATGGTTCAGCATGCTGCGTTGGAATGACGTACCAGGTGATGACATTGGTATTTCATATTTTGAATTGGCGTGTAACTTCATTGGCGTGACGGGTATTTGCTTCCCTAAGGTGGTTTCACGAGGGGGTTCACATACTGAATATGCTGATGAAAGGTTTTCTCCGGATGCGATGTTGTTACACCAATCGGTGTGGGACCTTACACGAGTGCTGGAGCATGCTATTCGTTTATCCTCCAAGATGCTGGATGTACATTTTGTCCCGCTGGCTTTACACCAGAGGAAATGTTTCTTGCAACAATATGGCTACAAGGGGCGTGTTGCTGGCATCATGGCACGACCGGTGCTAGTTGAACAATCTTTACATGTAGAACACATGTTTCAGTGGGCTGGACCATCGGGATTGACACTTCCTTCACAATTTTCAGAAACACCTGCATTTGTGGTAGATGTTCATGAACTGGATGAGCTGCCATTTCATCAACGACTGAGGGCTTTCTACAAACTGCACAACGACTCACGAAACCAGTGATGTTTTTCTTTGATTGGCTGGTCCTGTGTGGACTAAGTCAGTGACCCTTGTATAGCATTCTCTGTATCTAGCAGTTGTCCTTTGGCCTGCACTATTGCCAGCCCAGGACAGGCAGACAGTGACCCTGCTGCGGACCGCAATCCCATATCAACCATTTATAGTGATAAAGTGATAAACCAAGCATTTTTTCAGGTTCCCCAGTCACTAATCTAAGAAACCATGATGCGCTGTGACCATCTGTGACGCCTTCCTTGATGTCTTTTGTAAATCCTGCCTGCGCCTGCGTTGTCATCGCGGGCCAGGCCTTCACCCGCCCGAATCGCAATGCTTTGGTGATGCTTTGATGCAATTCTGTTGCTTGTCTTGGCTTTCAAGCTTTTTACGAGCATGTCTGGCAGAAATCTGGGTCATTCATGGTCATTCATGGTCATTCTCTGTTGTGGCTGGGAAAACTGACGTGAGTTTCGCTCAAATGCTGGACTCCAAACCAACTACCTAGAGTCCAAAACACTTGGATTTGTTGGGCGTAAGTGCATTTCATTCACTCAAGCTCGAGCCAAGAATGAGCATGCATGAATGACTAATGCTGCAGCGATGCAACAGTTGTACTAAGCTCAAACATGTTGCATGCTTTTGAGTCCTGCTTTGTCATGGTACTAGTGCGCGCTGCAAAGGTTGGTTGTGAATTTCAAACAAATGGTTTGCCAAAACAAAGCCAGTCCAGTGCCAGTCCAGTATCAGTCTTGCAAAGCTATAAAAGTCAGGATTGCTGCTTATATTCCCACGGCCTATAACCAAGCACAGAGACTTCAGCCGCGGTCGGCCTGGAAAGGAGACAGTTTGCAATGGCAATCACAAACTTCAAAGCCTCCATTCCATCTTTGAACCGATCACTCCCAGTTTAAAGCTACGATCCAAGGATGCCTCATGATGCCTCAGGATGCCTCATGATGCCTCGTGATGTCTCAATGTTGAGTTCTGAAGGTGATCAGCCCAGCCTTTGATCTCTTTCCGATGGGCATTTTGTGCTTGGACCATAAGATCTGCCGCCTGCCGCACGGATGTCACAGCCCGGATCCCCTTCTGACATCGTCTTGCCTCGCCGTAGGACAGAGTCTTCTCTTTGCCTCTGGCCTGCGATCTATGACTTTAAAGCTGTTCTCATTGTTGCTTCTGCTTACTTCTTGCAGATTCAAAAACAGAGACAAACAGAAAAAGACTCAACTCGCCCATCTGTATGAGACTTGACCTCGAGGATGGAGCACAATGCCACGAAGGCTGCATCAGGTACTGGCCTGGATGCAAAGGGCTGTGCGTTTGAAGATGCTTCAAGCATCTGATTTAAAAAATGCAATTTAATTAGCCTTCAACTTGCTCAACACTCCCAGAAGATTCAAGCTGTGAGCGGCTATGGCTGCGACTGCGAAGGCCTCCGCATTTCGGATGGCATGGCCAGTCTGCTATCATCTCCTGCGGGGGCGAGAACGGCAACGGTGACCATCCAAATCCCTGGCCCTTCATGGCCTTCTGGAGAGCCATGGAGAGCATCTGGCATTGCCCACACTTCCAATGTCTTTGTACTGTGAAAGAATGTGTTTCCACGCTTGTCTTTGAAGCATTTTGAAGCATCCTCCTTGAACCAGGGCTCTTGACTCGGCACATGCGTATCCCAAATATGTCGGTATCCCTCAACTTTGAATCGGAGAAGCATGCCTTTTCCAATCTTTGCCAACTGTGAGCTGTGTTGCTTGGACCAGTCAGGGTTCAGTGTTCACCAGTGTGCATCCACTTCTGCCTTCAACGGATTGCTTACACGGCTTCGGAACGCTTCGCTTAAGGCTTGACTTCAGGCTGAACTCAGCAGACTCCGTGCTGAGGACCAGGCCATCTCCCAAACGATCACCTTACCATCTAAGGTCAGCCCCCACACCTCGGAGCTGTGGCGAAACGCCAAATTCAAAATATAGAAAATATGTTCATATAAAAGTAAGCTGAAACATTATACAATATGATTGGTTGAGTGTGTTGTTTGTTTTTTGCTATGTGCACTATACGGTTTCATCTGAACCAAGATGCTGAAGACTCGGAGCACTGCACATCTTGGAACCTGTCAGGCTGGAATGCAGAGCAAGAATTGGGTGACTTCATTCGGATGATTCCTAAGGAGGGATCCTAATGTTTTTGAAATGATTCTAATTATCTTGGGTGAATCCTATAGGTCCCTAAGGAGGGATCCTAATGTTTTTTTAATGATTCTAATGATTGGATGCTTCAAAAAATACCCCGTGGATGTTACAATAGGAGGAACCCAATGACCAAAGGGTACCACTGTGATCACGTTGGAAAAACCCATGACATTCGTGCACCAAAGTAGTCATGCATGCAGCCAGTGCGCTGCACCTTGTCTCCGTCTCATCCTTGAGTAAAAGCTGGCGCGGCGGAGCATATTGCCTTTATCAGCGCAGACTTCGCTCAAACAGACTTCGAACTTCGGAGCCACACAAAGTGAAACCGAATGAAACAGGTGGCCCTGCCTGCCCTTGCCATCCTTTTTCAAAGTTGAGCCCCACCTGGCATCCCGTGGCCCCAAATTCATCACCCACTTACCCACACAAGGCCAACTGAGCCGCCAACAAGTAGATTTCCTGAGCTGCGGACACCCACACGTAGTGCACGGATATTGGTTGCGAAACTTGGTGTAGCAGGTGTTTTAAAAAGGGTGCTGTTAGATATGTAAAAAACTTCTGCTTCATAACACGATGACTGTATTCAAATAGCCAAGTGTGGTAGTGGCCTGGCCTGTCTAATTTGGTCAGCCACGGTCAGCCGATATACCGCTTTCCAGTACGATTTGCTGTACACGAGAGCAGACCATCAATGGAGTTGTAACTGCAGAAACGCCGATGCTCTGCAACATGCGGAAATATGCAGGGGCTCCGAATATGTAAACGCTACAACAAACTGCTGGTTCAATGCCGCCTTGCTTTGGTTGTGTATTACACGCTTAAAGCGTTGTAAAAAGTTATGGTGTGATGGAATGACAAATCTGCCTTGAAATCACAAGTGTCCGATGCAGACAAGAGATGAAAAGATCACAAGATGTGCAGCTCAGTGTCCCCAGAGTCCGTCCGAGAGACACCGAAGCTCGGACCAAAGCTCAATTGTTGCCATTTGCAGTTGTTCCTGGAGATCGCTGGAGATTGACATTTCCATGCTGCTCTCCATGCACTGAGATCAGGGCTCTTCAGCAAATCTTGCGAACCATGGGACCTAAACCAGAAAGCTCCTAAAGCAGTTTTGGAATGGACTGTTTGGGTGTGCCTCTGTTGGCGACTGCACGTTTGTTTCTGGCACGCGCTCATTCATGCCCTGCAGCAACAATGGCAAGCAAGCATGCCGATCAAAAGGCCAATGATAGAACAACATAGAACAACAATATACTGTATACAAAAATTAATGACAGTGATGGCAACAATGTCCTCTTTGGGGGGCAGTGAAGCAGAAAACGGATGATGGTGACTGCCACTCTTTCACATCTACAAAAGGCAGCTCCCCAGCCTCGCATGCTGGCCAGCCCGCCCGGCTACCCCACACCTAGCGTGCAGCTAAGGTTGTGAGGAACTCGTTTCTCTACGTAGCTCATCTTGACAAATTTATGTCACAGCATCTCTAGGAAATGATCAGTTGCTCATTTCAAGGGCTCAGTTCAGAACAAGAACACGAGAACCCCTTGACTGCATATGCGGCTGGCATTTGTTCCACGAGTGCACCTGCAGGGAAGACCGGGCTTCAAACAGAGCAATGATCAGACTCTTCTGCCAACAATCAACAATCTCCGCACTGACAGCTATGTGTATAAGCTGAGCTCGTTGCGGAAAAGTCCTCCTCCTCCTCTTCTTCTTCCTCCTCCTTCAACCATGGCATTCACTGGTACCGCTTCTCTCAGCGAAATGTCCAGCTGATCAGTAGGAAAGTGTGACAGGACACCTCTTCCAAGAGCAGGTGCCCATTGCTCAGCAACAGGGATAGACCTGAAAGCAATATGTCAACAGAGCGCAATTAGGAAGTCAGCTTGCCTCTTTCTGCGCCTGCTGCACCAAGGGGAAGGAACACGTTCCCATGTTCCTGGCAGGACAAATCATACAGGACGTTTATCCTATGCAAGCAACTGGGAGCCAGACCCTGCAGCTTCGAACAGCACACCGACCAGGACACTTTGCACTCACATTACCTGGGCCATGTCTGTTGACATGACGGCTTCCAACATCGAAAAACTATCCAGGCTTTCTTTTCTGGCGGTCTGAGGATCCGAACGAGAGGTGATGGTCAGATGTCTACACCAATACCTGTAAATGCAGAGAACGGCCATTGCACACTACACAAAATCTGCTTTTCACCCTGACTCCTCAAGCTCGGCATGCACAGGCAAGTCCCCCGCTTATGCAAACACAACGCTTGTGGTTTGGAATCCCACGATGCAAAACTGCCTGAACGGTTGCAATGTCCGCAGCACCATGGAGGTGCCGCACTCTGCGTGCTGGTTGGTTCGCCTCTTCTTGTTTTGTTGGAGCTCGGTTCTGGGCTTGGTAGAACTCGGTAGGACAATGTAGGACAGTTAGTTTGATAATAATTCTGTTAGGCACCGTTCTGGTTGATGTCCAACTTGGGGTTGCAGGCAATTCTTGGAAGGTAAGCATGAAGAGTCCGTGTTGTCTCGTCCGAAGCGGAAGCGGTGCTATTGGGAGATTGATCTTCTGCGAAGTTGTTTCATGTTCTTTCCATAGCAACATGTTTGCCATGTGCCAAAGCTTGATTCGAAAATGCCAGGAATTTCAAGGATTCGGATGTGCTCTCCAGCTGACTCACAATCTACCTCTGAGTGCACAGAGGAAGCCGCTTCTGTTTTTATCTCAAAGGACTCTAAAGATCTCTAAAGCCTAAACGATTCGTCCCATCACTGAATGGATGCACTCAGGAGGCCATATGGTATCAGCTTGCCTGCAACAAATCCGGCAATTGGATGCATTGGGTCCGTTGGTTTCCACTAAGACAATCCGAGACAATATGAAAGAAGTCCACATGTCGGGTTCCCCATAGAAAGTCCAAAACTCAGGGAGTCCAAATGTCAGGTTCCTCATAGCAAGTCCTCTTGGCTCCGGGAGTTCGAACTTGCGAACGAGTTACCAGGGATAAGAATTGCCGCAGCAGCTGCAAGCGCAAGAGCAGCTGCAGCTGCTTCTGCAGGGTATGCAGTGGCTTCGTCGTCAAAGTCTTCACGGGGCGGCATGGGAGTCTCCCTGCGGCCGAGCAGTGACACCTCTTATGCAAACCAAAACGATCATCTTCACTGGCATTCTTTTTTTGCGCAATATGTACAGTAAATAGTTACTTGTAATATGTTTGTGTTGGTGCTAGTTCCCACTATGGGGGTTGAAAGATTTCCATGGCTGTCTTGATCGTTTTCTTGCACCCAACATGAGAGCCACAAAGGGCAGTTGCCTTGACGCCAAAAATCTAGCAGCCCAAGCAAAAAGTGCTGATGAGCAAACTGTGGCATTGGCATTGGGACCAAGTCGTTCAACTGCACCAAGAAGGAGGAGGACACCTGTACAAAGCCTGAAAAACGGTTAAGCTCAACGAGTGGAAAAAAACGTGCGATCTGCTTCATAGCATCCCTTTGTTTTCACTGCGTGTGAAGTCAGTAAATCCCAACAAACTCAAGAAACTCCACAAACGCTCGCTGCTGGTGTCATCTTGACAAAGTCGCTCTTGCAAACTGCAGTTGTTCCGCCAAGGTTCTCCAATAGCTGCAGAGGCCGGGGTCCAAACAAAAACCTGGCCGCACCATGACAGGATGTCAAACCTGTCTGACTAATACCAGCATCACCATGACTTCACTTGGCTCAATCTACTCTCCAAGTTCAAGCAACATTTTTGATGAGGTCCTGTGGCTCAACACTTGGGACATGTGCCCCATCCGAGAAGAGCACTTGAAACCCAAGTGACGACCCAAGGGCTGTCAGAAATGTTTTCTCGCTTGCAAGGGTACTGGAGGGATGTCAGGCTCCAATTCAGGTGATATTTGGAAGTTTGTTCATAGGCAGCAGGGATCAGAAGGGGTTCGGGGTCCACTTTTTCATGGGGGATCTTGAAAGGTCATGTACAGCCACAGCAATGCCATGCCCCCCCCGCACAGCAACCCCCCTCGCAGATGTATGCTCACATAAGGAGTTTGCTTAAAACCGAGGATGTGGCAGGGATTAAGCTATTCGGTGCTTAACAGATTGAAAAATGCTTGATTGACATTTGTGTTTGGGATTACGCGTTTGGAACTCTAATATTGGCTTAACAGTGGTTGCAGCGTAGCAGGGCATCCGAGTCAGTGTTTGTTACTACACCAAATTCGAGGAAAAAGACATCAGATTGATTGCTTCCTTGGGTGCTGGAGCGTGAATGCACGCTTGTTCGCCCTCTTCTTTCCCACAGCAGTTGGAGATCAAACACTCAGACAGCTAGAACCATGGGGCGTAGGAAACGGCTCGCTCACCTGCATCCTCCAGCCCTCAGCGGAGTGACCATTCAGATGCGCTTGAGTGCCTTGTTTTGTTCTGAGTAAGGTGATCGGGTGCTTCGGAATGCAGTTGTTATTCAACCAAGTTTTCCAGGACAAGCGATGCAGCTTCAACTCCGCATTGACCCTCCAAAATGGATGGTTGCTGAAGCAAAATCAACAAAGCCATATGCTGTTATGCACTCTATGTTTGACCCATGCGATGTTCACAAGGAATACTGCTCAAAGGTTTCAAAGTTCATTCTTGAGGCGATGACTGCAGCTCTATCTGCAGACATAATGACTTGACAGCCACTAATTTTTGGCAGTGTCAACAGCATGATGGCCAATAGACTGTCCACACACAAAATATTTCAAGAACCATCAAAAATCACACAACACATTATACGACCACATTGACACAAACACACACACACATATATATATATATATGTATACGTATATACACATGCATATGTCTTTGTGTATCTATCTATCTGCATATCTATCCATCCATCCATCCATCCATCCATCCATCTATGTATCTATCTATCTATCTATCTTTCCATCTATCTACCTACCTATCTATCTATGTCGCATGTATGTCTCAAGTCTGAAGCGATCTTTGAGGCCGACTCGTTTAGGTACATAGATATCTGTACCATATAGATCATTATACGTCGGTCTATCTTCTGGGCATGACTGCGTAACAATCTGAAATGTTTCCTTATAGCATGCCTCTGAGGCATAGTTCTGAATAGTTGATTCTTCAAGCTTTCTATTTTCATGGTATGGTTTCTAAATAGCTTCTAATAATTTGATTCCATTCTATTTACATAATGTTTCTAGTTCAAATGGTTCCTAGCTTGACTATGATACTACGTAGAACCTAGATTTTAAAAGAAAAAACGAAACTCAAACTAGTCTAACCGCTTGAATCATGTTCTATCTGACTAAACTAACTAAAAACTCGTAGGATATCTACCCTCTCCTGACCCTAACATAGCAATGTAAAATCCACCAATTCTTGATGGTTTCCCAGGGTTTCTCTACAAAATATGGGTGTTTCTCAAGCCATAGGGGATCCCCCAAATCATCCAGCTTATTAACCATTTATAGTAATAAACCAGCTGTTTTTGGGGCCCCCTATGGCTTGAGAAAGCACCATATGGTGATTTTCCAGCCAACTCTGAGGCAGCTTCGATGCTTTCGCCTGGCCAGGAGGTGCCCATCGGAGCCACGCAGCGGGAGTAGTTGCACGGCTTGGGTCGTCAAAGCTAAGCTGCCACTCAGCAGCAGTGGATCTAGCCTCGGCGCTGTGAACAACGAGGGGCTGGTTGGGGAACTGCTTGGGGAAGTGCTTAGGGAAGTGGTTGGGGAAGTGCTTAGGGAAAGCTGAGGTCAAAATCAACAGAGCCCACGAGGTTCCACTTTTTCGGCGATTCATGGTCATGACACAAAGGTTAGAATTGATGATGTCAACCACGGAGAAAACAAATGATCTGGAACTGTGGCTCGACCATAATAAAGAATCCGCTAAATCTAAGTGCCCCTGACACTTGATCGCCAAGAGATCTCCCGGAATACACTTCAAGTGACACTCAGTCAAATACTGAAATGATTCAAGAATCCTGCTCAATCAGGTTACATATTTTGCATACAACTATGAATAATCTATGTACGCGTATAATATATAATCCGTAAATGTAAACATAAATATTATGTGCACTTTTCGTAACATCTAACGCATCCACAATCATTCACCGCCAGTAGTAGCTCCCAAGCAAATCCAAACACTAAAAGCTCCACAACATATGGTGGTTTCTTAAAATGGGAGTATCCCCAAATCATCGTGTTCAAACCATTCATGAACAAACTCATCAACTATCTCTAATCAACCATCAACTCATTACCCATCAACATGTATCAATCATCATCTAAGTCATCGACCATCTCTACACCTTGGGGGCTACGCAGCTACCCTACACCTCTCGCCATCTTCGCCAAGAGTCGGCACCTTGGTCGGTGCAGCCGCTGCAGCTTCGCCGCTGCTCAAGCTCAGCACCGTCTGTATCGCGTCGTCGGGAAAGGCATCGCCCAAGAGCTGAGCCAGCAGCAACGGCAAGCGCGTGACCTCGTGAGGATCAGTGTGATGGTCACAACATATATCAACCACCAAAATCCATCCTTAAATTGATGTAAATTGCCACTATTCATTCATGTTGATTGGTTATCAATGAGAATATTGAATTGGAATTGGTTGAATTAGTGATGATATGATATCAATGATAATATTGGCTGCTGAAAATATATCAACACAACAATGTATATATATATATACATATGTTAGTATATATATATGTATATTATATATATATACACATACGTATAGTATATATATATATACACATATGTATAGTGTATATATATATATATATATATCCTATATATATAAAGGCTCAAGCAACGTCCGGTCTTTTCGCTCTGCAAGGTCGGATTTATCAAGGTAAATTGCTTCGCAGAAGTGATTTCACAAGAAAAACATACCACAACATCCCCTTCACAGTACCCCTAAAACCTTTCCAGCCAAACCTAAGAGAAGGTTTCAGCCAAAGTACTGGAGGCTACCGACCTGCCTGGCCAAACCCAAAGCAGGAAAGGTACCAACCTCTTCAAAAATTTTTGGGGTGATTCCTTCACTTTTCCTCTGAGACTTCTTTGCGTTCTTCGCAATCTTCTTTTTGGGGGGATTGAGGCTCTTATGAGGAGGGGGGGGGGGCATCAAAGCCGAAATCTTACAGAAAAGACCAAGTTATGTTGCATTCACCTTTAAGACCGGGGGCGTGGTCCCAAAGGCTCAAGCAACGTCCGGTCTTTTCGCTCTGCAAGGTCGGATTTATCAAGGTAAATTGCTTCGCAGAAGTGATTTCACAAGAAAAACATACCACAACATCCCCTTCACAGTACCCCTAAAACCTTTCCAGCCAAACCTAAGAGAAGGTTTCAGCCAAAGTACTGGAGGCTACCGACCTGCCTGGCCAAACCCAAAGCAGGAAAGGTACCAACCTCTTCAAAAATTTTTGGGGTGATTCCTTCACTTTTCCTCTGAGACTTCTTTGCGTTCTTCGCAATCTTCTTTTTGAGGGGATTGAGGCTCATCCTCCGCGTCCCCCTGGCCTGCGCACTTTGTGCGGTAAGCTCAAGTTTCGGCAACGATGATTTCAAGCTAGCAAAATATTGTTGTCGCATATTTCGTGAAAAAGGACTCCATTTCAAAGAAATTTCGGCAAGGACGGCAAGGCCGTCATTAAGATAAATGCGCGCTGTCCGAGCACTTTGCCATCTACCCAACAGAAGCAGGCGATCTAAAGCGCCATGCTGGTTAAAAGCAAAAGTTGCTCCACCCCTTCGGAGTGAGTATGGGCGGTAGTCCCATTCTGCAAAGCCCAACGCCTCAAGCGTGGTATTAAATTGCTTTCGCCATTGATAATTGCTGCGGCAGAGCAATTTCTGACGACGTGGGGTATGAACCCATTGAAAAAGACGGCGGCAAACATCTTCTTCATGCAACGAAACTGACTCAGCAGCGCCTTGGCGCTTGCCGCTTTTGGTAAGTCCTAAAGAGAGAACTGCAGGCCCTTTGGGCTGTGCAATTGTGACATGCGAGGAACTGACTGAGAGCAGTTCGCCTGTGCGTAACAGGCCATAAAAAGCAAGCAACAAGCTAAGTGCAAAACACGGGTCATTCTTGAACAGCGAATAACCTACCATGGCTTCCAACACTTCCTTGGGAAGTGGAGGCGCTCTATTAGGTACCTCCTGGGTAGACCAAGTCTTGAGCAGCCTCCAGCTTTGCTGGAGTTTACCCTTTAGGTGTGGTTGCGAATCTTGAAGAGCAGCTAAAATATTGGAACCGGAGGAACGTCCCGCTCCAGCGGCCCAAAGGTGTTCTAAATAATCTGCTACCACTGTGTCAAGGGCCATGGCTGTACAAGGTAGAACAAGCTTGTGTTGCTCCAAGTATTGAAAAAATTGATGCTTAGCATCTTGGTAACGCTGACGTGTGACTGGCTGGACTGTTAAGCTTCGTAAAGTTCCTAACTGCTTTCGCATTTCTGCTCGTGCCTCTGGCGTGCGAGCCTCAAAGTGCCTTTTTGGCATGTATCCATTTTCGCTTGCGAACCCTGCGACTTGGTTTGTCTGCAGGGTTCTGTTTTGTATGGACATAGGTCCATACGGCACTCGAGTGAGTTGCCAAAAGCAGAGCATTAGTGCGGAGCAGAGTTCTACGAAGCTTACGACTACTGGTGCGACCTCGGCTTAGCGAGTGTAGGCACACTAACGAATCGACCAAATGAACAAACTTGCTCTTAACAACTCCTTGACGCTCCAGGCGCCACTTCAGAGCTGTCAAAACAGCTCGGAGTTCAAGGCAGTTTATATGTTCTTTGGATCCAGTCCATTGCCAGCCAGCTACTGTCTGCCAAGTCCACAACTTGGCAGGTACACTACTACGTAACCTGTGATACTTCACCAAATCTTCAGATGCCGATTGCAGCAAAATGTCCTCCCCTTTAAGGGAAACTAAGGACATAAGTTTGTGGACTAACATTTTCTGTGTCCCATTTTGTGAAACTTTGCGACTTCGCGACATATAAGGTCGCAGCAAAAAACCTTGAAACGTGGTGGTGCTCCCTGGAGCCGTTCGCTGCACGATGTCAGCCACAGACAATGATGGGTTTAACCCAAGCACTGAACCTAGTTGGGACATCAACCAGGCCACAACAGTGACGTTCCAAGAATTGCCAATAAGTGACAAACGTAGATCAAGGTGAGCTTGGCTTCCTTGAGCATTTTTTGGTTGGCAAGCCATGGTGTAGTCCCTTGGGAACCCCATGATGACTTCCCTTTCATTGATGCTAGGAAGACGCATTTCCCCTTTTTTGTTGACCAAGCAATTTTGGTCTCTATATTGATAAGGGGGAAAACGAAACTCATCTGCAGTCCAACGTTCACGTTCAGCAATACTGCACTGTTGAAGTCCGGCAGGCTTATACCCTGGTGACTTTCGCGGCCGGGAGGTAGTAAAAGTCGGCAAAGGTTTATTGCTAACCAACTTCCATCCAGGTTCCAAGTAATCTGATTCAACGAGCGGGGCAGACAACACCACCTGCGACCGACCCGAACCTGAAGCACAAACCTCCACACCTGGACCTTGACTGACCTCCCAATCAACCCAGTACAGCCTAGGCCTGTGAGCCAGCGACACACCACCAGCATTAACTGACAACGGAGAACCACCAAAACCTTGAGACATGACCTGCTCATCCTCATAGTCCATGCTTGCCACACTTTCCATCAGAGAGCGAACTTGGGCCCAAGGAAAACATTGTTGCACCATTGTTCGAATGCGAGGTACGTGTTCAAAAAGACAGCTGCGTTGATCACGAAGTGCACCTTTGCGAGAGGCATTTAGCCCACTGACACCCTGGCAGGGCGGCCCAGCGCCTACCAGGACAACTGCAACTTGTGTAAACCGTTGTGCCCATCCCTGCACCATAGCCATGTTCACATCCGCAACATCAGCCACCTTGATGACCTGTGGAAAATGCGCCTCAACTACACGGTGAGCTTCAGGTTGTTGCTCAATTGAAATGTGCCCTTGAACATTCCATCCCAAGACATCAGCAGCAACACGCAACGCCCCCACACCGTCAAAAAGACCGATGGTTAACACTTGGCAGATATCCACTGGGTCAACTAAATCACCCCGTACTGGACAAAAACAAGCAACATGCCCAGCTGGAGTAAGGTTTGTAGACACCGTGACGCCACCACCAGTTTCCGAAGCATCACTTGCAGTGACTTTGCCCGAAATGTTGAGTCTGAAGTCCATAAACGCGAGCGGGAGCAATCCCAAAAACCGGGCCAACTCCTCTTTGACTTCACTGGGAATGACAAAGCGGATGAAAGGCGGGTAACCCGAAAAACTAGTGATGTATACCCAGATGGCATTCAAAGCTCCTAAGAGCGGTCTTCGAAACATAGAAAAGTAAACCAGACCACCGCCAACCACTTGAGCTTGTTTCTGTGTGGCTTCGGTCTGCTGCAAAAATTGCCATGTCAACTGAGCATACTTTAAAAGCTTTTCAGGTTTTGGATACGCTACTCCGGCCTTTCCATCTATGACAGCTCCCTGAACTTCAGCCTTAAAAGAATTGGTTACTGACTTTTTTGGATGGCGTGGGACGCCAAGGTCACTGTACTCCTCTCGAAGGCCCAAAATGAGCGGCGAAACTTTTCCTTCGATGGCTTCACTGACTTTCTTTGAAACTTTCTGGAGAGAGTCAAAATTATCAAGGTAAATTCTGTACAAAGGATTTGCAGTAGGAAAACTTTTGTCCTTCCGCAATTCATGCTCTCCTCCAAGTCCTAGTTTTGACACTGCCCTTTTTGCAATGAATCGATGCACATGTTGTGCTATCGATACGGAATTTTTAAATCCCATGGGTAGCACCGCAGAACAAGGGTACCATTTTCCTGGCCGGTTTCCAGCCAACGAAGGAGGCAACGGCCTATTAAAGGCCATCACTGAGTACCAGGATTTTGGGATTTTAAAAATATAAAAGAAACACCGGACGTCTTCACTGGAGACAACTAAATCTTCGTCCGGCATTAACTCCAAGGGTGTCATTCCTGACCATCCCGGCAGTGTGGCTATGTCGCCATCGATGCTTCTCACTACGGAATTTCCTGGGACCATGTTCATAATAATCCGCAGGACTTCAAAGTTGTTGTGAAACTCACTTTTTGTCACACCAAAAAGCCCGTTCAAAATGGGCTGTCCACCTACGGTGTGCACATCATCTTCATGGATGCGTTCGAAAATTCCACGTTCAAGAAGGTTTTTGCAAAAAACTTCCCAGTGCTCAGGAGGGACCATTACCTTACCAGGCTTTACAGAGGCACCATCATCAAGGTCAGTAACATACTCCGAGAAGTTAACTACAAAGTGCTTGCAACCTAACTCACAAACATCAGCCAATGGGATCCCACCGACCTCCAAGGGAAGTGCCGGTGCCACATTCTCCCATTGCATTGATTGTGCCGTGAGGATTTCCTCACCCTTGTAGTCTACCCCTCGGACTCTAAAAAACTGACCCCAGGAAACCAATGGTACCTTCATGTCCCAGCCCATCACTCTACGACAGTCCGCCGCTACTTCCAAAAGGATCCGTTGTTGTGATGCACTGATTGGACGAGCGTTGAACACTCCTTCCCCGTTCAGTGAGTTCAGAGCAACACATACAACCCGAACCATTCGAACGAAATCATCATTGTCATCCTTAAAAAACTGGCTCAAGTGCAGGAAAGATGTGGGTAGTGGGAAAAGTCTACCCGAGGGCTTGACCCTGCAGAGCCGTCCTAGCAAAGAATCTAGCCTACTCTCAAGCCAGTTGACCACATCACCGTAACTGACACAGCTCGGTGACCCTTCTTCCTTTTTCTCCGCGATTGCCTGGCCCATGCCTAAGCCATCCGAAGTGTCGTCGCCCAGCACTTCACTTGAAGTTGGCTTGGAAAAACACGTCTCGGGAGTGGACCCTCCCACATGGACGTGGTGAAACGGAGATGCTACAGAAAGGGGCTCTTCCCCAAACGCCGCAGCTAGTTCATTTGCTTCTGCAGTCTCCTTGGAAAACTCCTCCACTCCAGCCACTGTTGGGCTGGAAGCCTTCACACAGCTCTCCGGAGTGGCAGCTCCTTCAAGCTCACTATCACTGTCAGCCAGGTGAATGACAGCTGAGGGGGACAACTTCCACTTCCCACTCCCAGCCGTCGGTTTAGCAGCCTTCTCTTTCGTCTCAACCTCAGCCTCTCCTTTTGACTCAGCTTTCGTAGAGCCCAACTCTTCTGCCTTCTTTGCTTCAGCTCCCACCCTCAGGAGCGACCATCCTCTATCCTCTTCTCCCACTCTCGGGAGTTGCTCTATGCGCTCTTCTTGCCTTCTCCTTGGCCCTTTCCTCTCTCTTTGCCTTTCTCCTTGCCCTTGTCCTTGTCTTTTCCTTTGCCTCGACTCTTTCCCTTGTCCCAACTTCCACTGGGTTGGCGCACTTTGGCCTCTGCTTGACTTTCTTTTTGAGCCAACTGAAGCTCTGAGCGCGAACTGATACTGGCGTCTAAGGACGGTGCCAGTTCGATTCGCTGGCCTGTGGCCCAGTTTTGCCCGGAGACGGCCATCTCCAGGCTTTTCAGCCTTTGGCAGAGGACGTCTTCCCCCC
>VSDK01006713.1:103061-124059 GCA_009767595.1 Symbiodinium kawagutii | reverse complement strand
TCCTTCATTGTGGTGAACGTTGAAGCCGTCAACAAGCCTGGAGCTAGGCTTGCTACTCGATGCACCTTGTTCTTGTCGGTCAGCAGGTCCTGCTTCAGGTCGTCCTCGTCGCCGCTTGACGAAGTGGAGCTGCTTGAGGACGATTCGCTTCGTCCTTTCCGAAGACGTTTTCGGACCTTCTTGGCCAGCTTCTTGCGGTTGCCAAGATTTGGATCGAGGCCTGTCCCCCGAAAAACCGACTCCAGCGTCTTTTGCGCCACAGTCTTGCCTCCCAACCTGGTTGTCTCTTCCCGGGAGGTCTTCTCTTTTTTCTTCTTCTTCTTCTTGTCCTTTTTTCTTTTCTTCGACCCCTTGCTTGAAGACGACTTCACCTCTTCGCCTTCCTTCTCTTTGCCTCTGCGCCATGCTTCTTGTTCTCCTCGAAGTTGACCAGCAATGTCACCCTCGGCCAAGTTGATCTCCCAAGTGTAGTCCTTCCCCTCCTCGAGCTTTCTGAGTTTTCTGGCGTGCACCAGATCAGTGCCCGTTCGAAGCCCCGGGCAATCTCGAGGACAAAGGTGAAGCTTCACTTCCGGATTTCCTTGACCTGTGGCAAACTTCAGGAGAGCTTCACTCTGAGTACCTGAGGGAGTTATGATGAGCTCGGCAATCTCACCTTCAAGCTGTAGTCGGCGAACTCGTCCAGCTACCAAACACTGCTCACCGAAGTAGAGCGCGTCAGTGGCAGCTACCCAGAGTCCCGGGACCAAGACTCTGTGCGGGATGTCGCACGCCGCCACCTCTACTCCTCTCAAGAAGGTGTCCTCAGCTCCTCTGTCACCAGCTCCCCCTTCTGCACCGGGAGGACTCCCACTCTCAGGAGCTTCCACTCTAGCCGCAGGTCTCCTCCTTCTTGCTCCTCCTTTAGCTGCAGGTGCTTTCGCTCTTGCCCGTGCCTTGGCCTTTCCAGCAGCTGCAGGCCGAGGTGCTGCACCAGGTCTCCTTCTTATCATCTATATTTGCGCTCCCTCTCTTTCTTTCTGTCGGGAGCTGGACCGAAGAGTGCTATGTCCTTTGCCCTTTCGCGTTTCACTCGGCCTTTGGCACTTCCTTCTTTCCACCGAGAGTCCCAATACCCACTCTTGTAGTAGTAGGGCTGGTAGAAGTAGCCCGGTGGTGGCCCAGCAGGCTCTGCTGGCCTATCACTCCCTCTTACCTCGGGAGTCCGACTGCTTCTACGCCTCTTCTTCCTCTGTATCTCCTCCCTATCCTCGGGAGATTCCTCTCTTCGGCCTTTAGCTTTTTTCTTGTCTGGGCTTTTGCGTCGGGAGTCACTTCGCTCCCTCTTGTCCTCCACAGAGTCGGGACTGTGCTCCTCACTGCTGTCCCCTCTGGCCTTGGCTCTTTCCTCTGCTTCCTGTGCCTCTTCTTCTTTCACCGGTCCCACAGGCAATGCTTTGCCTGAACTCTTAGCTGTGCCACCTGATCTTCGAGACGTCTGACTCGACTCACGCCTCACCGAGATCCCTTTAGCTGAGGATGCCTCTCCCTCACCACGGGAGTGATGTTTCTTCTCTTTGTCTTTTCTTTCCTTTTTCTCTGACTTTTCCTTCCTTTTCTTTTTTCTTTTTTCTTTTTCTTTGGGGTCGTTCACGGGAGCTTTTTCTCCCTCAATCTCTTTCGTTTTCTCTTCGGCTGCTTTCTCCCTGGCTGTATTGCTATCCTCGGGAGGTCCCTCTTCTCCCTTCTCTTTCGATTCCTTTTCTCCGGGAGCTTCGCTCTTCTCTCCCTTTCCCTCTTGCCTTACACCGGGAGCAGGGGCTTCTGCCAAAACCCCTGCTCCCACACCGTCCTCCAGATCCAGGAGCTCTGTGTAGAACTCCCTCACTTTCCGCAGCACTGTCTCCCCCAATCGGGAGCTTAGGTCGATCCGGCCCAGCACACCCCCCACGCGCCGCCAACTATGGCACAACACGCAGCCACACGACCCGGGGGGGTGTAATCCGCTATTGGACATCAAAGCCGAAATCTTACAGAAAAGACCAAGTTATGTTGCATTCACCTTTAAGACCGGGGGCGTGGTCCCATATATATTTACATATATATGTATATATTTATCTATTGAATTATTTATCTGTTTATCTATGTATTCATTTATTCATTTATCTATCTATTTATCCAAAAAATTTAGCAATGACAACTCGCGAACCGTTATCAACGTTGATCAGTCACTTGATGTCAGCCTGTCAACTATTTTTTCTGATACGGAAGAAACATGTTTGGTAAACGTAGCTTTCCATCAAGGGTAATCCTCACAGAAATCAGTGCTTCCCCAAGTGAAATGATCCTCAGGGATGATTGCAGGACAGTACTGGAGCCCAAATGCATGGTGGCCGCAATTCACTCTGCACCATCACCACTCTTAATGGGAATGACTACTGACTACTGTTGCACATTGCAAATTCAACCCTCCTGAAGGGTCCAAACTTAGACCAAGCGTCTTCAACGATGATCAGACCGTCAGAGGCGTCGCCCCGGAGAACTCCAATGAGACACAGAAGAAGTGCAGTTGCGAAGCCGGCGTATGAGCCCGCCAAAGCCACTTCCACTTCAGTCTTCCGAGAGGGTGAAAGCCTTGGCGAAGGACTTGCGTCAATTGGTTTTAAAGGCTGTCAAAGTGTTTAAGCATCAGCATGTTTAAGCCAGTGATGAAGTCTCAGCTCCGGACCCTGATATGGACCAAGTGCGCCCCAGAGTGCCAAGGCTTGAAGATGGGATAAAGTACCCACCGCGAATCTTGCAGCGATTCTTTTCAGCTGCTTGCCCTCTTCCAAAGCCCTGGAGGATGAGCATCAGCAATAGCCCAGCACCAACTGGAATAACGCCATCTGGGTCCAGACGCGTGACCGCCACTCCCAACATCGGGCTGTACGTGACGTCGACGACGGACTTATTCAGAAGCGCATCACTGCGCTCACCGTTGAGAGAACCCACTGCTGCAGCAATGATGTTGCAGAAAGCAGCGGTGGCCGCAAGAGAACTTCCAATGAGAAGGCGCCTCAGCTGTATTGATGCTTTGCGAATGTGATGCCAGGAAGAGCACAAGTCTGAGCTCACAAAAACAAATGATATATGTATATGACTGTATGCATATTTAAATACATATATGTGTGTCTGTGTGAGAGCAGTGGCATGCTCCCACCGTTTGACAACAACCGGCATTCGGCTTTGGACCAAAAACAATGCATCACAGCAGTGGCGCCTTCATGGCTGGTTGGATCTCTTTAAAAAATTCAAGCCATGATTTTGAACCTGAAGTGTCGTTGATGGAACAAAGAAACAAAGCTTCACAGTCACGCACCGCATCTAATGTCCAGCCTGAAACTGCCAGATCCCTCTTCAATGGGTAAATCGGACGCCCGGAAAACCAGCAAAGCAGCTGGATACTCCTGCACAGGACCAGTTAAGAGAGCACTAAGAACACACTCATACCTGGGGCGTCTGTATCAGTATCAGAAGCACTGTTACAGCAAGTGGCACAATCGAAGAGAAGAAAACAATACTCGACTAGCAGCTGATCTTTTGAATGCCTCGATTCATATCCTGGATGGTCGTGTGCATATGTGTGTGTGCTCTTTTTTCCCCTTACCCAAGGTACATGGAAAAGGCTCAAGACTCAAGAAATCACCCAGATCCCCCACGGTGCCTTTTGAGCCGGGCTGACTTGGGCGGGATCAAAGTCCCCTTTGGGCCACAAACTGAAGCCAGGAGCTGGAGGTGGCCGCTCCCGTTGCAAAAACACCTGCATCTCGATTTGTCAACGTGAAAATTCATTGCTTTAAATTTTCAACCATTCCAAGCAATCTCAGCAGGAGTAAAATAGAATAATTTCCAGTCCCAGTTGAAATCAAGACGAGGAGATAACATACGTGGAGGTTTGATTGGATTGGAGGCTTGTAACAACACAGGCGAAGCAGCAGCGTCACTATTGCATCTCATGGCCACAAAGCAAGACGCCTGGTATTTGCCTTCCCCGTAACGACGGTCCAACGAGGCTTGTCGCTGCTCCACAAATTCACGAGGAGTGCCACGGCCCCCCACATCTCGCCTTACAGCGTGCATCTGGGGTCAAGTGGGGAAAATATCAAAAGCTGTGAGTGGCAAAGCTAATTTGTGTTAGAAGGTCCTTTGTCAACACAAGCAAGGGCTAACACCTTCAGCCTAAAGTGTCCCGAAGTCTCCCAAGCGTTTTCACCCAGTCTTCCTACCGATTTACTTGCCTCAACCTGAGACCCTTCGAGGCAAGTTGCGCTAGCAGCCCACGTATCACCACACAGCGACCCACGCTCAAATCTCGGCCAAAGAAATGACATTTAGAATCTGAAGACTGAAATGAAGATATGGCCGGAACTCCGTGAAAACCATTGGAGACCCAACAATTTTTGGTTGCAGAGCTGAGAAAAACGGTGTGAACATTGAAAGCAGGCTGAGTTCAAGTACCAGCCTGAAAGTGTGCAGCCTACCACTGATGCAATTCTGGAATTGCTGTTCTTGTTTGGTTGGCGAGCAAATGCAACATGTTTTTACCTTGTGAAGTTTTGCTTTGGTAACAAAGTCATTGCCTTTGCGCCAGTTTCGACCATGGCACTGCCAGTCATGGTGAATCCACTCCTGGGCAACTCCAATGCATCTCGCACATCGCTGGGCTCCGGAAGTTCTCCTTGGGCCTCCCGAAGATCAGAGCTGCAGTTGCGATCGACCAATCTGGAGGATATCTACCATGGGCCTCTGCTATCTCATGCCTCGGCACCTAGGTTTTTTTGTGTCCATCAAGAGATATTGCTACCTTTTAGGCGCACTTTCAACACAAGCCCCATCTACAACAAGCCAATTTGTACGGCAAAATATGCCTAGGATGGTTGCAGAGCCTCTTCAAAGAGTGCTGAGAGCAATGGAAGGGTACCGGGTCCCAAGGCATCTCGAAAGCGAGCAACATCCGCCAGCTGCTTGGAATCGATCTCAATCCTAAGAAAGAAACAGGTCGTCCAACTGCAGCCACCGATTGCTTCCATGGAACATCCACACGTAAGGCAACCTGATGCCACCTGTCTTCAGATCCAAACTTCCTCTGTCTGCACTAGACAAACAGTAGGTTTCGGGTCTCGGTGTCCAGAAACCACCATGCTCACCCGCAGCCAATTGCTTTGCTGCAAGCTGCGTTGGCAGATCAAGGATACTTAGAACCTAAGTGAGGACAGGAAGAACAGATTCGTCAACCAGGTCTGGTGTTGACATGTCAGCACTAAGCCACCAAGCAAATAGTAAGCACACCATTACATACGAACACTGTAGGCAAATAGTGAGCAAACCATTAGTGATGGTTATTCTACAACATGCGACTAACTGAAGATTATTTGATGAACTTCTACTTCTAGTCATCCTACGCAATTGATCACGCTATGGTAGTCAAGTACAAAGAACAAATGTCTAGCAAACTCATGGCAACGAGCCGGCATGGCCACCACAGTTAAGTCTGAACGAGCCACCTTGTCTTTCTTTTCCTCATTGTCTCCGCTCTCTTGAGACTTCCGCTTCTGAGGTTCCTTCGATGGACAAGCAAAAAGGCTGATTTGTTTCCGAGTTCCTGGATTCACAAACTGAACCGAGACCACTTGTGTACATCAGCATTCACCAGCCTTGAGAGTCTAGTGAGAATTTGTTTCTATTAGACTTTTCAGTTGATAGTGGCTCAATAGTGGCATTGTTGGTTTCCTTAATAATTAGTTTCATGTTAATCAGTCCGCTCCAATGCCCCAAGGCTTCATGAACTCTGCTTGGAGGCCACGCTAACTTCCCATCAAGGCACTCTTGCGGGGGGCTGGGTGACCGGCGCAGCAGCTGGTGCAGCTGGTGCATCGGCTTTGGATGCACTCAGCTCTTCCAGTGCGGCTCGTCTCCGTGCCGCTTCCGCCTCCAGCTCGAGGTTTTTGGCCTGGCACAACAGCTCTGTGGCCCACGTATCAACCAGAAGGACATCTGATCATTGCGGTAGCACAACCTTCGTGATGAAATTGCCGGATGTGGGATCAAATCTGATTACATCCAAGTTGTGCTAACACTACTGTAAACCCCAGCGCAATCAAATCGTGACATCTTATGGCGAGCCACTGAACCCCTCATTTTTCTCATTTTTCCTCTTGTTGGCTTGGAATCCATGTACATTCTCAGCAATCCTGCCTTGAGAGCTTCATAAGCTGCTTGCCATTCTGTTGCAGATGCAGCTGAATCCGGTGCCATGGGTAAGGCTGCATCTGGCTGCAGGCGCTCAGCCCTTTCGACTTCAATGCTGTAGGCTTCTTGCCACAGTTTTCTCGCATCTTCTTCCGCTCCTTTCGCCAGTAGAGACACTCGAAATCTCCGCAAGCGAAAGTGGAAGGCGGAGCCACAGGCTGCAGCTGCTGCCTTTGGAGGCGGGGCCCACGGGCTGCAGCTGCTGCCTTTCGAAAGGTTACGCCCGTTGCTGCCTGTGCCCAGCGTGTCCGATCTTTGGGCGACGGCGATCCGTGGGCCCGCTGTCGGTCAAGGTCCCATGGCTGACACCGCGGTAAGGCTGAGACCACAGCCATCATCAGCCATCAAATGTATGTGTTTTGTAGGATTTCATGTGAGGGACTCATTGGTCCACTTGAGACTGCTAACTCAGGCTCCAAAAGTATGCAAAAGTGAAAATGTCAGACCGGAACAAGGACTTGCCTTCTACATAATAAGCTCTCAGCTGTGAGATTTGTGAATTGTAGTTAATGATGCGAGCAGAAATCATAATGGAAACGTCCATGACAAATCATCCTCATTGTATTTTCTAGATTGTCTGAAGCTGCGAACAAGGAAGGTTCGGAAGCCAGGAGTCAAAAAGATTGAGTTGAGGTGCTGCTTTCACAATTGAGAAAATGCAAGCGCAATGCAACTTCTGAAGCGGGTTGACATTTCCTTTTGCTGCCAGATGATAGCCTTGCATCTCACTCATTGGTCACCGACTTCGTGCAGCACGAGAAACAACTTCCGAACTCTTCACAAGTCTTGAGACTTCAGACTAATAATGGTGATGTAAGTGATGTATATGGCTGACACGACTGCGGTGGGCACTCACGGAAGGCCTCTGCGTGACAGCCTTGGAATTTGACTCAAATCAGATGGGACAAGCATCTGATTTTTGTTTGATATGAAAACACCTAAAACACGATTGGCAGGGCTCCTGCATGTGGCAAGTTTTGAAAACATATTCCGATTCACAAGCTTTCCGACCCCTTCAGAAACCAAAAGTTTGGGGAGGGGACGGGAGGGGCAAAATCAACCTTGACTGTTTCAGGAAGATAGAAACTGCAACGCTGTCCCATCGTAAAATAGTTTTTGTTGAGATGTTTTCTGGGGATGTTCACCTGCGGATTGCTGAAGGTGGTTGAAATTGACCCATGGCCCATGCCTGTATGGCAGGATGAATTTCCATGTGATACCACTTTTACAGCCCGAGTTGTCTCCACTGATCTGTGTCGCTGCTTCGAAATACGCATTTTTCTCGAGCATTTGCCTCCATTGCTTTGTTGGACTTGTAAGTACTCACCCCAGGATCAATCCAACCTTCGGTGCAAGGAAAACTAGACCTATGATGTTCTATGATCTATGATGATCTATGAACCTTTGCTGAACACATATTAGGATTCCCATTGAGCGTGGACGGTTCCTCTCGTTTCAGGGTCTGATCCTCGGCCAAGAAGCCTTTCGAGTGCAGTAGCTCTTCCATCGTGATATCCTGCCACTGCGGGCCGTTTGTACTCGAACCCGAAGCCACCCAATCATAACCTTGTTTTCAGTGGGGCTAGCAATGGTTGGTGCTTTGGGACCCAGTGAGCATTCTCTAATACCCTCCATGTTGTTGATTGCGAAGTAGTGGTCGCTTTCTGGATAACCTGAACCATACCATACCACATTGAGTGTCAATTGTTTTTTTCCCAAGCGATCTGCGGCCCTGAGTGGGCTACATGTCAGCAGCAACCCTAGAGGGTGTGTTCAATAACTGGCATTGCTTATTGTTATGGAGTGTTGATGTACCACATTGATAACATGTACAACTGACATCAATCAATGATATCAAATCTATTTTACCAATTGCTGTACAACTTCCATTGATAACATATACCACGTTGTGTTGTTGGACAACTCCAAGTGACATCAACAGCCGCATGCGGCCTTTCGATTGAGCCACTTCCACCGTGATCTCTGCTCTTCACGCAGCCTCTTTGCTGCTGCTCGTTCCTCTGACCTCGGAGGGCGCTACTGGTTCTACTGGCGATTCCGCACCGGAAGTGGAGGTGGCATGAGAACAAGGACTTCATTGCTTTAGCTGAGGAATGTTCCAACTTTTATCATTCTGAAAAATCGATATCTAGTGTTCGAGCTCTTGGTTCACAAACTCTAACAGGGTATCATTCCGGCAGCTTTACGCATGCTTTTTGAGATACACGCTTTTGATCGATCTGAAAGCCAAACTGTAGTTGTTCAACATAACTACATGACTATTGTAGAATGTTTAAAAAAAAGTGGTTCTTAGCGTGCTTCTTGCTGGTTGTGGGGGATAGACATCTTCCTGACACATACTCATATTTCACGACATCGTTGCCAAAGGTGCTCGAAAGTGTCCGGCGAAATGGGTTCCAAAAGGGTCCCAAAGCAGGCAAGAAAAGCTTTCAAATAAGATCTGCTGAACAACTTGGGGACATGGAGCCACTCACGGTCCAAAATGGGAAAATGTCGTGGGGTCGAGTGCGCCACCATCCAAAGACAAACCATTTTACTGTGCCCATCCGATGGGCCGAACCCAGCGCTGCCAGGCCTACACCTTGACCCCTTCCTTCATCCAGAAGCGAATATCAAGCTGTGACTGTTGAAACTGAGTCAATTGATATTGATGTGAGTGGCGGACAAAATACCTTTTACAAATCCTGCCATGACCTAAAGTCGTTATGCAGCTATAGAGAGCTATTGGCTCCTTGTGCATGATACTCTATGTGAAATAGGTTGGGGTTAGGAATTATATCATCTAAATCCCATAGGCTGGAGGCTGAATCAACTTTCACAGGTTCGAATTGCGGAGGTGGCTTTCCAGAAGGCATAATTCAAACATTTGGGCATCGGTTGGTGTCGGTTGGGGTACTGGTGAGAACCCCTGACTGAAACCAATACATGGATGATTTGGAACTGTGCTAGTGTCTCCCCAATGCGCGCGCCACAACTTCGCATGCGCTCTTACACATGCCACGATATTGTGGTGCTTTTGCTGCTGCCAAATGGCTGCAACAAAGATCTTTAGTGCCATCTATCCATAGAAAGGTATTGGTACACGGGTCGTCCCCTATCGGTTACGCAGCTTTCTTGCAACCAGAAAGAATCTCATGCCCGTCCGAATACCACTCTATTCATCAAGTAAATTTGTCGGCTACTCATGTCAATTGATGTCAATTGATGTCAATTGTTTACCCGGAAACCTATGGAAGCCTTGCAGTCTGCCACATTGTACAACTCTTCGAACGAAGAGAAAAACGTGCACTTCACAGCATGCAGCTACCCATTGCAGTCTCCCGACAGTGCTTGGGTTCAGACATGGCAGCTCTTCGCTCGCGTTCAGCTTGCTGGGATGCCTGTGCCTGACATTTCCATATTTCGCACCACCGTTCTTTCCGAAGCTTCAATGACTTCAAATGGACCACAAAGAGAAAGCTTTTTACAGAGATTTGTAAAGTAAGCGATGACAAAGATATGCAAAGTTGTCCTGCCATGCCTCCTTTTGCTTCTGGTAGGCGGCTTCTTTTGTGAGTGCCTTCCCATTCAAGACCAGAGCTGCCAGAATCTGCAAGCTTGCAGTATCTTAATGTGCAGCATCATTCTCAATGTACCAAACGGTTCGATTTAGGGAAGCAAAACGGCAAAACGCTTCGGTTCTTTGTTTCGCTCGCCTTGTCCCGCTCCTTCTTTCTTGTCGCAAGGATTCGCAAGCCATGTCTGTGAGCACGATCCCATCGCCTCACACGTCGCCAAAGATGTTTAACCAAAACGTACAGCGTCTGAGAACACCAAAAACCAAAACAGAATCAGGAACAGTAGCAACATGAACAACATTAGGAAGATTGGGAACATTAGAAACATTGAAATACATTGAATTGTATTACCAAAGGAACGCTCTTCAGATCGAGTCAGGTTCACATTCAAAGGCTTTTCCGCAAAGCTCTTTCAGATGGCTGTTGACACAAGGGTCTTATCACTCTGATCTCTTGAACACTAAGCACTTTATCAATCAGATCTTCATGGCTAAGGCAGATGTGTTCATTCGAGGCACTTCAGGAGCCGGAGAAGTCTCTTCCAAGCGCGCTCATGGGCCTGTCAATTCAACCAGGTTCATCCATTTTGTGGTATGAAGCCATCGGAGGTTTGTGTCTGCTTGTTGCTCAGCAATCATAAACATTCAATCATTCACCATATCTCATCTGCAGGTCCCAGCAGATTGCTCTTTGGACACACGCTTTTTGCAGTTGTTGCAGCGAACCTCTGCAGTATTGCGCGATTTCTGCGCGCATCTTTGTCTGCGGCCTGCGAACGTTCGGATCGAAGCGCAAGAAGATTACTGTACACTTAGTTATTGTTTGTAGCTGAAATTGTTGAATATTTTTAGATTACAGTTCCTTGTTTTGGTCAGGAAATTGTAGGGTTTGGGGTTTAGGATCAACTTTTCAGTCTAAACTCTAAAGCAGCAAACTTTTTTGTTAAATTACCTGAAGCACAATTAAAAGTTGCTGCTGGAATGGTTCGGCTGACCTCCTGCAAAATAGCATAGTGAATCGCCAAGGTTGCCTGCATCAGCATCTTTTCTTCGGTGGCTCTTGCCAGTAACCTCATCAAGAAACCAGTCACTTTTGGTCATGTAGAGCTATTCGAGCCTGGGTCACTACATGTCACCGTTCCCTTCCAATATGTGAGTCGGTCTGTCTCGTCATAGCCATCTATATGAGTTCCCAACAAGCTGCGATGCTTTGCGTTTGCGCGCGTGTTGTGCCCGCTCTGCCCGAGCCTGGTGCGCATGGGTGTGCATGTGTGTTTGTGTCTGTGCGGCACTGCTGATAGTTTCATCGTGGGAGCGGAAAGAAATCAGGAAACGGCTGTGGATAGTTGTGCTTTGGATTAGACACTGAAAGTGGTACAATACCTGGCACCGGAACAAGTACATGTTTCCTGATGCTTTCTGGCTCTAGTGCTGCCAAGATTCAGCTTTCTTGCTCTGGTGTCGAGGTCGGTCCTCCTGCAACATGGCCAACCTTGGCTGCGCAGATGCTGTGACAAAAAGGGCATCGAAAGAAGACAGAGCAAACACTGAGCAAAGACCGCTCTGGACATTGCAAGCACTAAGCCAAAGCATCGGTTTCTGAGGCTTTCCCTATGTTCTAACGACACAGTTTTGGGAGTGTGGAACTAGAAGGCTTGAAGAGGCAAGAATTCGTCGTGTCAAGGCCGGGGCCGATTCCATCGCTCAAGCCGTCTCTCGCGCTGCGGTCTGGATGCCTGAAGACGACTACATTTGTGTAAGAAATGATTGAAATGTTTTAAAGATTCTTAAAGTGGTTTGGTGACGAATTTTTCGGGGTCACAACTCATCTTGTCCTTGTTCTGTAGTGATCAAACGAAGATCTTTTCTTGGCTCGTTTGAACTTGCTTCACTCCAGTGGACAACTTTGGTCTCAACTTGGAAGACGAAGTTTCTGCGCTCCGGTGGAGACCAGTCCTGCCCAATGTGCTGGAGCTGCTGGGACCCACGGAGACGACGTCTGGGAACCTCGATGGACTCGTCGCGTAGAGCCTGTCACGCTGTTCATCTGAATTCCTGCCTTCAGATCCACCTTCCAAGAGCTACAGAGCTTACTGGAATAGGTACTTGATGTGCTTGATGTACTTGATGTACTTGCGGAGCTTTCGATTTCAACTTGTTCATCCCCTCGTAAATACGCAGCTTCCAGCAGATCGGACGCTTGAGTTTCAAACGGTAGCCACTCAACTGATCTGGAGTCTGCGAATTCAATGGGCTGACTCTGGTAGAACCACTGTCTTTTCAATGGCACTTCTCCTTTCCTGGCGAGCTGTTCTGCAAGATTGAGGCAGGCCTCCCGGTCGGCCCCTGACCTTCGTTCTGCTGCCCGCCTTGCCAAATCAGCTGGACTCGCTACACCAGCACTCGAGGAAGCACCTGCGTCCAGCAGAACTTCACAGATGTCTATTCTTCCCATGCCCGCTGCGCTGTGGAGTGGAGTCATCTGCTGAAGATTGGCCGCATTAACATCACACCTGGCAAGCAAAAGGTCAGAAACAATGCCTGCAGATTGGTTCGCAGCAAAATGAAGCGCGCTGAAGCCCAAACGGTCTCGCATCAATACATCTGCCTCTGCTTGTAATAACAGCCGGACAGCATGCTGATTTCCTCCCGAAGTTGCACGATGCAACGGCGTGTACTTCGGGTGTTGCTTGTCCCTTTCATTTGGATCAGCTCCTGAACGAAGTTTCATCAGGATGACGCCCAGATCTCCCCGGCGTGCTGCTTCACCCAGCGTGACGTTTGCCGCCCTTTGCAGCGATCCGCTTTCCTCCAACAAAGAATCCAAGTTCACGCGCAACGTCGAATGAGCCGATGCACTGAGGGCCCAGTCGACCTTGAGATCAACCAACGTGGCATACCGACAACCTGTTTCCAACCTGATTCCAACCTGTTTCCAACCTGTTTTTAACCTCTTTCCAACCTATATGACCTTATATATGAAGTCTGTCTATATAAGTTCGAAACAGCAAACCTGCCGGCTTGAACAAAGCAAGAAGATACAAAGACAAAATTTCAAAAATACAAAGACAAAGACAAACGATGCCAAAAGAAGCTCCGCCAAAACGCTGGAGAAGCGAATGACAAAACTCTGCAGATGACTCCACCTGGAAATTGAAGAAGATTGTCCACTTCCATGGCTTCGAGCGCCGGCTGAGAGTACAACAGCAAGATCAGGATAGCTGATAGCTGTGCTATCGCCGCTGAAATTTGAAAACTTCTCAGCACTCATCTCGTGTCAGCTGGTTTTGGATGTTTGCATGCAAAATGATGTTTTTGCGTGCTTTTGCATCTAACAGGCCCCGTCTCACTTCACGCTTCAACAGAATCTCCTGCATGTCGCTGGTGTTAGAATTGATGTTTTCACCAGGACTGAACACTATATCTACTATGCAAGGTTCAGAACAGCAAACAACTTGATTTCAATTCAAACAACGAAGGTATTCATACAATACAAATGCCACTAATAGAGCTCATAGAATTGTATGTCCTCAGAGCACAACTGTTCAACTTCATGATGCCGTGACCCCTGTCCACATTGAAATGATGAGCCGTCTGCCACAAACACTGCCGCAATGTTGCAATGTGCGGGGCATGCGGTAGGGTTCCGTTTGCAAATCCAGGAGCCCTGCAAGGCCTTAGTATATAATCACAACCACAAAAAGCGTTGAGGTGACGACAACGGACACAAAAAGCACAGCCACCGTAAACTACACAACCACCGAGTCAATTAGAACAACGTCCACGATGATTGCAGCCGTCCCTTGTTGACACATCAACCGAAGCTGCAAAAAGACAAAGGTAGAAACTGCAACAGCGGTGGCAGCAACCGCTACAACTGCAACTACACCAGCAGTCAGAATGTCAGAAAGGTTTCAAAGGTAGATTCTGCGCTTGTCAACCGTACCTCGATCTGTCCACCCTGAGCTTCATCAAGCTTGGAGAAGAGCACGGACCAAACTGTGAAGTGTTCAACAAAAGTAGAGAATGTCACGTGTGCAATCTCAGGACCCAAGATGATCCAAGTAGCTTCCAAGGTCATGGTGGCCTTGCCAATAATTTCCCCGACCATAGCTTTGGGACCCACCCCAGGCCTCAGCCAAAGCCTCCAAGCGCCTGCTGGCACTTGCTCGTCGGTCTTCTCCACTGTGCCCTGCACGTCATGTACCCTGCATTTTTGCATGAAACTGTACAAAGAAACCTGTTTAATACATATATATACATATATGCTATGTATGCCATCCTCCTCCAACCCACCTACCATACAAACATATTTGTTGCGTCTGCAAATGTGCTGCTGAACTGTCCAGTTGTTTATCGTGTATACATATATAGGATATATCATGTACATATATGCACAACAATAATTACCCTAATTTCCGCTTCATTTCAAACTGGACATGCATCATAGTTCTACCCTCAAGCGCGAGTCTTGCCCAACGACTGAAATTGAAATCCACAGCAACCAGCGGCGGCCTCCAGCACCTTGATCTTCCAAAATGTCAAGGTATACTTCCTTGAAGGCAGACCATCGCTCCTCAAAACAGGGAGCCTCCCAAGAATGCCAAGGCCACGAGGTCACAGCTGACAACGCGTTCTCACCAACGCAAATCGGGTAGATGAATGCGTGATAGCCGGGGTCTATATATACTGAAATTTGTTGAGAAGGCACAATGGGTATTTTTAACCGGTGTCTACTGATTGTTGACAAGAGATGGGTGCTCATCATCGTGAAGGGTTTTGGCCCAACCCCATCTCTTCTACGGCTACGATTTCCAAAGCTTGCTCAGCCGCCACGCCCCATCCAAACGCATATCTCCTGTAGCTCATTCAGATCCATCTTGGCAAATCCTCGAGCTCCTGCTAGGAAGCGAATTCAATCCTCAAATGTTCATCAATTCTCAAATCAAGGAGCATGGCTTCAAGCCTTCCAAGAATACAAAGACACACTAGGGTCATGGTGCGTTTCCCCGGGTTCAGTCTCAAGTCCCCACAATGTGAAGTGCGCACCCAATTGGGTGAAGTGTCCTTGACCCAGAGGTGAGCGGAAGGGCATCAAGCGACACCACCTCCGCAAGAGGTGATTTTCTAGTTTGGTTTTCCAGTTTTCTGTCAGGATTCCATTTGCAGTCAAACCAACAGAGTGGTGTCAAAGTCTTTTGGCAAAGTATTGACATGGATCTGCTTCTTAGACCACCAATGCACCCTGACATAACCACCTTTTGCACGAAAAGGAACCAAAACCCTTCTGTTTTCACTACCTGAGCTGTGGATTGGTTTTGTTTCCAAAGATTCGTCACTCCCCAATGAAGCAATCAATCAGTTGACATAAGCGGATATTGGTTTAGTTGACATGGTTGCCAAGTGTTGCCAACTACGGATCTTGATGGATGTTGTTCAGATGGAGCTTGACGGTCGTATGATCATCCAAAGCCAGCGCAGGCCGAAACGGTCGGGCCCCGAGATGAAGCAGCAGGGTGCGGCTCCACCAAGGAATTGGTCCTTTCATGATCATTGATGATTATAGACGACTCCAAATGATTATTAGACTTTTATACGAGAAAGCAAAATAGACCTATATGGCTATGGGTCCAAACCCCGTACCCCTGGTTCCCCCATCATTAAGTATTGTTTTCCTTACTATTGTTGCTGGTTAACCCCCCGAAGTTGGTTGGTCAATATTGACCCATAGCCATACCACACTATTTCATAGCTATGATTATTGAAACCACGATTCAAAACGATGATGCAACGATCTGGCCACTGATCCCCGCTGCCCTCATGGGTTGATCTGAGATCCATGCGCACTGACAGCATCTTCCAGCTTGACCTGCTGAGGTGTGTGAAGCGGTGGTCGAACCTCGGCAGTTGTAGAAGTGGGCCGGTAGGGCAACAGACAACGGTAGCAGACGGGCAAATCGTAACCAATTGATCCATAGGGTAACAACGGACATGTGGGGAAGACTATGCATAAACCAATCACGCACATAGTTGCAAGACGCTTCAAGGTAGATGACAAACTGGTCGGCAAGGGATAGGTCATGTCTCAGATAGGTAACACCCGGGCATAGTCATGGCACTGCCTTGAGGCTCCATGCCCAAAACCGCATGCACATCATCACTTGAAAACGAAGACCCAACTCCTGCACCGCAAAGTGGACACCAAGATGCACCGAACAACAAGACATAACAAGACATAACAAGACGACCAAAGGCCGCTTGGTGTCCACTTGGCAACCAAGGCCACTGGCGCCACAAAGCTGCACTCCTCTGCTGTCACCCCGTGGTGTTTCAACACGGCTGGAACAACGGCAGTCACTGTCTGGGCAAAGAGCTGCGGCTCACTACCTGAGCAAAGTAGACTTCCAAGCAAACATCGAATCGCTGGAACGCCGCAAGTAGAGTTGTATGTCTATGCATACTATACATATATATATATATGTATATATATATATATATACATATATATAGTATATAGTATATGTGTGTGTGTGTACATAGATTGATAATCATAGATACACATTAAGATATAAATAGCTGGTGATAGGTGTATGTATGAGTGCATGTAGGTATGGATGTGCGTACTGTAGATGCAGTGTCTGTATGTATGTGTGATGTTCGTATGTCGGCAGGTCGGTCGACATCTTCGTGTGTGTGCTCAACGTTCAACCGAGACACGCCCAAGCTTTTGCTTGATCGACATCAAAATGAGAAGAATATCAACTGCTCGGTTCAAGTCCTTCACCTTCCTTGCTGTTATGCACAGGCTTTGCACGCAAACACTGACCTGATAGACAGGCTGGCCCTTTCGGTAGAAGGAAGCAATGCCACGTGCTGCAGGTGCAGCCTTGGGAGGTTGAATTTCCGAGTCAGTGATGGCCAGAGTTTTGTGGGGGTCGACAGTGTGAACCTTTCCATCTGGCAGCTCCAAAGCTTTCACTCCCGCTTCTTGGCACAAGTGGGTACCCAAGTGTTCCTTGCCCTGGAAAGGACAGGGTTGAAAGCTTGCTGCTTTGGATGTCAAGGGCAGAACCCTTTGTCCTTTGCCGCGGTAGGCTAGAACCCAGGCTTCCAAAGCCAAGCGATGGGTTTGAGAAAAGTAGTCTTGCAAAAGCTTCAAGCGTCTGCTTGGAGTGAGCTTCTGCAACAAGGAGAAGACTTTGGCCATGAGTTCGTCTTCCAAAGTCTTGATCTGACTGAGACGACGCGAACTCGCTACATCTTTGTGATGTTCTTGCGGATCGCATTGTTGCCTCAGAGAAGTGACTATGCAAGCAAGGAGTGCTAAGGGTAAAGGAAACACTGCGAAGGAACATGGAGCAGCCAAACAAGCATGCAAACAGGCAGACTTGGAACTCGAATGTTCAAGGTGTGAATCTCAGAGTCTCATGTCTACGCTCTTGGTGCAAAATTAGCCCTTCAGGAACTGGCTGTCCAACCCGTTGACCTCGGCCATGCAACTGATCAAGCCATCACCCAGCATCAGCCTATAGATTGATTTGAAGCAAGAAGAGTTTGAAATCTCAAGGAGAAACTGTGGCACCTTGAAAGATCTTTGCCTTTGAAGCAGCACTTTTCTTACTCGCCTGTCACACGACTAGGCAGCGAGAGTGAAAGGAGTGGACAGCCTCCTGGACTTGGCAAAACACCATGCTGAGATGTGCTGAAGATTTCAATGTGTTGCAGCAGGCCTTTTTGGCAGAGTTTGGATGCCCTGCATCCTTGGCTGCACCTCGTGCCGGTCCAGGCTTTGTGCCTGTTCGTCCAGCCCGAGTTCGCCAAAGAGCTGTGGCCTGTTGCGGTCTCCAGTGGTAGTAGTGACACAGAAGTCACAAGAGAAATGATCCTCTGCCAAAACAAAGCTCGCAGCCACACCTTTTGCAAGCTCCTGTCATACTCTGCTCTGCTGCTCTCATCAGACAGAACCTGTGCCAAGTGATGCTCTGACAGCAGAGTTTGCTGCCATTTTCAGTGCCATTTTTCCTGCAAACTTCGGCCTCAAAGGCCTTCAAAGCTCTTTGGAAGGCCTGCAAGTGCTAAAGATCCGGATCGCATTGTCTATCCCACGAATGCAATAAATCAGTCGTATATGACGCTTCCCTCACATTTGCTCAATAGTTAGCAATCACGACTATTGAAATTTGTGCCATTCCAACCCATCGAATTTCATGTGTGCCTCTTCAGTCTCTTCATTTGAGCAGAAACAATTTCCCATGTGCCTCTTTGGAACCTCCCTTGTCAGGATGTAGAGCCAGGGCTTGTCGCTTGAATGCCTCAAACAAGGCCAAATGCAGTTGTGCTATGCCATGTGCTATGCCACGTGCAAAGTCATGTGATATTGTATACCATGTGCTATCATGGGATGATAAAGCACTTGGTGAATCGGTGGGTCCCTAACTTCAATCCCGCCAACGTCTGGTATGCTGAAACATCCATGCTACTGAGCACGCTGCAGTTTTGACTTCTGCTGTTGTAGCATGAGTGCAAGTTCCAAGAACCTGCAAGATGGGAGTAGGTGAGAGATTGGGCATGGACTTGGCTGTTGGAGTACCCAATAGCTCGCACAAGTGCTGTTTTATTCATTTATTGATTGATTTTACATATGCACACATAAATATATACATATATATATTGTACTGATTTCATCATATGTATAAATGAAAAAACGAAATATGTATAAATATGTATATGTATTTAAATATACATATATGTATATCTGTATATATGTGATATGCGGTAATGTTTGGAAAGGTGCAGATATACATATGGAGCATTTGGAATGTGGGGTGTCAACCGTTTGACCGTCAAATACTTGCAAAGCTGGTCAGTACCGAAATGCTGTCTTTCTGAAACTAAGCACCTGGTAATGACTTTCCACTCTCCTCATGCTCATCAGCCTCAAAAAAACCTGCAACACATGGCACAGCAATGCCCTTTACCAATAGCTCTTGCCATGTCATATATGTCATGCTCGCAGCAAAATGCGTCAACAGCTGTGCTGCAACTCTTGCAATTAGGGTCCCTGCCGAAAAAAGCTAAAAAAGTCGCTAAACGCATCAGAGTTAAAGAAGATTGCCTTGGTGCAATGAAGATCCCAAAACTCCAAGCCATCTAAAAAAAATGCCTCCATTTATGGTCGTGTATACAGATAGATGGCTAGATAGAGGGATAGATAGATGGCTAGATAGATAGATAGATAGATAGATAGATAGATAGATAGATGGATAGATAGATAGAAAGATGGATAAGTAGATAGATAGATAGATAGATAGATAGATAGATAGATAGATAGATAGATAGATAGATAGATAGATGGATAGAAAGATTGATTGATAGATAGATAGATGGATAGATGGCACAATAGATAGATAGATAGAAAGATAGATAGATAGATAGATAGATAGATGGATAGAAAGATTGATTCATAGATAGATAGATGGATAGAGAGATGGAGAGAGATATAGATAGATGGATAGATGGCACAATAGATAGATAGATAGAAAGAAAGAAAGAAAGATAGATAGATAGATAGATGGATAGATAGATGGATAGATAGATAGATAGATGGATAGATAGATAGATACCTGTGTGCGTGTGGTCCACTTGTTCTCTGAAATGGCAAGGTGCGCAGTCGGACTGGGCATCGCTGGCCACGTGCACCTGGGACCATGTGACTTTTGGGATGTCTTGGGATCCGTTTTGAGCAGGTCCTGCTGCGTTTCTGAGAATCAAACGCTGTCCTTGGAGGTGTTGCGGATGACGGGAGTAGGCCTCCAAGTTGCAGACTGTCATAGATGTGAAATTACATGAAAAACACATGAAACAAATGACAAAACACTTCAATTTGAGGAGCAATCGAATTGCGTTCAGGTAGATGTTACTCCAATTAGAGCTAGTTGTAGATGTAAACTTTTACCTTCCCAAAGAGTAACTCCTTAAATGCAGCTGTGTCACATTGTCGAGGTCTGGTACCTGCAGTTCCGCTTCGGACAGGCTTTGGTCACCCTCAGCAGTCTGCTCTCCAAGCTCGCTGCTGCATTTTTGACTTTCTGATAGGCCGGGAGCCGGCGACAAACGCGACAAAGGCCTTGGTACATTGTAGACACCCATGGTACTGCAAAGCAAACTTTCAAATGGGCGTTGTCTTCAGCCATCCCGCCACATGGGATGGTACCAACATTCCCGTCAGTCTTCTTGTTGGAACACCATCTAGGTAAAACCAATACACGTGTACCTAGCGTAGCCTAGCGGTCCTCTACAAACCATAAATGCTGTTCATTCAATCCAGCCATGATTTGAGCAAGCTACTGAAGCTGCCACGAAAGGCACGCGAGATCTTCAAGCCAAATCAGGGCAGCGGACAGGCTTCAGCAGATGCCACATGCAAGTATAAAATCGGCAACAAAATTGTGACTGTTTGCTCCATCAACTTCGCTGCACCCTGGCTTCAAAACACTTCAACTCAAGGAGTTAGCAAAATATAGCAAAAACACTTTTTTAGCACTCCGAATGCTGTCTCTGGTGTCCGTCGAATCCGCCAAGACTGAGCGGTGGAACCGATGTATCCCGAAAATGATCCATATGTGAAGCATTGTGGCATGAGTGAACCATAATCCAACACCCATGGATCATTTTTGGGAAACCGCTGACACTTACCAAACATCGATCAACCAACCCCGAAGTATATGTGCAGAAACAGTCAGTTCCTATCAGTTCCTTGCAATCTTGGACTGGGCTACGTCTCATAGACTCAGGGTAAGCCTTCAGGGCCATTTCCGTGGTAAGCTCGTAACCGCAGCGGACACCCTTGCACCTGGCGACTTCCACAGTTATCACTCCAAAGGTTTTCCTCTTTTTCAAAATTATCTATATGCATTTGAATATAAGTAATTAGCAATATATAAATACAGAAATATATGGATCACGTATCCCAATCCCAAAACCCATCAGAATTGATTTTGTCCGTTTGAATTGACTAATTGCTTCACTAATTTCAGTCAATTGTAAGTGTTCAGTTCGCGCCACTAAGCGTGGAACGCGACGATGGTCCAGCTCACGAACTGCAGTCTCTGCATCTTCCCTTGCCTGAAGGAAGAGTTAGCAGATCGGAAG
>VSDK01006713.1:79068-95506 GCA_009767595.1 Symbiodinium kawagutii | reverse complement strand
GATTTTTGGGTCCAGTTGAGACTGCCCTTCAGCTGCCTCCATTTCAGCGGTATCGGCGTCCTGTTTCTGCGAGTCTTTGTTCACCAGGGCGAGCGACACCTGGTAACACTTGCGTGGCACATCAAGTGCCAGAAATGAAAGGTCCGGAGCGCCTGGATTCTTCGCTCTGCTTGTTGAACCTTGCTGAACCAATACTGGATCCAGCTGCTCATTGACCCCCATGTTTGATAGCTGAATAAGCTAATATAAAATTTGAGGTACAGTTTAATATCATCTACTTTCCTCCCCGTTTCTGAGTACTAGTGTCTAAACTCTATAAACGCATAGTATTTTCTGCCACTGGATCCAATCAATACCTGAACCTGCTGAGCTGTCGTTTAAGGACCCTGCAGCTGACATTGGGCCTGAAACGTGAACCTGGCATAGCTTGGGATGACATGGCGACTGAGGATCTAGAAGCTGAGCAAAGCAAACAAGAAATACCAAGTCGTTGACTATCAAAAGAACGCCAGAAAACACCAATTTCTTTCATCTGCCAAGAAACTACACTGTAGCCAGCATCCTTTGTTGTCTGGTCCTGGAGAACACGCTGCTATCGATAGCAAAATGTACATGTCACAGTGGCTTCCCTGAGGCCAGCGCAATCACGATCTTCGCTCCAGTTTCATCCTTCGCTCGTGGAGCTCTGCATGTCGTGATTTGTCGTTCCGCCAATGTCGGGTCCCTGAAAATACTGCTATCAATGTCGGGAAATCGACAGCACTAAGAGCAATTTCCTGGACAGGAGAAGTATGACCAGGACATCAGCCCTGTGGTTGGATGCTTCTCCCAATTTATGACCCTCTGATTTCTAACTAAGCATCTCCAGCCACCCTTTCTGGACATCAGCTGCCGAGTTGGAGTCCTGGATTTGCTGCACCGTCTTTCCGCGACCTCCCAACAGCCAACCCACCAATTTCTGCTCCACCTGCACTTCTGATGGCGCAAGAGTCGGCGTTCAAGCTTGAAGGCTGATCTTAGTGATGCATGGGTAGGAAGCTTGTAAATCGCTGCCCGTTTGGTTTAAATTTAAGTGCTCTAGAGTTCACAAACTCTCTGCAATGGAAGATCTTTGCATGCACCGAATTGCAATGTAACGATGCTATTCCAGCGTGGACTCCAAAGAAGAACTTTGCGAAGACAATATTGAAACCAATGCAAAATGGTGGAACAACAAACCCCCGTGTGATGTGTCTCAGCCCCCTTGGCCTAGAAAGACCAATTGGGAGAGTAAGCTGAGAAAGAAAGAAAGAAAGAAAGAAAGAAAGAAAGAAAGAAAGAAAAATATGGAACGAACATGCAAAGATACGGAAAGCTAGCCTCCCACTTGTCTCATCCTGTCTCCCGTTTGTCTTCCAGTTTCTCTAGCTGGCAGAATCAGCCAGTGAGCTGGCCCGCGCGTGACTATCTTTGTCATTCTTTGTATGAACCAAACTGCACAATAATCTTCAGACATAGCACTGCACTAGTCTACAAACATGAAACCAAGCAAATTGTAGCCATTCATCATTACCAAAGAGAGACTGTAAATGGGTCAAATATGTCTTTGCTTCTGTTGGCTTGCAAAGCTGGGTTGATTTGTTTGAGGTCCTTGCTCGTATCATTCCAAGGCATGCTTACGACCTTTCATTCTCCGCTTGAGTTCCGTTGATGTTACGCATCAGCTGTTGGGGATTTCTCAGCTGTGCGCCACTTGTCCCAGCTGTTTCTGTGTGGACCCATTCACAGGATTGGATGCCTAGGTGGCCTCGATTTCCCCCCAGGTATAGCATCATGCGGCGCACCCAGAGGAGGCGAACGGAAGCCCGGAGAAAGAAGCGAATTCATGCGGCCCAAACATACACCCAGGAGCAGGAACCCCATAGAGGCAAACCTGTTCGGGGATTGGTCCGCAATCTCTTGCACATAGTCGAAAACATGTTCCTTCGCAGTTTATGGTGGACCCCCTTAACTAAGGTGCTTGGTTTAGAAGTCAACATCCATCCTAGTGCATTCAGTTCTGACAGAAATGCCAAGCAATTTGCAGCGCCTGTATATCCATGGTGTGTTGCCGGTCACCTGCACCACCTGGACCAACTGGACCACCAGGGCCTCTCCTGCATGTCACAACGGCACAAGAAAAAAGATAAAAGTTGAAAGAGATCCCCCTGTCCTCACAGGCACCAGGGTTTTGAGAGACTCAACCTTGACAAGCAAACAGGTAGGTTCATGCCAGGCTTAGGATCGTTGTCAGCATCTACACAGAATGCGTCTGTTGTTGTTCCTCCATATCCTACAGAGTGGTACCCCTAGTTATAAGTTGGTATAGTTATATCTACCATAAATGGTAGTTACTCTACTTATAATCTGAGTTAACCAACTAGGGGGTACCACTCTGTATGATGGCAGCTTTGGAGGGCACCAGGTCAGGATGAGCGCGCAGGGTTTCTTGAAGCGTAGGGAAGATTCGCCAGAGCGCATCTTGGCCTGAACAAGACGTGCTTTCCAACATCTCAACAACCCAAGTTTTTATATCCGACTTGCGCAAGTTGTTTATGCATATATTGCATATGGTATGATAGGATGTGATATGTTACTTGCTACACGTTGCATGATACATGATATGCGGTACAGTAAACGTGTAGTGATATACAGTAGTACTAGTTGCTACTTGAAGCAAAAAGAAAACGACAACTAGTTGCCGAAGTTCTACTCTTGCAGCTGCGAAATTAGGAGAAAAGCACACGAAACCCTAGCCCGTTTGGCACGTTGCCAGTCTGAAACTCAACCAGCCTCTGTTGCAAAATGGTTCCGTGCAATCATTGTGTACAAATTTAAACCAAAGGCGGCCATTTGCATCAGCCGATGGTAGTTCAAATTTTAAGTCACTGGCCAGAATGTTCCACCAAAGAAGTCGCCTCAACCAACGGGACGATGCTTGGCGATTTCCAGCGTCTGTCCATCTGGGCTTCCCACCAAACACCACACTGCATCGACCAATCCGTTGTTCCGTTGACCTTTTCCTAAGCAAAGAACCAGGCAGCTTATGATTTGCTACCAGACAGCCCCGGCATGGTTTGTTGCCACCCACCATGTAGATTCATAATCGCTGTCACAGTCGATCCACATCTGCTGGTGTAAAAACAAATGTATCAAATCGCTTCTGTGTACAGTGTACATCCATATTGATGTATGTTATATCAATTTATCCAATTGTGTGTTGTTTCGCTTATTTGTCTTTCTTTCTCCATTCATGTATGTATTTATTTATCTATTGATTTGTATGTCTATTTATGATTTACTTGTTCATCTACTAATTCATTGATGCTTTTACTTATTGATGTATATGTTTGTTATTTTTGTTGTTCATCTATCTCTTATTTACTTATGTATCTATTTATTTATGTTTGTATGCACAAATGTTCAATCTACTGTGCTATTTCTTGTTTTATTTTTTAATCTATTCATTTATTTCTTTATTGGTATTCATTCATGTCTCTAATTTTTGCATTTGCCAATCTGTCTATTTGTATGTATTTATTTCTCTACTTTCCTAGCTGTTTATTTCTTATTGGTTGATATGTTTTTGAATGTATCAAAAAAAACAGCGTTTTGATTTGTTGACATATTAAACTATGTTTGATTGAAATTCTGCGTTTTTTTCTACATAATTGGTCATCTATTTGTTTATTGATTTATTATTTCTATTTACTTATGTATCATTTTCGTTTACTGATCTATTTATCTATTTGTTGATTTACCTGATCTATTTTCACGAATTTATCCATTGATTGATTTATCTATGAATGCAATGATTTGTAATCGATAAATGCGCATGTACATAGATACATCCTTGCGTGTGGAGTCTTGACGTTTGTGCATGCGTCAATGCTACTTATATATTGGGGCCAGGGCCTCACCTCCCACACGGAAAATTGACTCACTTCCCACACGGCATCACTTCCCACAGACATGCACACACACACACACAAGCCTGATTTCCCACACACGCAAGCACAACCATCACCATCATTGTGGGGTTGGGGTGGGGTTGGAATGGGGTTGGGGTACTCATACTACACGCCTATGGCAAGTACCAGGAGAAGCGATGTAGATGTACTATGTATCTTGTGACCACTGTGATCACACATGAAAAATCCACGTTGCTTCTTTTACGTTTCCTTCCAGTTCCTACCTGCACAACATTTACATTTACAAATGATAATAATGGATAGTGATTGCTGCTATTTGTTTTGAAGGGTTGAGACTCCTTACGTTACTTTACATACCATACATCACATGCATTGCATATACACATTACATACATTGCATGCAGTGAATACATCCATACATTGCATGCATATGAGTATGTTCTTTTACATAGATGGATGTCTATCTATCTTGCTATTACATATCATGTACATATATATATATATATTCAACTATAGACTATACATCTACTTTGCAAGATTTGCAGGACTCCGAAGCTGCAGGATGGTGGAACTAAGACTGCCACCAAGACCAGCCCTGCTTGAGTTCCTGTGGCTTTCAGTGTCATGACTTGCTGGTGACCAGTGACCAGGTGTGCCCCCAAAGAGTGAGAATGTCTTGGGGATACCCATCACTGACCCCACTTGCCACCCATATCCTGCGTAAAATTTATCAAAAGCTGCCACGCTTTTGAGTACTGAGGATGACACAACCAAGCTGGGAGTTCGCTCAAATATCCACCAGCTCGCCTGGCTAAGAGGAACAGCTTGTGCCAGCTTGTGGCTTGATCATTTGAACCTGCCTGGAATCATTTCAGCATTGGGGTACATTCCAAGTAGCAGCTGTTCACTCAAACATCCAGATAGATGTATGGATCAACCAGTTCTCAATCTTTGAACGGATCCTTCAACAGCTTTCAGCCTCAGCGATTCAGTCATTGTGTCGTACGCTGACTGTACTTGAAGAGGGGTTCCACCTCAGCTCCAGCATACAAGTAAGGCTGGATTGAGAGGCAGTTATGCTCAAAATTCGACTTCATGGTGTTTTTTTCCTCAAAAGGTTGTGGCATTTCAACCGGACAAAAAACCACACCTGGCATCACAATTTTGCCATGATGCTCAGAGCGATTGTGCTGAATCCTTGCGCTTTGGTGTCCTGATGAAGCTGAGTTAAAAGACAATGATAGACAATGTGAATTACTAGTAATGACTAATGGTAGATGGCCAAACTGAACTACTTGACCCCTTCTTTTGAGGGTGATACTGGCGTACACCATCATATACAGACCAAATCCTCAACTGTCACCATGGAATTCTTAAATATGCATCCTACATCATCCTGCTTATTCTGAGTCATTCTGAGTCATTTCTGGACAACTTCGCAACTCCCCATGACTCGGATGTCCTGGTTCACCGCGATCCGTGCTCCTGTGCTGGCCTGGCTGCAACTCAGCACACTTCTACTGCCAGCACTGCAGCTGCGATGGCCTCAATGTCTTTGATCGCAGAGCCATTCTTCCCAAGAAGCCACCCAACCCATTGCTGCTGGACCTCACAGATGTCAAGACTTTTGGCAACTCTTTCCTTCTACTCATTGCTATTCGCTCTCTCATTTCTACTGTATTCTCTATTCTTTCCTCTCTCTCTCTCTCTCTCTTTCTCTCTTTCTCTCTTTCTCTCTTTCTCTCTTCTACTCTCTTCAGTTTCTGAGCGTCTCACCGTCACCTGGGTGCTTATGCTGCTTCCTGATGCAGATTTCTGAGGATTTATCACCGTGACATTGGGTATCATTGGGTATAGGACACCTCAACACGGGCCACAGCTGTCCTTTGCTGCCACCCATTCCGGCATTGATAGCATCAGCACCTTGAGCTCGTCCAGCCTCCATTGGCACCGCTTAGCAAAGCTTTGTTGAGGAAACTCAATGGAGAAAGAAAAAGTATCAACAAAAGTCGAGTAAAACAAAAGCCTCACTGCAGTCTCACTGGAGTCTCATCGGAGTCTCACTGGAGTCTTGCTTGCCAAGTAGGAATGAAAAAACGACAAAACTGTGAAGTGACTCAAAGTCAAAGCCAGGGACGACTCCTGGCCTTGGCTGCCATGGGAGTAGCTCCTACCTGACTCGGGTTTGGCACAGCGCCAGCTGTTCCAAGCCAAGGCCACAAGAAACTGCAGAGACATGGCTAGACCATGTACCCCCTGTCATGATCATCATTGCTTTCCCCCTTAGGGATAAGAATAGACCTCAACGGGTGGCTGGCCTCCTCGAGCTTGGCATTCACCCGGTCCCTGGCACTGTCAACCTGCACAATTCATCGCATGTATCGAAATCATCCAGCCAATGTTCGGGCAACACCAACTTTGGAAGCAAATGGTGGCTTCTCATTTTTTGGGTCCCCTACTTTCAGAAACAAATCCATATGTCGCTGGAACATGCTTGAAGAGCTTTAGTTTCTGGATGTTTATGGTACAGTACAGTAACACACCAGTCATACAGCAAGCCAACTGCCACACGACACAGGCGTCCTGGTCTGCATCACCCGTAAACACCACCTGGAGGCGAGCCAACTACCCTAGGGGCTGATGTCAGGTTCTGAGGTCCTTACGGTACTGTAGTTCATGCTGCTGGTCGACTGGTCAATTGAGATCTGAGCACCTGTTTCCTGCACCAACTGAGCAACTGTTTAAGCAGGTGACGACCCTCCTGTTCCTTTCCTGTCCTTCTCAACCTCCTTCACCAGGCCACCTGTGCTCAGATGTTCATGAGTTATGACGGTTTGATTCGGCTGTATACCTCGTCCAAGTTGAATCATGAACTGGTAACCGACGGAAATCTCGCCTTTCTTTCCCAGCAAATACCCAACCCAGCGCTGTTCGATCTCAATCCTCTCCTAGCAATGCGGTCAGCTGTTTTTGTGGGGGTTGGATTTGGAACCAGGAAAAAAGCTGTAAAGCTCTTATCCTATGCTGAAGAGGCCAAAACACCCATGCTCCAAGGATCCCCAAGGTCCCAGCTTCACAAGATTACAAGCCGTCAGATTCAAATTGCTAGCATCCAGAGGCAATGGAAGGGATGCTCTCCTCCACCATCCTTCCTTCTCGAGCTGCCTATGGCTTCAACTGCTCAACCAATACTCCACTGCCTTTCACGGAACTGAGCACTCAACCTTTGCTCTGTCGATGGACATTTCGATGGCTGACCTGTCGGAAAAAACTCAACCCAGATGTCTTCCTGAACCCTGGATACTTCGACGAGTCGCTTCGCATCTGCAATCTGCTCCGGCAAACCGAGAAGCTGGACCTCGCTTCCCAAAAAGAAGCCAATCAACAGCTCTGCATGGCTGCACTGTGAAATGAGTCCCTCACCATGCTATAGCCGAGACTTTTGGTTTCCTGGTTCACAAAGATCTGGCAGCCGCTTGCCTGCGAGCTGCGGTTGACATCTACTCAGCTGTTTCAGCGTCAGAAGCGCCTTCTCGATGTCTTGGATCGCTTTACCGCCTTTTCCCAACAAATATCCAATGTATCGCTGCCTTGGTGACAGCATGTCTCCTGATTTGCTAAAGCTTTTCCTGAGGGTCGGTACGCTTTACAATCTTTAGACTTTAGATAAGTTGTCAGCCAGTCGTGAGCACGGTCATGATGACTAAGGGCAGATCTTAACTTGTACGTCCTCCTTGCTGCCGTCAGTGGCGGGCAGACTTTCCTTGGAAATGGCAGACCCAAATGGCTGCCGTGGATGAGGCGGTGTTACCTGCGGTTGAATTGAGATCCGATCCAACAGGCAGGGGACATTGAGCCCATCTCCATAGCCAGCACTTGACCTCGGTGCTGGCACCAGGTCCCTGCTGACGATCCGACGATCCAAACATGTCCTGAGAATCGGACAAAGAACTGTTGATGTGATTTACCGCCTTGCAGCGATTTTATTGCTCAAGCCAATTCGCCAGAAAGAGTCAACACTCCCACCTGAGTGATTTGGGCTTCTGGACCAGCAATTTGAATCTTGCTGTATCCGGTGCTTTTGCCTCAGCAAATCTTTGATTCCAATCTCGCTGCTCAGGGAATCGGAATCTCAGAGACATGGTGCTTTGGCAACCAGGTTTTACCTGCGCCCAGTTGCCGCTCTGATCAAGTGACACCCTCACCTGATAGGCCTGGGGAGTGCAGGGGTCGATTCAGTGACACGCTCCACAGTTTTAAAGGCACGGCACCTGCTCAATCTCCTTCAAGGTGGCACCCCCTGGCAGATCAAAGCACTGTCTCCTTACTCCAGCCACGAGCCTGGGACCTTGAAAGCGAAAAGATTCGTAAAAAACATAGGTTTTTACAAAAAAATATTTCCAAATGCATGTTTCACAATGCTGGATGTCTTCCTCCCAATGCATCTCCCAACTTCTACGACTGGTGATGGACCTGCCTTTTCCAATGATCCAACCAACAAGTCGATGTTCAATGAAGTACTCAACCTGCAAGCAGTTTGACTGGAAATAACTGAGAGCCAGAAAAACAAAGGGAACAAAAACCAGCGTTCTTGGTCCCCCTGGCGTGTGAGCTGTGCAAACCCGCCAATTTTGGGACCAGTGTCATTCGCTTTCAGCCGTCTGGTATACCAGGCAAGAGGGACTGAGGTCGATGCATTCGGCTCATCCGACCGAAAGCGCTTGTCCCCTTTGTCCTGGAAAGCTGGGAAGCAGTGAAGAGGCAATGGGACGCTCACAAACCTTTCATGGAGCCAGGCACCTCCCAAAGCTAATCCCAACAACACAGTTCTGCTCCCAGCTCCTGGAGAGGAGCACCGTTCCTGGCAAAAAAAACACTCAAAGAGTCGCTAGGACTGCAAGGCCTCTCAAATACATGCAGTTGAGAACAACAAATGCGGTAGTACAGAGTGACGACGGGATAGCTAGTTCAGTGAGGACTACAACTGCAAATGGCAAAATACGCAGTCGTCCAAACACTGCCAAACATCTTCGCAAGAGCAAGAGCTTGCGGAGTCTCCTCTTCTGTTGGGCAAAGGATGCGAGGGACAGATTCATCATTGATGATCAGCGTCACCAAAAAACTGTTCTTGCTCTTGGACCGTAGGCTGTGCTCTTGGGCCTTGCTTTATCTGTTGCTTTGTCCATAACTTGCTCTTGGGCGGTGCCCCTTCCGTTGGCCAATAATCATCAGCAGCTTGGGCCAAAATGGCCTTGCCCCGGCTACCAAGAATCTAAAAACATCTTTCTCAACGCGCATCCAACACCCTGCATCTATGTACCTATATCTCGGCCACCATTGTGCATATATACATATACATATACATATACATATACATATACATATACATATACATATACATGGACATGGACATGGACATGGACATGGACATGGACATAGACATATACAAATACATATACATATACACATACATATACATACAAATATGCGTATACATATATGCATCTATTCATATTCATAAGTATATTCTAAAAGACAGTAGATAGATCGATAGGAAGGTTGGTAGATAGGTACGTAGGTAGATAGGTAGATAGGTAGGTAGATAGGCAAATGGAAAGTAGTTGGGTGGATAGGTAGATAGGTAGACAGGAAGATCGGTAGATCAGTAGATAGGTACATGGATAGGTAGACTGGTAGCTAGGTAGATTGGTAGATCGGTAGATAGATAGACAGACTGGTAGATAGGTAGATTGGTAGATCGGTAGATAGATAGATAGATAGATAGATAGGTAGATAGGTAGATTGGTAGATAGATAGACAGACAAACAGAGAGAAGTAGGCAGATAGATAGATCGATAGATAGACAGATATGCAATGATATACCAGGATGTGCCTACTCCCATTTTCAGGCACAGATGTAAGACGTAGGTCGATGTGATTTTCACGAGCTCAAAAAGTGCATTGCTGTGTCTGTGACGCCGAATCTGTCCCAATTTCTATTCAACGTGAGAAGTCTCCTCAGGCATGGCTGTCTCCTTGGGACAAAGCTGTCAAGAGAAACAGCCAGCTTTGCAGTTCAAGGAGGTCTGGGGTGACCAAAATTAAAGTTTTGAACTAAGAGATGCTTTTTTCCAGGGGCCATACACCAGGAAAATGTTCAAACCATGTTGCCCAGGAGCCTTGTTGGTTGGAGTTCCAAAGGATTCAACCAGAAAGGCATTGGTTTTGCTGCGCTGGACCTTGACCAAGCCTTGCTCATGCTCTGCTCTTGTTCGTATTCGAAGACACACATGGGCAACATATACTTGACAGCAAAAGCACACGAGCAGCAAGCAGATGTACCCGTGAATACAATAACTGCCGGGCTTCAACTTCATTCCATAGGAAGCTGGCAGAATTTCACCGAAAAGCTGCAGAATCATCGACATTGCAAAGCCACCTAGTCCAGCCCCAAGAAACGCACTTAATCCCCAAAGGCCCATGTACCTGGACGCCTCATCAGGATCCGGCATGGTGGCGATGCCCAAGGCTAAGTCTGCTGACATGTAGGAGCCCTTGCCAAACCCATAGACAGCGAAGAAGAGGAGTAGAACCATCTTTTTCAACTTCAGATTATGGAAGAAAAGACACACCCAAAATTGGGTTCCGATTGCAAGGATGAGTGAACCACAAGAGGCAATGCTCTGCGGCCGGATGGAAGTCCTGGTGAACAGAACTGATGAGAGCAATCCCCCAAGAATCGCCGCTCCAACTGTGCTGACAGATGCTTCAGCCAGCAGTAGAGCTTGATCCTTGTCCGCAATGATGCCCAAGATGTCTCGCACAAAGTACAGCAAGAAGCTCTTGGAAGCTGCAGAAGCATAGTAGAAACCTCGTTCCCACAGTACCAAAATGTAATCGGTGTTCTTACTGTCACCCATCCAAAAGACAGTTCGCAAAGAGACAGGATTGCTGGGTAGCAGCATGTCGTGGCTTCCGGCCTCATTTGCAGCGAGTGTCACCCTTTAAACACTAAATCACTAAGCCACTAAGCGACTAAATCCTTATGCATGGATGGATCTAACGTGCAAGATGCAGGCTGACATGCAAACGATAGGTGTTCAAATGGTGACGCAAGGGCATAAAGGAGGCTTGGCCACAGAGTGTGGAAAGAATCATTTATATCATGCAAAAAAGATCTGAAGGCAGATGACAGTTACAAGATATGTACTATCTGTACATGCAGATGTAATAAGCTCAGGTGCTCTCCCCACTAACTTTGGCACCTTTTCCAATACCCGCCTACTCGCTGCATTCGATATCGGCGTCATCCCCCTCAACCCCCAATCCTCAAATGCAAAACACCCCTCAAGGTTGCTTTATTTGGGAGGGGTCACGCCGGCAACCCCTCCTTCAGACGCGAAACCCCAAAGTCTTAGGAAAAAGAATATGTTTTCAACCTGTCTCTTGCAATTCCATATTAAACCCCATTCCATTCAAAAACAGTGAAAAGCAGCTCCAGTGAGGAACCCCTAATCACCCCTCTAATAACTCAAGAATGCTACAACCTCCCCTTTTTGTTTGCAACCATTTCCCGTCAAATTCCCTTACTAAACATATTGATGCCTACTCAAAAACGAATCAATTGAGCAGGACCCTAATCAACCACCCCTGGGTCAAGAGTGTTCTTCAATTCGGGGAGCAAATCTGACTCTGGGGCTATCCTGCTTTTCTACAAAAAGTTTCAGTTGCTCCGGAACCAAATCTGGATACTGCTGCACTGTGCACCAGCACCTTCCGGAGCCTAAATTGGTCTTTGCATCAGAATTTGCTAGAAGCAGAAGTCGCTGTACCGGAACCCTCTGGACCCTTCTGGAACCCGACCTGACTTTTCCCGGACGTGGAGGAACCTGGATGCTACACACAAACGCTGCGGAACCCAACGTCTGCAGCGAAACCTTCAGAACCACATATTCGCTTTTGCGCTCCTCCTCTCCTGAAGTTCTGTCGGGTGTACTTTCGCACTGGCCAAGGCAAATAAGAAATTGTCAAGAGATGTCGTACTTTCAGAGTTTCACCAGAGCATGTTGGGGACTGCAAGTCTCATTTGTCGATAATCCACCAATATCTATTATTTATACATGTGGAATGCAAACTGGATGTGATCTTGCTTTTGCAAAAGTCCATAAGTCGGATGCTTCAGCATCAGCATCTAGGTGCATGATTAAGTGACATGGCATGAAGTATGCACTTCAAATTGCAAATTTTGCGCAAAGCCTTTCTGAAGCCCACCCCACCTCTTGAGATGAGAAATGGGTGACTGGAAGAAAAAGGTAGGTCAGCCCAGCTTGCACAGCATAAATGTAGGTGTGATGCAGGCCTGCACAAGACAAACGTCTCAATGTGATGTCTGACCTTGCAGCACCTCCAAAAGAGAAGAGGGTCAATCACTTGGGAAACATCATGGGGCAGTCAGATCACAAGTCGAAATCACACCTCGATACCTTGATACTTTTGTGCATGGCCAAAAGAAAGCAGTCATGACACCGGAAATTCTCCCCTTGCCTATCTGGGCCAGGCCCTGAAACGAAAGCATCCCAAGCAAACCACCAACCAAGACATTGACAGTCTGCACGGATGATGCCAGTCCAATACACGTAGGATGAATAATGTCCTCGAGAGGGTCGTAAAGAACATCTTAGTTTTCCAAAAAGGTGCTAAGACATGCAGTGTTTCTGCGTTCATCTGCACTTGGGTAAGGTCGAGAACCAGTCATTGCTATTGTGTCTGGTATTGCTTTTTTGGAAACCGCACCGACCATCCCAACTTCGTTGCAAAAAAAGTGTACATCAAGACTCTATGCACTACATTATACTTGCATTTGCCTGCTGAGTATGGCTTGCTTTTGCTGGACATCAAAAGAAAACTGTATCAGGAAAAACCGAGACTCCGAGAGCAATGCATGATGAGCAGCGTGTGCAGAATTCCATGCGATTTGTTGAACAAGGAGGCATAAAGCAAAGGAGATAGGTGATGAATACTTCGATGAGAGCCAGCATCCAATTGTGCTCACCATAGCAAGCTGGGAGCACACTAAGACCTGACTGATGAGAAACCAAAGGGAGGAGTTCGGGATGTCTAGGATTACCAAATGGAGGCTTTAGATGGGTTTAAGGATTTTTAAGGTTTAGCTATGTTTGGCTCTGTTGGACCTCAAAAGAAAAATGAAGACAAAGATTGCACAAAATCGCAGATTCTGCACTCGCCACTACTTCCCAAAGATTGCTTCGAATTCGGTCAAGGATCCATAGGCCGCCTGCGCCCCAGAGGATGCTTAATTCTGTCCTTGACAGAGGGATGAGACATCCAATGAGAGGTTTCCAATGAGAGGTTTCCAGTCATGTTTGATTGTTAGGATGTTTAGCTGGAAAACTTTGCTCTCAGGCTCTGAGCTTAAAAATCAGCTTGGCAAAAAGATCCAAGATCCAGTTGCAAAAATTGGTAAGCCGAAGCAGAACCGAGTTGCGGATACTTGTCCAGCAATCGGTGAACTCAACAAGCTTACAGCACCTAGAAGTTCGAGAAAGCCCAGGCTGATGGAAGATTGCTTGGGAAAGAAATGCTCAGCTTCCTTTGGCAGGACAAAGATGGTCATGGATGATACCATGGCTCCATAGCTGATACTCAGACTTGTAATGCAAAGGATCTGCAAGGTACCGGTGACGCTGCCGGGTGGTGGGGGCAAACTCTCCTCTGGCGCAACTTCGTGGCCACGCCGCGCATACAAGTAGAGGCATGTGATCAAACAGCCTGTGCCGCTAAGGCAGGAAGCGAGCCAGAGTTTATGACGTAAAGAGATCTGGATCACTTTGGCAAATTGCTCGCTTTGATGATCTCCGATCAAATCGGTGGAAAAGTCCACCAAGATTTCCGGTGCAATCCTCTCCTTCAGCTCTGGTCGCTGTGCATTGTCCTTCGCGCTCTCACTATCATCTGTCCATGGGGCGTCTAGTGCGATGACAGCATTGTGTGAAACCGCGGCTGCTCGCACAGATCCGCTGTGATGCCTTCGCATTAGAGGTCTTGCCTGAGCAGGCACAACTAGAGAAAACGAAGACTTCATGTGACATGCAAAACACTAGGATTCAATCAAACCAACCAAAACTCCAATGAATCTCCTGCCTTCTCTCGATCCATAGGCACTTCCTTGGCTCTCGCCAACAGGAACAGCAGAACGAGTGGAGCTGCGCAGTTCACCATGCTGAAAGAGCTCTGCGCAGCACGGAAGCTCCGCTCGTTTATGGCTCGTGGAACACGTAAGGAAGCTCTGTATTCATGAGACAACAAATGTCCTGACCTGACATAGAAGTCTCGGGCCACAATCATGTCAGGAGAGTCTCAGCCCTTTGTCTGGTTTGCAATCAAAATTCCGATGTGCATGTCACTACCTCAACGAACTTCGTTGACAAGTGGAAATGGAACAGGTGACCAAGTAGCACCCCTTTTTCGTCACAGCTAAAGCTCAGTCTTGGCTGTCGCATGAATTTCTGCAGGTCTCAAAGTCTTAATGTACATGTTCAAGATTTCCTGAGCATGCAAATGTAGCGTCTTAATGTCCAGCAGCCATTTGTTTGCACCCAATGAATCTCTTTGGTCAATGCCAGCGAGCAACGAGAGTTTCCTGTCTTCTTGCAAGCCTTAGATGGAATAGAAATCAGCAATTAAGAGGAAGTCGCTTGGCAAATCCATCTTCATAGAACTTGGCAGATCTTTGCAGCTGTGCAACTGCAAGCAGGTCGTGCCATTCCTCGCATGTAGCTGGGGATCGACTCCTGCCTGGTCGGGGGGGGCAAGGATAGCTGCCACCATGCACGGCAACCAAGGTCAGTGCCGCACCTTCAACAAGACTTGCACCGCTTGGCTGTGCGGGTGACCTGAGGAATGCTGGTGGACTGCAAGCTAATTGGAGTTGAGAAAATTGTTGGTTCACCGACGTGTACTCTGTGTGGAATTTGTGAACATGTTTTCTACACAGCCCATATCCACAGGGAAACTGCCAAGCAACCATCGCCCCAGCAGGCACGATGAATCGGTGCAAAGCCATCCTTGTGGAACAAGTGCCTTGGGAGCCAAAACAGGCTGTGGTTCGCACCATTTGCCTTACAATGGACACCAAAAAAAAATACATTCTTACCGGGTGCAGTATTATAAAGTTGCAACACGTATTCTGGACAACCAAAGGATTTATTTGGAATGCCTCTTGGTGTTCATGGAGCTGGGTCACTCCGATTTCCATGGATATTGTCAGCGTGTTTCAGATGGTATGTTGACCAAGGAGTAAAGAGATCACTCAACTCTTACTTGATCATACCTCTCTTGTCTCTTCTCGAAATTTGAACTGGGGACCGCTAGCCAAGCAGTTGTTTTGGGAAAGTCATGATGTTGTATGCGCTTGCCTTACCCTCGAGAAGCTGATAGGATGTCTCCTTTCCCAGTTCTACTGCTTGGATTTGGCAAGTCCCCAAAAGAGGCCACAGTAGCAACAAGAATCCGGATGAACTACCTGAAAACATCAAACCGCAAACATATCGTCCTGCACACTGTCGCACAACCTCTGTTAAAACATGCTACAAGCAGGTGTCATATCTATAAGTTTCAAAGACTGTCAACATTGCATTAGCCTTGCTGGAATCTATGAAACTGCAATTGAAATTATTCTACAGGCATGGGAGGCCAATGCTTTGGATGCGGACGTGTGGGACTATCAATGCTGAGATGCAACTCCTTTGGACTGGAGTACTTCATCAATACCTCCACCACCTGGGAGCCGGGAGACAGAATCAAATGGCTGGGAAAGAAATGCTATATTTATATATATATATATATAATGCTACTCTCTGCAAGACAAGATGGGTCGGACCTAAGAGACGCATGACACCATCGGATGCCTACCGTCCTCTGCACAAGAACGAAGCTGTTGATTCTTTGAACCGTTTTGAATACACTCAGTGTCAAAATGTTTAGAAAAAAAAGTTGCTATGCCAAGCCACCTCGGGATGACCCATCCACGTTGCAGCATCCAATGGTGTGTACCCCTCCTGTCGCGCTATCAATTCAGAAGAGAAATGAATGAATTTCGACAACTGCAGGATTGAACGAACTTAAAATATATCCAGCTTTTTTAATATATCCAGTTTTTGCAGTGGATTTCCTTGAATTAAAATTTCCAACGACTAAAGAGGGATGTCCAAGTCGTCCTTGTTTCCAGTGGTGACATTGCAGCCTCTCTGGATAAGCAATTCCACGACCTTGTCCCAGCAACTCATGCAAGCAGATTCGAAGTTGTCCAGTGTCTGCTGTGAGGTACGAGTACAATATTGGTGTGTCTCAAGCCATAGGGACACCCCCAAATCACCCAACCGCAAGAGCAACAACAACAACAACAACAACAACGACAACGACAACGACAACGACAACGACAACGACAACGACAACGACAACGACAACGA
>VSDK01006713.1:56203-69685 GCA_009767595.1 Symbiodinium kawagutii | reverse complement strand
AATGCCGAAGGCTATACCTCGTGCAGCAATCCCATCACCTGCATACTGCTCGGATGCAGGAGTGGAGATTGCCCATCCATTGTTTCGGCAGATGAACAGAGTCTGAGATCGTAAGGTTGCTGCGAAGTTGAGTGCCACGGAACAATCCCCCTCAGAAGCAGCCCCTTCACCAAAGAACGTCACTGCCACACGAGCCTCCGAGGCAGTACGGAAGGCATAGCCAGCACCCACTGCCTGAGGAATTTGGGTTCCAAGGGGCGAGCTGATCGCTTGCATCCCAATGTTGGCATCGCAGTAGTGAACTGGCATCTGTCGACCTTTTCCCGGCTCATCACAGCGACTCAGACATTGGTCAACCACTTGTTGGATGCTGAATCCACGGTGAAGATAAGTTCCAAGCTCTCGATACTGGGCCCAAATCACATCTCGTCTACCAAGCTGAGCAGCTGTGCCAACTTGTGCCGCCTCCTCGCCAGTGCCCGTCATGTAGAATGAGATCCGGCCCTGGCGCTGTAAAGAATTCAGCACCGAGTCAACCACAGCCACCTTCACCATGCACTTGTACATATCCAGGTACGCATCCAAGCTGCAAGGTAATTCTGCTCCCGGCACTAGACATCCATCTTCACCGACTAAACGAAGCACGGGCAATTCCCGTCCAGACTTATGAAACTGAACTTCTGACGCAAGTTTCCCTTCGTGTAAAAGTCCTGCGAAGGAACTTTTGAAGCGTCCTACAGCCCAAGTCGGAGGCCGAGCCCTGCATCTCAGCTTCCAAAGGCTCATGGCTCGACACCCGAGGCCTTCTTAAAATGTGTTGTGAATTGTGTTTCTGACCATGTTCTCGTGAGGTATCTACATGTTAGTCACTGACAATGGCATCAATTGCGAAGGGTTACCTACAAATCCAAATTGCAAAGCTCTCTGAAACACATGGGTAATACCATGCTGTCGACCAGCAAGCCTTGACTGAGCAGTTGCAAGAGATGGTACGTTCAGAAAACCCACGGAACTGGCTGCTTGGGGAATCATGTACAGGTTCCCATTGAACCAGGTAGTACAACCCATCCATGATCATTGACATTTATCACATGTTTTCTCAAACTGCACGAGGAAAACAAGTCTTCACAGTCATAGCAACACCACGGTGACAATCTCGGAGTGACTGCAGCTCTCAGTTTGTGCATGCAGCCCATTCAGCACCACACAGGATCCGTTTCCTGCTCTGCTCTTTTGAACGGATCGGGTAGCCAAAGCAGAGGCTTCAAGTAGTCAAATTCTGTTTGAAGTGACCCAATCAACACACACGGATCCACTTTGGGGGGTTGCATGATATCTGCCCTTGAATCCTCAACTTCCGTGGCTGGACAACAGCTATCAAGTCTTTGCGCAGCCGACCTGTCAAGAGCTTTGACCAACCGAGGGTCGCAAGAACACTTTCTGGGATGATAAACCATGAGTCTCAAAAATTGGGAAACATTTCCAGAATTGCACTTCACCCACCATCATCTTCGGCCTTTCACATTAGTGCTTCTTCTTCTTCTTCCGGAAGTGCTTCCTCCTCCTCGGCGAATCCTTCTTCGTAGGTCTCTTCGCCTTCAACACCTTCCTGCGATCCACTGATACAGATCTAAGTGAGCTGGCTTGGGATTAACAACTCGTTGATAACTCAAGCTCTACACCAGGTCCTGTACCGGGATGATAATCAATCATAAGATGGAAACACTGCGCAATGCATTTCAGGTGCTGGGGAGACCTCTTCTGAGGAAATCTATGGCATTTCAGAATTGTACTTTCTGTGGTCGATTCTATGGTTGTTGCACTGTCAGCTCTTCTAGCTACTCTGTGTTTTCTGGATTTGCAGCTGGAGCAAGACCTGCTAGTTCGGGTGGGCTGGCAAGGTTAGCATCTTCATGCCTCACTTTTGCGTGACATTGGCAAAATGACATTCTCGTTCACCTGGTACTTGCAACACTTAATTACTAGAGTTGGTTCATGTGTTGCAACAAGAATGATTCATGTATGTCAGCTTTTCCGCATTTGCAAACCAATGTCTGCCTGTCTGCCTTTCCTCTCTACGTTTTGCTGTTTAATCTATATTTCTTGTTTCAAAAAATGGGTTCGTGTTTAGACTCACCGAAAGACAAGGGGAGGCTCAGGCGCAATGGAGTCTCTTTTCATGAGCCTCTCGTTTCTTCGGGTGCGATACATTGACAGTGATGGAAACAGAAACGGCTGACGCTCAAGGCAGGGGGGTCCTGATTTTGGTTTCTAGCTCGGTTACCCTTGTCTTTTATCGGCTTTTTTGCTGTAAAGGTCACACAAAAAAATACAACTTCAGATGCTAAAGTATGGGTTGAAATCCCGTCATTGCTGTCACATATCTTTGAGGACTATCAAGACAAATAGAAAGCATTTCAAACGCACCACGGTAAAAAAGCACCACGGTACAGCACCTCCGGCGCTTCTTCCATACTCTTACCACCATCTTTCGGTTCCTTCTTGTTCAGCTTACCTAGAAATCAGAGGATATCTGTCAAGTCGCGAAATCCACTGGTGAATCTACACGACACCAAGCAAATGGATTGGAAATGAATCATAGAACAGCCAGCGCCTGCCACTACAGCATAGACGATGCCAGCCGTTACCAGGTTAAAGGCAATCAATGCGCCAACTACACCTAGAGAGGTCTGGAGAGTTGTGGCGTTTGGAGGATTGTTTCACGGAAATTGGTAGCCGTCCATATGACAAACCAGGTGTTTGCCATGTAAACTCGGTCACAGACTGACTGAGGCAAGCCCGTCGGGAGGCGGTTTCCTGAGTTTGGATTCTGAGTCTTTACGAACGGTTCAGACTCAAAAAAGAGCCAGCACACAGCAGGCAGAAAACCAAGCGGAAGTGGAGAACTGAAATGGGCCAGTGATACAAGGACAAAAGAGATACTATGCCACCAAGTGTCATGTCTTGCATTGGACCTTGCTCACCTTGTGGTCCTTTCTCACCCTCAACTCCTGGATCAAAGGATGAACTGAAACAGAACGATTTGAGTCCCACAGAAGTCGCCCCTGCAGTCGCCCCTGCAGTCGCCCCTTTCAGTCCTGTGTTCCCTTTCGGTCCAACACTTCCTTCAGGACCCCGGGCCCCCGGGCTCCCCTTGTCCCCTTTGGGTCCCTTAGGACCGGCAGGACCTCGAGCCAGAGGCACGTTGCCCCACCTGCAAAGGCTCAGCAAGTCGCACAGGAAACCCAACTGCCGCCCTTTCCCCCGCCTGAAGTCCCCAGATCCACTGGAGTTGCCTGGCAAACTCTTTGGATCTGTTAACTTCGTCAATAACTTGGACTTGAAATGACTTGCTTTGGACTCTTAGGAAAGCAGCTTATCCAAAGCGCAAGGGCAGCTCATCATGCTGTTTCGGAATTCAATTCCAAGTTCTCGAAGTTCAGACAAAGGAACCTGCCAACTATTACAGAGGAAAACTGGGGCCAAACTCTCGAAACTCGCATGCATACAGAGGTTATATGAAGATCAATCAAGTGGACGATTGATGAAGTAATCTGACTCCCATTGAAAGTTTGCATGGAACTCCAAGCCGGCAAGCAAAAGCGTCACCTCATCTAAGATGTCAGCAGAATGCTTCCGTTTTCCCTGGAGACGACGACCAAAGTCATTCTGCTGTTCTCATCGGTGTACAGTCAGCTGTGCTCAAGTACGATGAAGCTTGCCTGATTCAGATGGTGGACCGAAGGCCGTCGAGAATTTCTCCTTTCCAAAACTTCTGGGCAGGAAATGAGAAGGTGCCAAGGCATTTGGCATTTAACAATCTTTCAAACGTCTGCTTATCGCAATGAGCCCCGGTGCTCCTCATCATCTTTGATTCCTCGGCTAAAGGTTTCCACCATGAGGCATGCACCGTGTCGGTTCCTTCTTTGAATCCATAGGCTGACGCTGAGACAAATCTTGCCAGGTCACATATTCCCAATCACTGGCCCTGTCAGTCTGAAAGTGCGACCTCACGATGAGCAAGCAAGTAGGAGACTCACGCACAATTTGTAACAACTTCATGATCCTTCATAATCGCAAATCAACTGCTCTCTGCTGCCAAGCGTCTTTGCATGTTTCCTTGAATGCTTCTGAAAATTCTCGATGTCTCCAGCATCGTCAATCGAAGCCCAGCCCTGTCAGCCAAAAAATTCTTACTCCAGAAGCGTGCAAACACGTGGACTTTCAACTCAAGAGTCATGCAACCCATTGTGCCATTCACAGCCTCTTCATTGCTGAGCTCTAATGCAACAGCATCAAGTAGAATTGCAGCTGCCAACCACCTAATCATCACCTTCGGCCACAGCGAACTGGTCTGAAGGCGCTGAATTGGAAGCTTCTGATTCTCTCGGGCTTTCTCTCCAGCTCTGAGGTGCCAACGTGTTTTCACGAAGACCCGGAACGGGAAGGGATCTTGATATAGAAGACTGTTTTTGCCATGCCCCGAGGAGCTCGAACCAGCACAACCCACATTGGAAACGCTTGCAAGGCCCACAACATCCAAGCAGCTGAAGCAGCTGAAGCAGCAGCAGATTGCTGTAGATTACTTTCGATCTGCAAAAGTCATGGAATCCTTACAGATCCTCAAAGGCTCAGGCGGCTCAGGCTCCTTTACTGGCTTAACGCCACCTATCTGGTCTTGCCGCTAAGATTCAGCCTAAAACCCTAACAAATCCGCACACCGGACCTGTACCTACACGCACGGGACTGTTCTCCCCGATGCATAAAGGCTTTACAAGGCCTCCAGTGACATGTCGACACCAATCAATTCCAAGTCATTATGTGATAAGAATCCTAAGAATTGCTGCTGTTCAAGTTTGGAGGACGAGGATGGTCGAGGGCTCTCACATGAAGTCAGCCTGGCAACTTGCAAAGCAGCACAGTCTCGGTAGCATGGGACAGTGTCCTGCCTCGGCAGCGCGGCAAGCCTCGATCGAGCCATCAGTGGCCTGAAATCTGCTGCCTTCTTCTTTCACCTTCTGGTCAGTTGCCACGAAGGAGTAGACGTCATTAAAGTCAGCCTGAGGACCCCTCTGTGATATGACTGTTGCATTCTTTTCATTGGACGTTTCATTGCCTTCACTATGGTTTCAGACTTGATATCTGCGAATAAATATCATAGGTCAAAACCATCAGCCCATGTTATCACATCCTCAGGATGATTGCAGAAACAGGTACCAAGAAGCATGGCATGCTCACGACCGCACAACTTGATGATCTTGCGACCATGTTCAGAACTCACATGGTGGTTTCTCAAAATAGGTAACCCCCCAAAATGGTTGCTTTATTGCTATAAATGACTGTAAATGGATGATTTGGGGGTCCCCTATGGCTTGAGAAACACCCACGAATGTTTTACGGCTCTTCAAAGGCCAGAATCCCGTGGATCTCCAGCTCAGATCCCAGCACCATTGATGGTCTGCTTCTTGGGAGCCTGGCGCCGGGGAAGAATCCTGATAGAACCAGCCATTAATCCGAAATCCAGTAGTACTAGTAGTTGTAGCATCCAGCAACAATTGAAAAGAATATGCTGCACCAATTGGGATGTTGATTTGTTTTTTAAAAAAATGCATTAATTACCCCTGACGAATCATGCAGAATTCTGCGCGATCAAAGGCCTCGTCTTTTGAATCCTTGGGAGCTTCCTTGTCCTCGCTGCCTAGGATTGACGGAAACAGCGCATAGCAAAGCTCACGCTGAACTCAAACTGCAGCTGTATGAGCCAAGCCACCCTTGGCAGCAGATGTCACCTGTCGCAGAATACTCCCAATTCAATGGGATTCTGGATGCATCTGGATGCTGCTAGCGTCCCTTCACCAAATCCCGAAGGAACTCAAACAGTCTTTTTGGGGGGACAATGCAGGGAAGTGTGGCAGTGTGGTTTGGCCTAATTCCGCTTCTGAATTGATACCTGGGATCCCCAACAACCCCAAAACAGAGAAAATGATAGGTCAAAATCCTGACTCCTGGAACCGCTGGACCTTGCAGGCTGGACACCCTCCCGCCAAAGTTTGAGACCATGCACATGGACCCCTGGACCCTACAAGATTGCAAATTGAAGATATTCAAGCCTCAAACAAAAGCAATGCAAAATGAAAGAAATGATTTTCGGGTTGTACTTCGCGAACATAGAGACCCTTTTGGACGTGGGAAGTTACTCAAGCCCTGTGGCCTATGGTCCCACCAACTTTCGTGGGGTGCCTGGGGCACCGCAAATGTTTTAGCGTCAACAATCTAGGGTTCGCCAAAGTACTGCACCCAAACAGCAAGAGGATCATCTTTGAGGTTTCAAAATCACTTTAGAAGGATGAAAGCATCAAACGAAGCAAAAGCAAGGCACAAAAAATACAGAAGAGTAGTAGTAAAGTAGTAGCAGAGTAGGAATCAGTGAGAAGATTAGGGACAAAGCAAAAGAATAAAGGATCCTAAGGGTGGGTTTTGGAGGGTTCTTTCAAAATCCAACAAGGCGGATGGCTGGCTACTCGTGAGGACTTCTCGGAAGCAGAAGGAATTTGGCACGGCACAGCCAGCACAGCCACCTAGAAAACTCAAGACCTAGACCTTGGGGTCTTCAGCATGTTTTTCTCTCTACTTCTCTGCCTGTGGCTTTGCTCGCGGCTATGATCTTTGCTTTTTGATTCTAGGGGGCTCTAAGACCTATTCACATTTCTTGATGCATAGCGATCTTGTGCTTTGCTTATCCCACCCGAATCAGCCAGCAAACCCAAAATCTCACTTCTTTTTGCACCCCGGTTCTACTTTGGAGTGGAGGCCCCCAGTCATAGCACAGATGTAAATTCGAATCGCATGCTTTAGCCAACCACCGGAACCCTGCAGTTTCCAAACAATGGCATCATGGAACCCAGTTCGCGAAGCAAGTTTACCCACCTGCCATCCTGGAACGACGAGAAAAACTGTTGGTTCCCCGAACTGGCCACTACCATGGCGACCAGTGCCGGCCACCGTTGAACTGCGTAACGATCTGCGCCTCCTTGGTCTCCTTGTCATCACCTTTTCCCATGGCATCCTTCAAATTCTGGACCCTGAGCAGAGGCTTGAGACATGAGCAGAAACTCAACCAAAGCAATGCTTTCATCATGACTCAATGTTTGTATTTTTTCTGATGAAAGCAATGAATAATCATTCATCCAATTTTGGAATAATCTCATTTTGTGAGTTTTTCTTCGAATGAGCAGATTGCAGGCGAGGTTCAAAGCAGCCCTACCTACCGCTCTCGCATCCTCTTCTGCCGCTGGCTTCGCAGCCTCAAAGCGACAGAGCTCAACAAGGCTCTCAGCTCCCGCAACGGGAGCCACCCAATGCGCTGCCCAGGGACTTCCTCAGCTTTCTTCTTGGCAGCCTCCTCTCGGCGCTTTTTGACCTGGAGAGAAGTTTCAAAGAGAAGAATGACAATGAAAGGCAAACTAAGGCTGCTAAGAAAGAAGAAAGAGCTTAAAGAAAAAAGAATAGAAACGGAGAGAGAGAATGCGAGAAAGAATGACCAGAAAGAATCACAAGAACAACGAGAAAGATTGCAGAAACAGAATGCTTTGGAAAGAAAAAGAGTGCAGAAAGAGAATGTTAGAGAAAGAGAAGAGTTTTCAAAAAAGAACAACTATGCATAACACTTTTTCTATAGAGATCTTTGACCCATCTTTGACCCTGGCCTCCTCCAATCGCTTTAAGTCCGCCTGAGCTTCTGCTGTCTTGCCCGCCTCAACGCCGGACAGGGGAACGGTGGATGTCGCTCCAACGATGACCGGTGTCGCCGCTCGCCTTGTGGAGTTCTTCATAGCGACGTCTTGCAGCTTGCCTCGAAGCACGGCAGGGTGCCGTTGCCGTTGCGTGAGACCGCGACGTCAAGTGTGGGTCACGTCTGCGACGTCGACGTGGCACCCTCTGTGGCTGTCACTTCTCCAGCTCTTCGCGCTGCTTTCGAGTCAGTTCCACCTGAGGTCCAGCGACGAGGGAGAAACTCACTACTGAGACAACTGAGACTATTGGAGAAGCGAAGGCTTTGAGATTCTCTACATTTCTGTACGCTTCAACGCTGGCTGGGAATCTCGCTCCATGCTTGTCCACGTGAGCATACCCCCCTGCCTTGTATGAAAATATGTTCAGAGAAAGCAGTTCAATTCAAAGTGAGCTTGAAGTACTGAATCTACTTTGAACAGTTTGAGGCCAAGGTTGAACTACTGACTTCATATTTTTGGACCACTTCCTTCGCCTCACCAAACATTGACCAGTGAGTGATGATATCAAAATCAGTGGCCAAATAGCGATGCCAAGGGCAGAGCATTCGGATTGCAAACCTCTCCGAACACATCCGAGCGCTGTTGTGGCTTGCGGACCTTGGAAGGCGGCAAATCAGAATCGTACGAACGCTATGCTTGCATATAGGTGACTTCAGAGAAACAGTGTAATTACAGTACTGTGTGGAAGGACTGGTTTTTCTTCTTCTTCAGATTCCTGTCAGGTTGAAGACGGGGAGCGAAGGCAGCGAGCACCGAGAATTGCTGGCTCAAAAGAACAATGGCTCCAATATTTGGCTCTTGGCATGAAGAACAATGCATTCAATGCATTCATTCTTGCTGCTTGAGCCTCTTCTTCTTTGGCTTTGCCAGCTCGGGCAGCCCGGGCCTGTCAGGAGGAGCAGTGCAACAGCTAGTGGAACAGCTTTGCTTGTCAAAGGAAGTTTGGAAGTCTACACAAATGTTGGCAAACAAAGGAAAGATCTCACATGGTTTTGCAAGTTTTGTGCATGTGGGCATCACACAAGTCAGGTCGACAAGAGTTGGCTCCAAGATTTGGAAGCCAGGCTGCTGTGGAGCTCTGTTCTTTCGCATCCAAAAACAGAAGGAGTGAAAAAGGGAACTTTTTCATATCTAAAAACCAGAGGGACTTTTTCGAGAGAGCTTCGGAAAAGGAGAAGCATTGTGGTGAGAGCTTTGTTTGTGAATGCTGGGGGTCACGAGGGAGGCAATCTCGCCTGATAAAACACATACTTTTGAAGATGTCCTCCAGACTGAAGTCCAACAACGGGCCACAACGGGCAAATTTTGTGGTCAGCTCACCATTTAGTCAAGTTGATTTTAAGAAGTCGTGATGCACATAGCTGAGTGGCAGGTGCAGCACTTTGATGCCGCCAAATGTTCGCCCCCACAACTCGCACAAGCTGCAAATGCAGTGGTAGGTGCAACATGTTGAATACCTAAAGGTTTGACCTTTCCGTAACAAATAGATCTAGATAAATGCCCACAAACGGACAACCAACATAGAAAGATAGATACATAGCTTTTTTGATTTGACTTGCTTCGATCAGATTAGAAAATGTATAGATGTAGATATAGGTACAATAATACTAGAAAGAAATTCAATGTATGTAGAGATACGTGCCTATATTCATGTACATGTGAGTGGCAAACGGACACATCCAGCCATACATGAAGCATGCATGTGTAAACATATGTGGATCGTAGATACATACTTACAAACATGCATTACATGACACTGCGTTGTGTTTCATGCTATGTAATCTTCAATGATCTTGCACTGCATTTCCAGTACATTTACCTATGTTTTTTAGTTCAGAGACATTGTGTTGCAGCACGGTTGTGCAGCAGAAGCTTCTCTCTTTTCTGACGCAGCTGGCGCAATTTTGTAGAGGGTGGCTGGGTCAAACAGTCCAGGATATGTTTAGACCATCATGTCATGGCGTATGAAGTAGGGTTTCTTGGTTTGACGGATTAGTTTGCACCATATACCAGGGCTATTCCAATTCCTACTGATCCCAATTCCTAAGGGTACGAGGAAGAGGGGAACGCCCTTGACAAGTCGCATGTTCTATCAGAACAGGCAGATATTCCGACCTTTTGGCTGTTGGCTTGTTTCAAGGGCCTTCGATGTTCGCGAGCCATAGTGCCTTTCTTGATCTTATCATTTGCTCGCATTGAATCTGCATTTTTACAGCCTCTTTCAATGTTTCTCCTTGCCCTTGCCCTTGCCGGGGCCTTGTCATAGGCAGATTCTTCTCCAGCATTTCTTGCCTTCACTTCGTCAAAACTGGAGATGTGCTTGCTGCCAGCCCTGGACAGGTCTCAGCAAGGTGCTACCCCGCGAAAACACTTCACTAGGCATCAATCTATTCGACCTTCTGAAATGACCTTCCAAGAATCATATTGTGGTTTCTTATCGTAGGGACCCCCCCAAAATGGATGGTTTATTGATGCAAAATTGATGTAAATGTTTTTTCTCTATGATTTGGGGGTACCCCTATTTGAGAAACACCGATATCTTAAAAGGGCTCCTGGGGCAAAAAAATAGATATGTCAGGCTCTTGCAATCGAAACAAGCCAAGGAAAACTTGAGACTTCAAGATCATTCACCGGAAAGCTATATAAGTTGAACAAACTGCACTGGCAAAAATCTCAGATTTATAGGATGTTCAGGACCAGTCGGGAAAGAGCAAGGAATTCTCAGGAAGAGTTCAGAGGCAAAGAGTATAAAGGGAAACAGTACTTGAAAAGGCCGCGGCAGGCAAGAGTGTCCCAAAGCAGAAATATGCAAAAATCATGGATAGAAGCTTCGGGATAAGCCAGCAACGATGTGCAAGCTGCAGTCTACAAAACAAAATATATCAATCCCTTCACTGAGACTTAAGAACTCTCGGAGAACAATGCAATCTCTTTATATGCATATCGACCATATAGTATGCCTGTGCTCTGATTCCTCCTTCACCCTGGTAGCTCTCCAGCGCTGGAAACACAGGGGCGGACCCTCCGCCACGACGATGATCTGTCTTGAACTTTCGAGGTGGCATGGCTCCTGGGAGTGACACACGCAGCACAGCATCGAGCCGGGCTCTCAACTTAGGCTCGAGCCGCACAGCCGGGAGGAATCCTATGGAGGCTCTCTACGTGTTCTGTAGCAATTTGGAGGCTAAGGAGTTGAGCTTTGAACTGTGCAACTTGCTAGTGAGATATGCTTATTGACTTGGCAGTTGCCTTGATTTCAAGCTTGGCTTGAGCAAGCTCAGCGTGTGTTGCACTGACCAAATGATATTTCTGAGACTTCCAATGGGTTCCGACCAAGGTCTTACTACAAGCACGCAAGGTGAGTCTGTGCAGGAGTGCTGAAACGAGACTCCACTGTCAGTTGTGGATCCCTTCTTCTCCTCTGAAACTCAAGCGAGGTAGTCTGGTTTGTGAAACGGAGGCATCTGCACGTCTGTTGATTTATGTCTTACCACACCTGCAACCACTTTGAATATTGGATTGCCAGAATGATAATATGATCCCTAAACCGATCAGAAGGAGAATTGTTTCGCTCTTTGACTGATGTTCACCCTTTCATACCTTTCTAAAGGACGTAGATGCCTCATTTATCGGATCCAACTTAAGATGTCTATACCCTGAGCAGAATTGATGCATCGAAACATTTTCTCTACAAATTCACTCGGGGAAAGCATCTCAGAAGTTCACATGATAGAGCTGATCCTCAGAATCTGTGTGTTCTAGCTGAAATTTTGAAACAGTCAGTTTCTGATCCAAATGTCCCAGGTTTCTGACAGAATCGTAGGCCACTACGGAAGCACCAGAACCATGCAGGGCAACACCGCAAAGCAACTGGAGGTGCAGGGTCAAGGGCCGATCTTAACAAGAGCTGCTGCAATCACAACGACAAAACCACCAAAGCTGGTTGTCGTCATAGTTGGGATGCATATACGAGAATGTCAATATACCACATTTGCTCTAATATTAGAATCGAAAGTGTTCCAAAATCATCAAGCATGGAAAGAAGCATGCAAAACTCCACAGCCTTGTCGGCAACCACGGTCGAGTGATGCAGTGAGACAATGCCCTCGCTTGGATCCACCTTTCCAAGATTGCTCAAGGTCCGGAACTCATAAATCAAAAAAACAGTGCCACCAGAGTGGAAGAAAGGTACGCAAGGGCAGCAAGCCAAACAACAAAATAAAGAGGAGAAGAAGAAGAAGAAGAAGAAGAAAAGAACCAGTGGACAAGATCATAATGCAAAAAATGATAAAAGCAGAATGCGAGCAAGAACATACTGAAGACGAAGGGCGACGAAACCGAAGAGGAGAAAACCGCTGAGAAAAGGAATAGTTTGCAACAAGGACACAAGCAAGAGTAAGAAAGATTCTTGCTTTACAAGTGCAGAATCAGAAGCACAGCATCTGCATAAGAGTGTGTTGGCAGCTGACAGCAATTCAAAGCACTCCTCCGTTTTGTTCATGTTTTGCTCTCTTCTCACCTGCCACACGTTCATTACAGTGTCTTCGCCAACGGTGACAAGCAGTCCGATGTCCTGTTTATGACAGCTCGCCACAGGAATCTAGCAACAAGACATCCGCTGGTGTCGAAGACATGTTAATCCATCAATAGAAAGCTAACCTTGGGGGTATTTGGGGTGCCTTTTTCAAACCACGACTTTCAGATAGAGACTGCTCACGGATCTGAAAGTGACTTTGGAGCACAACATCGGACAGGACAGAATAGTCCAAAAACAGTGGTCGGTTCCCAGTATTTGTTTGCATGATTTTTGAGACATGGATGTCTTGTTGAGACGGCTCAATATTCGACAACATGAGTGCCCAAATGAGCCCATGAGCGCCGAAAAAAGAGACCAAAGGGTCCAAAGTGAAGTGAAGAAGAAAGTGGTTGCTTATGAGGAGTAGAGAACAGCTATATCAAATCGAGCCGCTGGGGGTCAACATGGGCCCATACTTGGCTACTGGGTGAGCCTAAGTTAGGCCCAACACTTCCAATCAAAATGCCTGACTCCTCCACGATAATCAAATTACCTCTCACCTGTGCCCAAGAAACCCGTTACACGTCTACATCTAGTGGCACGTTTTGGATGTAGACCACCTTTCTGGATAAAGACTTTTGGTTAGTTCTATCTTGTCAAACTTTCGCTCATGTTGGTGCGGGCAATCTTTGTCAGGGAGCAAGGAGAATATGTGCAAACAGGTTCGCCATGTCATCTCTTACACGAGCGAAAAACATCATTCCATCCAATTCCAGCAGTATTGGAATGACTTTCAAACACCGTGGCACTCCTCTCTGGACACCGCTGCTGAGAGCCATCTGGCATGGGCTGTTACCTCCGCCTGGTCCACGGTTCAAGGATCCATCCCTCCTCTTGGACAAACTTGGCAGCAGCTTGCCTTCAGCTCTCTTGTTGTTGCATCCAAAATGAAAATGCTCCCTGGCCTGAGAAGTTCAGAGGAGATCAGCAACATTCACGCCCTCATCACTTGGTCAGGAGCTTATCCTGCTCTTTTCTTCTCTCTACCCCCTTTCTTCTCATTTGTTTTTCCTGAAACTTCTTTGATGCATCTCGTTTCTTGAATTCCGTTGATATCTTGTCACTGCTAGCTCAACCACCGCCACTACCCCAGCCACACCAAGCACTCCGGCA
>VSDK01006713.1:22330-55803 GCA_009767595.1 Symbiodinium kawagutii | reverse complement strand
CAGAACCACCATTACCACCACCACCACCACCACCACCACCACCACCACCACCACCTGCACCCTCTCTCACCGTCAACACCATCATCATTACCGTCACCACCATCACGGTCATCGTCACCACCAGCAAGATGATATCATTGCATGTATGTTGATCATCTCCACCATCAGCAAAATCATCATGTGTATCTTCATCATCTCCATCAAAATCGATGATATCAATGAGTTGTTCTTGTTGGCAACATCCATCATCCATCCACTGACATTATTTTCATTGACGTCTTTATAAACGCTACCATGATCAAAAGGGTCCTCATCCATCCTTGTATTTTTCATCTTCATCATCCACATCATCAGAGTCATCCGTTCATCATGCGAACAACGTTTCTCCTCTCCAGCCCTCCTCCATCATCTTTGTTTCTACCGTCCTCAGACTGAACTGCATGCACCCACATTGAGCTTCCCGCCCATCTGCGACTGCCAGCTGCGCTCCCAGTGAGACCACTCGAACTGGAGCCTACACACCGTACCATGCGCTGCCCACAACTCCGTTTGCTTAGCATATTCTCTTAAAGTATGTTGCATCCATTGGGACTAGTGGCCTGGCAAAGATTGGCCACAACATCGGAATTGTCATACGGAGCGTCTTCAGAGACTCGCCACCTCAAAGAATCTCAGGCTCAGAAAATCTCACAGCCACTCATCACTCAGACCAAAACAGGCGCAAATCACCATTGTTGTGCACCGAGACAACCTTAAGGCAGGGGAAGCAAGGTGCAATCGCAATCGATGCCGGCATTGATCCAGACCGCTCTGACTGTTCTCTGAGGTTCTAGCCGCGTCCGCTATTGGACAGAAACACAAATCAGCCACCTGCCGAGGTAACATGGACCCAAACTGGGCTGGAGGGCTCTCCAAAGCTGCGAGCAGTGTAGCATAGTGTAGCCCTGCTTAGCAAAATTTGGTAGCTACCCATGTAGCTACCCATGTAGCTACCTATGTCTCTACCTATGTCGCCACCCTTAGCTACCGCACCCCAGCATCCCGCCTCTGCACTGGGGCCCGACGCTGCTGACTCATGCAGCTGGACCTCACCAGGTAGTACGATCCTTACCAAGGGTTGTACCAAATGATGGTGGCATGATATTGGTTTTCTCAAGTCACAGGGGTGCCCCCAAATCATCCTTCATGAACTATTGGCAATAAACCAACCATTTTGGGGGGGTCCCCTATTTTGAGAAACACCCACATGGTTTGTAATTTCGATAGTCAATGTTTCGATTCAAGTTATTCTGGATAATTCCCTTCATGATTCAATGGATGAATAGCATTGTAAAGCGTCGGTGTGGATTCTTATCATCTGTTCTCGCTGGATTGTTATCAGACAAATGGTTGTCAATCATCGGTTCAACAATTGGATACTATTATTGAATATGGCTATTGGCGCTCATTATACCATCAATGGTTGATGGTGATGGTTCAAGGCCAATAATGATACTTAGTATATGTTTTTTAATCCAGAACCTATCATGATTACCAATATTGGGTCAGAATAGCTAAGAACTATGATAGTTCATGATGGACGATGCAAGATACAGTAGTGTTCAAGAACAAATAGCTAAGAATCGCCAACAGTTGCAGTTCCGGTTCATATCCAACCGTTGTGGATGGATATTGACTGTACTTCCAAGCCGCCAACGTATTGTCCAGCAGCCACAGCACTGACGGGCCAAATGGTGCCCTGCGAAAGTCTCAACAGCCAACAGTTGACATTTCTTGAGGTCCTTGCGATCCTAAGATTGGAGCTTGTGGAGCTTGAAGGGAAATGCCAAGGTTTGAAGTGCAGCGCATCACTGGAATAGATACAGTTCTTGATCACTACATTTCTTTATGAGGCACAGTTCTTTGTGCTCATCTGGAAGCATCAACTTCTTCGATGCCATGGCCTTCGAGGTGCCGATCACCTGGGATCATGGATGACATCATCAGGGAGACGTCATGGCTTCTGGCTAAGGTGATGACCATGTGCTGCACGGTGGGCACGAAGCAAGCTGCCTACAAAGAGAAGCAAGTCCCAAACCAGCCGCGTGGACGAATCTAGTACGCAACTCTTCGAAATGAGTCGCTCAACATGCAACAAGAGCAGCCTGATGATATCTGATGCTGTCTGGACCAGCCTCACACTGAGGTCTTGCAAGCAAGGTTGAAGCTGCAAGTACTAAACAGCCAGCTGTGAGTAGATTTGCTGTGCTTTGTGACCGTGAATGACTATAACACGGCAGCTGAAGAACTAAGAATTTGGCTTGGTCCGATAGAGACAGGTAAAAAATCAGCGCAGACGCATCCTGAAAAGTTGATTGCCATGGAGAAATCAGAAACTATGCCGAACGCGCTGACTGTGCGCTACATGTCAGTCTACCTCAAGCGTAGACAGGCCTCCGTATAAACCTGAGTTCCATTGGTGGATGTGACCTCAGAAGGGGAGAGAAATTCAGTGGATTCTCTTCTCCACAGCCCACAGCTGCTCAAGAATCTTGGATGAAGCCTTCCCAGAGAGTTGTGCTTCAAGAACATGCCAATGTCAAACCATGCAGATCGAGCAGCCACCAGCACAGGGCCATGCAATGTCTCCAAGTATCGAATGGAAGTTGCCTGGCTTTGCATTAGAGCCAAAGGAGTTCCAACAAGCGGACATGGTGCCATGCTGCTGTGCTTGCAAACAAAAACTCAAAACAACTGGATATGAGAACTGGAAGTTTTCTTCGCGATGTACAACTGGACGCCAGGTCAAAAAAAACTTGTCACCCAGAGTGGCCCTAGAGTTGTAGTAAACTCAATAGGTCCAATCAGCCCGGGCACAATTGCAATTCCTGTCAGCCACCCTGCCTGCACTACCTCAGGACCGTCCTGCAAGGCAGCTACCGGAACTACCGGAACCACAAGCAGAGCTGCAAGGCACTTTTTGATACTTTGCTTTGGCTTTTTGGCTTGGTCCAAGTAGAAAAACAACTCGGTCGGTGAATCAGCAGTGCCAGCCCACCCAGGAGAGACTGTTTTAAAAAACCACCACACAAGTTCCAATCCTTGCTTTGACCAGAGGCGAGAGCGTGCAACAGTAGCTTCGATTGGCCTATTCAGCATGTGTCTTCAAGCACAGCTGTCATTCAGCTCCCCGCTAGCCTCTTGTCAAGAATTCAAAGCTGCATTCTTTGATGAGAAAACACGATAAAGATCTACATCACGTGCCTGCATTCAACGAGTTATGAATACAGGCAATATACCTGGCAAATAATACAAAGCAAAGGCCGGAGCATCCTGTTGCACAGTACTTGAACACATGAAAAGTATTGAAAAGTCAAATACTGCAACAGCATCTGCACAGACTGAAACATGAACGAATGACCCAGTGGAGGAGCTGGCCAGGTTGTTGTGCAAGAGAGATGCTCCCGACCTTCACACTACTCAATTCTGATCGTTTGAACATGTTTGAACCAGGTTGTTGAAACATCGACCACTTTCACTTTCAACCATAGAAGCTTCATCCGGAGGGAAACAGCTTCCGGAAAAAATGTCGATCCAAGGCACGTCAGCTGCGAGGCAGCTGCCATGGGAACGCCCCTGTCACCAAGGAGTTTGAAAACTCAGCTGATCACCGCCAGAGATTCATGGGGATTCATGATCAGCTTATTGGTTGACCATGATTATATAGTATTTCTTGACTAGTAGTTGACCACGTATCGCTCAGCTGGTTCACTTTCTTCATGATAGCTTTTGTGTGGTCACCTTTTTGGTCACCTTTTTGGTCACACTTTCGTCCCTAGGAACCGTCGGCTCATGGCCAACCCTTTCTTGAACCCAGAATTCCCCGAAGCTCACAAAACTTGCCCAGCTCAACGGAGTTCCCTGAGGAGCACGAGCCTCGTAGCCAGCGTGCCCTTTTACATCAAGCCTACCTTGAGCATAAATTCCTTCTTGAAACCCGTTGAGATACACAGCAAAACAGCATTTGATGTCAATTGATGTTTCAAGTTGTGCCTTTGGTCCAAGCATGACGGACCGAGATAGCCAAATGAACCCTGCGGCCCTAGTGAGGTTCAGCACCTTTTTATGCGTCTTTGGCATTGCTTGAGCCGCTTCGATTTTTGAGCAACTTGCGAAACTTCACCTCAAACGCGCGTAGAAATAGCTGGAAGCTCGAGTTTAAGGCAGAAATGACTTTTGAAGCAATGACTTGTCCAAGACCAAAGCTTTGTGACCAGGCAAGCAGCTGATCGTCCTCGAGTTCACACTTGTTTCAGTCAAGAGGCTACAGTCCAAAGGATTTCCAAAAGTTTACACCCGCAGTCATTCAACATACAATCTCAAAAAGTTGAACACAAAATCACTGAATCACTTGAGCTGCTGGAGTCACTTGAGGCTCATACTGGAGCATTTCTTCTTGGTCGGCGCTGTCCAAGTCAAACAGCACCTGTAGCACCCATTTGCCACAACTATTTGCTCACTCGCGGGGCAAAATTGGTCAAGCGCCTCCGTATCATACCCATTGGCAACGAGACAGTCCTTGGCAGTATCTGGACAACTTGAGGCCTAGGGGTGAACGAAAGCTAAGTTGGGAAGGAGGTAGGCTTCTTCGTCCAATCTGTTTGCTTCTAATATGCTTCTGGTTTTGTTTTTCATGCTTCTCGTGTGATGAACTTTTTCCTGTCTGTATGCTGCTGGCACGCTTCTTGCTCCTGCAAATATGTTTTGGATGTTTGTGGTATGTTTCTTGTTCTGCCTCTATGCTTCTCGCGCGTTTTTGATTGCTCCCTGTATGTTCTTGGCATGGTACGCTTCTTGTTCCTGTGCGTATGCTTCTGGAATGAGTTCTTTCCTTGCCTGTACGTCTGCGATATGCATCTTGTGGTATGCTTCCCGCAAGCCCGCCACGGAAACACAACAAAAGCACCAGCACAACCAAAAACACCACCCGGACCATTGCGAAAGAATACCCACGAAAACACAAGCGCCACCGAAAATTCTACCACAACACCAGACCACTAACAAAAACCACCACTGAAACACCGCTGCAACACCAAAACATCACCACCACCACCACCACTACCCCCACCACCGCCACCACCAAAACACCATCAAAACATCCCCAAAACACCAACAAAAATGGAAAAAAAAATGCATGTTTCTCATTAAAAAAAAAAAAGGTTGCTGATTTTCAACTTTCTTGATTGAAGAAAAAACAGAACACAACTTCTTGTAAGTGTTGACTCCAAATGTGAGCGCCTAGCTAGCTGGTTTCTCATCTTCGATGATGGTGTGTCCATCTTGAATTCATTGCTGTTTGGGGTACGTACCTACTGATCCCATACAGCCACGAGTCTCACTCGTGATCAAGTGCGAAAGTACGAAAATGTAAGTGTTGACTCCAAATGTGGGTTTTTTTGCAAGATACTGGGAGCCTGGGGGCTCGAACCCAGGTCACTGAGGGGGTTGGACTTGAGATATCACGTCATTCGCACGCTGACCAGCCCCCGAACCCCAAAGATAAAGTAGCAAGAGCAAACCAAACTGCTGCTAGACGCAGCTTTCGTAATGTGCCTGAAACCAGATCTCGTTCAAGTTGAAACCTCTTCAGAAGATTTGACATGTCCTTGGGCAGCCTTGTCACGGCACTCTACTTACAGCAGTGGTGCGAGAAAATTCAGGTGGAACAAAATCTCAGGCGTTGGCAGCATAAGCTTCAAGTCCTGCTTGCTGTAGAAATTGCTGAAGGCTGCACCCCTCTGTATTTTGTAGCTCCTCAGGAGTGCAAGAGGGGTGACAAAAAGACGGAGGATTCTTCAATCAACGTGTGCTCCTCATGAACTGCACTTTTGGAATGCACTTTGCACGTCCGTCCTCATCAGCAGCTTTGGAGGCAGGGCTTGCCATGTCCTCCGATCTTGTGTCTTCAACAGCGCTAGAATTCTCTGCTTCATCTTGCTGATCTGTCCTGGAAAACCACGCTTCGCAGGGCAGGCGATTGAGATTTGCAATTTTGCTCTGCCATGCCTGCTTTCCTCATGGCACTTCGACTCGACCTCCGGGACAACATGGAAAAAAAACACCACGAAGTCACAAATCAGATCAAATCAGCCAAAACGGTCTGACCACAGCCACAGAAGGCACATGTCTTGGCTGAGCCCTGGGCTGAGCCATTAGCTAATTCTGTGGGTTGTGACCACAGGCTCCAGGCACCTACCCATCTGAAAGGCAAAACCGATCTATGACCGAAGAACAAAGTACTAGAGTTGTCACCCAGATGACCTCGAAGATTCTCAAGGGACAGGAAGGATTCCCATCTCCTAAGCTCCCAATTCCCAATGCCACATAGCTTGAGGACCAAACATCAAATCGTCGCAAGAAATTGGGATTTCGGCATGTTCAGTAGCTGCTGCACCGTAAGCTGCATCTTCCGGAACTTCCTGTAGGTCACTGTCTAGGTCACTGAAACTTCTTGTCTGCACCACAACTGGGGCAAAGCCTCCATGCCAAACTCGCTAGGATGAGCCAGGGCAACAAATGGAAGAGTCTTCGAGTTAGGCCTCAGAACAGAAAGAGCTATTGAGAGAAGGCGACAATGAAGAGAAGCTGTCAACAAACCGTCTATGTTTTCAAGAACCCCAACACTTGCTTACACAACCCAAAAAGTTATGGTAGGATTTGCCAACCAACAAGATGTGGTTTTTACGTGTGCGTGTGTGGTATATAGTTAAAGATATCTGTATATGCTGTACATGTGTGCATATTTGAATAATGTTTGCGTTTATTTACATAATCTGTACATGCATGTAGACAACTACACACATGTATGTACAAATCCTCATCCATATGTGTATCTATATGTATATGTATGTGTAGATCTGTTTATGCATCAATGAATCTAGGAGTCAATTCTGGGGACGTGCACGCGTTTCTGCATGTATGTATGTTTGCATGTTGTGAACATATGCATGTATTCCATGGATGCATACCCTCCAACTGACGTGCTGAAGTGGTCAGCGTAGATAGGAAACCACAAATTTACAGTTGAGATGCAGTGACGACATGTGTACAAATACATATATACATAAACATATACTGTAGGCGTATATACAATATGTACATAGACATGTATGGATGTTATAGAGAAGCCTAGATCCTTCATGATAACCTGCACACAAGACATGCATCGACCCTACGAAGACCCCTGACACCGGGCTTTCGAACTTGATCTGTGAGAAGCTTGTCGCAGCCGAAGACCCCTGCAGCTGCGGATCACGCATCATCAAGGCCTGTCAATTCATAGTGCCCATAGTTTAAATGTAAATTCTGAATTCATAGTACAATTCATTTACTCACATGACAGTTTAAAAACTGTCAATTCAAGCTAATCCTCACAGATTTGGGGGCACCGTTTATGCAGCCGACGTACAAAGCACAACTGAAGAAGCCAATCAGTGCTCAAGTCTTCAAGTGTCTCTGCATGACTTGGCGTCTGGCATGGTGGCTGAAAAAGCAAAGGTCAACACAGCCTGAGTGAGGCTTCAATGTTTTGATTCGATGTTGATCACTTTGACCAAACTCACTGCGGACTTCTTTTTGCAGAAGCATCACACAACGTCATAAGATGGTTGCTAAAGCATGGCGAGCCGTTTCAGTTCAACTATTTCTTGGAGAAGCTGGACTTTGCAGACTCCTCATTCCAGCTCAAAGCTGTGCCAGACTTGCTTGAAGATCTCTTTGTTCTCAAGCGTCAACATCTGCTCGGGCACAACCAAGGTCATGGTATAGAGTTCGCCTTCTCTCAAAGCCACAGCAGACCAGCAATGGACGCAAACAGGACCTTTCTTTGTTTCAATATTGACCAAGTATTCAAAGCCATACTTCTCACCATCTTGCTCTGCTACTAGAAGCTCTGTAGATTGGCCAAACTGCGCAGCAGAAAAGGTCTCCTCGGACAAGCGGGTAAATGCGCTCACGGGCTCACCAAGCAGTAGCTTTAAGCTTTTTGAGGGCACAGACTGCACAATCACTGAAAGACTTTGTGCTTTATCCACGGATGCAATGCCAGCGCCCGCTGGTCCAAACGCTGCATCTGGGATGATTCGCTTTTTTTGTCTCAGAGTGGGAGTCTCCACTGCCGCTTGCTTAGAAAAGGCGATGCTTTCATCACCCAGCCAATCGCCAGGATATCTCAAACGATACCTGCCTCTCTGCCTAAAGGCCTTCAACCCATTCACCGGATAGATTTCATCCAGGCCAGCTTTCCGAGCACCTTCAGCATTCAGACTTAGCAAGGCTCTCATGATCCCAAACAAATCACCAACGATTGCCAATGCAGCGGATCCTGAGAGAATTGCCCAATACGTGAAGTCTCGTCGTGGACCTTCAGCAGTTTTTCCCATGTCAGTGAAGAGGCGCTGAATCAAATAGAGCCACTTCTTTCCATTTCCAGTGGCAGGGGACCGTTGCGAAGTCCTTGCGTCGCTATCAAGGCGTTGCTCCTTGGATTCCTGCGAAGTTGCTTTGCGCTTGGATTCGCGTGTCCGATGTCTCCTGGAAATCGGGACTGCAAGACCTCCTGCGACCATAGAAAACTCTAAGAGGTCTCTGTGTCGCCTCCTTCTTGGATGTGCAGGAAGATGAGTCACATGTGTTAATACACCACCAGGCTGAGCAGGAGCAGGCCAGGCAACCAAGGGATTCAGATGGCTCATGCTATCATGCGGACAAATGGATGATCTGGTGCTTGTGTGGGCTGAACTGCAGGTGCTGTTTTTTTGTCACACAGCAACTCCACTATCAAACACAGTGCCTAGACCAAAAAAAAGTTCTACAAGTGTGCATTTTGTTGTTGCCTCATGTGTGCGCTGCTGCGATTCTTTGTGTTGTTTTGCAGTTCATGTATGTCCATTTTTTTTCGAGTGTTATGTATCTTACCCTGCTCTTTATACATTACAACTCTGACTTTATACAGTTGAGTTTTGCACAAAGAAGTCTTCAGCAGCAAACGGCTGAAAACAGCCTTCATTCTTCTTGCGTTTCACTACAAACTCTTGCACAGAAAACTTATCTTTACACAGCATGCGTTCATTTTTGCAACAAAGCTTTTACACAGCAAAGCCCCGGAACTAGAGAGACCCAAGAGCCAAATAGACCCAACAACCCTGGCTGCCGAGAGCGTAGAGAGGCCCTACACACACACAGACACACAATTGACTTGGGGAAATCATTGACATCTCAGCTATGTAGGTGGAAAGGATTCTTAAAAGCTGCTGCAGGCTTGTCTGCTTGTCGCTGCTTGTCGCTGCTTGTCTGTCGCTTGTCTGTTGCTTGTCGGTCGCTTGTCTGCTGCTTGTCTGCTGCTTGTCTGCTGCTTGACTGTTGCTTGTGTGCTTGCCTGCGGCTTGTAGTGTGTGAACCCTCGCACCTTGTTTTTCCAGAAACTGCATGCCTCAATAGAGCCGTTGAAGTATAGATGTTCCACGTAGATTCGTTCGGGCCACATTAATCTTCTATTCATCTTCATCGTAGTTTCACTGGATGATCCCAAAAACAGAAACCCTCCGCGGTCAAGAATATGGTACGTGCTTCTACATCAACCAACAGCCCTCGCATGGCAGTCTTGGTTTCCTTTGGAGATGAATCGGAATGACACGAGGTTCCTGAAGAAGACTGATGTAATGTCTCCACGACCGGGGCAGGATGCGATTCTGAAGAGTTGACTAAGTCAAGAACCCATTGCCACAAATTAGAGCCTTGGTACAGTGCAAGCTGTCCGGATCCAAATCGTTGAAGTTTTGCTCGCGCTTGCAAGCAGTCCAGGGTGTTTTTTCACAAGGCCGGCTATGACTTCTTAGCTCTCAGCTGGTTTGTGCCTTGAGACGACTTTCCTGGCAGGCCAATCTGGCAACGCTGGAGAAAGTAGACTCAGTAGACAGCTTCTGCAGAGGACACAACCTTTGTGGGGAATCAGAATCCCCTGAGGCCTCAATTTGCACACTGCCCTTGATTGTCTGCTTCGAAACCTGCAACACAGGTCAGGACGGGATGCATGCAACAGATCACTCAGACTCATCATCCAAAAAAATTCAGAAATTCTGTCCAGAACAAGCACTGCCAATGCTTGGACCTCTGCCCTCGCAGAGATGGCTTGACGCGTGGTCACTGCACCTTCTTTGACAGAGGCCTCACCAGAGACGTCGTCCAAGTATGAAAAAAGATGTGCCAAAGTCAAACAGTTTGGCTTTAAATAACATTCTGAATCATTCGTACAACTTCAAAAGCTACATTCAAATCAATGACATTCAGGTATTGACAACTTTCGACAAATTCCGACAAGATAAACCAGGTCGTCGCTGTGTATTCAGGTCGACATAGATTTGGTTTGAACTACCCATTTGTCTTCCATATCTAGATATCTTACTTGGAAAAAACTGTAGCTTACGCGGGAAAACCACATTGCATAATGACGCTCGATCTCTGCTGCCAACAAGATTGACGAAGCCACAGCAAGATGCAAGGACGGCACACAAATTACAGACTATGTAATCATAGATGTTTTGTTCACTAGATTTCTTGAATAGTTTTTTTAGATCAATTGTAGATATTGGTTCACTGATATGTCAGCACGTTTCTATCGACCAGTTGGGAATTGTGTCGAAACATATCTTTGTCGTGGTACTTCTTGCCTGTATCACCTCCGCCAAGCAATCGAAACGCTTTGAACGCTCCTCCTCGATGCAATTTCCATCGGCTTGATCGTGTGCTGTTCCAACTGAAACCAATGGCAAAAGGCAACACGGCCATTGTGCGTTTCTGAGTGTCCTCTACAATGCGCTGGCGTTCTGTCATCCCAGTCCTAAGCCAGCACCAAAGAAGGCTGTCAAAACACCCGCAGTGGCGATGTTCACCTACACACCTTTTGCGTTTGGTCGTGACTCATCGTGAATTCTTCATGGCATCTATTGACATCTCATGTTTCCTTTTTCGTCGACTCGTCATTGTCTCCGGGTTCCAAACTCAGACAGCTTGCATTGCCTCACGGAGTCCGAGAAGTCCGTACCAAAAGAAAAAAGCAGAACAGATAAGAAAAGAATATAGAAAAAGTATAAAAAGTCCATGTAGAAAGTATAAATCATAAACGAACATGGAAAGACTATAGAAAGTGTACAAAACAAAACAGGAGCAAAAATTATATATAATAACCTGTACCTTTTGAAGATCCCTTCTTTTCAAAACAATTCGTGAAGCACATGGCCCGAGCTACCAACTCCACTTGACTTTGAGCATCAATCTCCTGCAGTTGCTTTACTTGCAAGTCAAGAACAAGGTACAGTGCAGTACAATACAGTACAGTACTGTAGAATCTCTCATCTTTGTCTGCCACGACTTGTGTTCACCACTCCTTGATCCTCATCAAGCACTCTGCAACGCCGGGAGACCTCCAGCAGCACATGTTGGTGAAGCCATGCTTCTCACATGAGGACACGCCGCTCCTCCCAGTCCCGCCACGAGACAGCAACTGAATGGCTTGTTGCATCTCCGGTGCCTAAGCATGGCTGGAGGGACGAGGGACCCTCCATGGAGGGATGGCTATCTGTATCTGTACACCACGGTGTCAATCGCAGGCTAAGTTTTCTACAAAGCCAGAGCCTGACCGCAAGGCCTTGCAGCATTTTGCAGGTGCAATCCTTCAGTGTTTTACTATGGAAGCCGCTTGGGTGTTCTGTGGGTACCAGATACATCAACGGTGACAAATCCACATCCTTAGCACCTAGCCAGAAGGTCACCTGAATTTGCAGGCTCCATGGCAACAAGAAGGGTTTTCTCGATTGATGAAAGGATGTTCAAATCTTGTAGGTATTATTTTCAGCCAAAACCTCTTCGACACAGCTCAATCTGTGAAGCAGGACAGGTGCACAGGAAACAAACGGTTTGCTGATAGCCAATCCGGTGCAAAGCAGGTAATGCTTTCAGGTTGTGTTGACACTCTCAACAGAGCTGCGGGATGCACGCTGGACCGGCTAGGTTTGGAATGTATCTTGTATATTCAATGCAGTTGTTCCACCCTTGTGACGCATGTTTTGTGCAGAGAGATATTCACTTCTACAGAACAAATATTTGTGTTTGGAAATGTTTGCCCTACATTGTGTTGCATTATTGCACTATGCGTTTTAGACATTGCATGCATGACAAACAAAGAGTTGTTATTACATTCCGTTACATGACAGGACATTATGTTATTGCGCATGCTGTTACAGCTTGGTCCCGTACTGTCTTTTGCATAGATGTATTGCATTACGTTACGGTACGTTGGGTTACACTGTTGCGCTACATCACACGCATGCCAACATTCCGTACGTTCCACACATGTCGTACATTGCATGCAATATTTGCATTACATGTATTGCTGTCCTACTGTGTTACCCACGTCTTGCATTCATTTACTTGTGGGATGCATGACATACATTACACAAGATTACATGACATGCATACACACATTCCATATATACACAATATACATAGGCATTTTTACATGAGCTTACACACATGACACTACATTGCATGTACCCAGATTGTTTGAGTCGTTTTTACCTGTGTCTACTGGTTTGCAACATCAATAAAGTGGTTTTGCAACATCACTTGGCTGCTTGCACTCAATAATTTTCCAAGTTTGTCGTACTTCAACGAGATTTCATCCCACTGAGAGATGCTGTCGCACTGCTTGAAATGGGCCAAGTGACCAAAAATAATCTGGGACTGTGTGCAGCACCAACCACACGTATCGAACTAGGGTGCAGGAGGAGTACAACACAAGTCATCAAACCACGGCTCCTGACAGCTAATGTCAAATAGCTATTCTGAAGACTTTCTCTGCAAAGAGAGCTCCCAAAATGTACTCCGAATGCACCATGCTACTGCCAGGACCTGCGGCCTTTGGTCGCAGGAAGGTCCGTGAACACAAAGTCACCAACACAGGACATCCATTTCAACTTCGAAGAAACGGAACAGCAAATCTTCCTCAAGTTGCTAACTGTCCTGTGATCCAGCTTCAGCTGCAAATCTCTTGGAGATTGGAGCTGATTTACAAAGTTTATCTCTAAAGCGTTTCTGTTGATACCCCTCCTCTTCTAAGAGGAAATGAGTCTTTGCTTTGCCGTTCATTGTAGTGCCCTAACGGTCAGATGCAGCCCATTCACACCTTCAGATTCCACCTCCAAGGTTCGAAAACTGTCCAGCAAACAATAATAAAGTTTAGGTTTCAGTCCTTTGCCCAGCCTTTCGCTCAAAAAGGGGCACCGTAGGCATAGCCATATCCACCATACGGGCCAGTAGGATCACCTCAAAGCTTAGTGGCTTTGACTTTCCACGACCCTAAATGATCCTAGCCTTTAGATGCCTTTAGCTGGTCTGAAAGCTTTGGCAAAACATCAAGTCCTTCAAATAGGACTCACAGACATGATCCATCTCCACCCACGGACTTTTGACCTCAACATGCGCAGTGTCACGTTCCAACAAATTGCTGCCAGGTTTCCAGCAAATGTAAGAATGAGCCCAAGTGCGTCCAAATCCACTCCAGAAGAAATCAGACTGGCATTCAAAGCAGCCTCCCAGCGCATGGAACTTCATGAAACATTCATACTTGGCGGTTCTGGCAATACTTGCAAATATTTTGTAAGCCGCAAACGATATGTTCAGTTCCCGTAGTAAGCAACAGACAAGTTGATTTTTTTGGTGTTGTGTTGCAGCAAGCCATGAAGAAATATGAAAAGGGTTGCGGACTGGTTCCCTGTTGCAAAGGTTTCAAGCCGGGTTGTGGCAGTTGTGTCACGGTTTCCTGCTCGCTGTTCCGCGGGATGTTTCCACTGTGGATCCGATGGGCTTTTACTGGAGGCTCTGCCTGTGGTTTGGGGAATGGCAGGGTTCCGGAATCAAGTTCTAGTTCTAGAATGCATTTTCACTGATGTAAAGTTCAACAAGTTTTTGCCTTTGGTTGGGGAAGCATCGCATCATGTTCGGGTTCCGAGAAAGGCTCAAAGACTTCCATTTGTGTGGCACTGTTCTGGCCAGCCCAACCACTTTGAAAAGATAACAAAAATTTGCAAGGTCCAAAGTTCAGCAGTTTTCCAGCATTCTTTCTCCCTGGCCTTTATCGCCGTTCCATCCTGTTCCAAGAGAAAATATATGTGTGGTCCTGCACTGGCTCCTGGAATGGTAGCAACAAGATTTCGAGATCATGTTTTGGTATGTTGCTCTGACAAGGCTCCGTTTGAAGAGGTTTCCAGCACGGCCACTGAAAAGTTGTTAGGTGGTTTTGCACATTTGAGGAGCAAAATATCACGATTTTCCAGATAGTTTTTAAACGTTTACAACTTCAGAAAGATGTGAAAAGTTTGATGAATGGGAAGATTACCCGACCAAATCGAAAATGTTTTCTTCACAGGACTGATCTGAAACTGTCCATGGATGACCCTGGATGTGAGGATCTGTGTGCTGCTGCTGGTGGGTTGCCACGCTGGGTTTGCTGATGATCATCCCCGGGCCCTATTGTCATTGCTTTGACAAGTCCACACCTTGGCATTCTTCAATTTTCATCTTCGGCAATTCCAGATTTTGTGCATTTGTGTCAATGCGTCCACTGCCAGAAAAAAAGATGAATTAAGCATCCGAATGAAAGAGGCTATGCATCTATGCAATTGCAGGTGACCTTCTTCACAATAGAAGAGGAAACTTTTCAGCATGCGTTTAGGACTAAGCGCACCTGATAGTCTTGGAGCGGGCTTGAATATAGTGACGAAGTCATCTCCATCTTATTCATCGTCTGCGGGTCGGTCAAGTAGACCCTGCCATATACCAAATGAGGATAATCCCAAGGCAAATCCTGAGTACATGCTGCACTTTGCCAAGCATCACACAAAGTGCTACAGCTACAAAACCATTCTGAACATGTTCCTTTTCACCGCCTCAAACACATGATTGGGCTCTGCATCTCTAAGACTCTAAGAACGCTCATGCTCATCAAGGTGCACAGAAATCGAAAGTCAAATACACGGTGTATACATAGTATCACTAAAAATGTGCTTTGCGACCCACAAAAACGGTTGAAAATACGAAAGTAGCAAAATCACTCAGTCAAACTGTCGCGTAGTTAGTTCAGTTGAGGGCGAGCAGGCTAAATTCGACAACACTCCCATGAAGAAATTGGTGTCATTTGGAGGAATCTGATACAATGGGGTATAAAAAAGTAAACAAGATTAGGCCTGTGTCTCTATGGCCGTACCTCTTAGGAAACACTTAGTTGAGAAGACCTTGGGAAATGTAGAAAAGAACAACAACTGTTGAAGGTCAAGTGAATTGGATGAATTGTTCGTTTCCACATCTTTGCCTTTGTGCGAGCTTTCCTATAAAAACTTGCACCTGTGTCTTACGCAGCGGGAAAAAACTAAGCTTCAGAGGTATCCGCAACAGCAGGGGCGATCTAGCCGAACAAATCTTTGTGTACAACGACGTCCTGGAACTTTGTGGCACCTTGCTCTAGGAACCTGCACCTCAATCACCCGGAAGCTTCCCAGAAGCTTCCCGGAACCTTGATCTGCCAACTGAACCTTCCAGAACTTTGATCTGCCAACTGCACCGGAACTTTGCGGAACTTGTCGGTACCTTCCGAACCTTGATCTGCCTGGAACTTGCCAGAACCTTCCGGAACCTGGATTTGCCAAGTGCACCAGACTTGCCGGAACCTGGATTGGAACTTTCCGGAACCTGGACCTGTTACCTGCATCGGAACACACCAAAGCTTGCAGTATCTGAACTGAAGACCCCATTCGCTTTCGCTGTTGGGGAAAAAGATCAGCACTCATGACCAAGCTACCTGATCGTATGAGAGATTAGCCCTGGGTGCCTACGGCAAGACCTGCAGTGCCATTTTTTGAAGAGTTTTTTCGATGTCCGTGTTAGGCAGAGCTGATTTAGAATCCTGATTGCCGGGTTGTGTCAGCTATTCCTTCAACATCTTCTGGTGGATTCAAGCAAAGTTTGCAATCAGCAACGGGTTGCTGTTTCCGAATGTGGGTGATGACAACAGCAACAACAACAACAACAACAACAACAACAACAACAACAAGAAAAACAAAAATACAATGACCCCGTGATGTGCTCTTGTGTCTTCAATGTTCAAGACCCTATTACAATGACCCCGTTGTTGTTCTTTACCCCCCCCCCCTCTGGAACAACCATGGTCTGCACGGGGTCTTTGTAATAGTGTCTTGAAGGCCCCACCCCGTGAGGCAACAACAACAACAACAACAACAACAACAACAACAACAACAGCTGAAAGTCAACGCCATCAGCCTTTCATTTTGGTGTCAAATTTGCTTGTGACTTTCTTTGAGCCGAGCCCTCGCATGTGGAGGACAGGAATGGCACTGGGCCTCTTCATTTCTTGGGCAAAAAAATACTTTACTTCGTGTGATCCCCACCGTCACATGCACATCTGACACAGGTCTATCTGGCATAGCTTTTGGCATTTTTTCTGGCATAGCTTTCGGCATTGTATCTGGTATAGCTTTTGGCATTCTATCTGGCATAGTTTTTGGCATTCTTTCTGGCATAGCTTTTGGCATTCTATCTGGCATAGTTTTTGGCATTCTTTCTGGCATAGCTTTTGGCATTCTATCTGGCATAGCTTCTGGCAGGGGGGTTGAGGTCCAGCAGGGAACGCTCACCTGGCAGGTGGGGAACCAGGCAACAAACTGCTTGGCCAAACAAAAGCAGACCACGACCACGGAGAGGCGTCTAGAGAACAACCACGGGGTCTTTGCCTTCTTGTCTTGAATATTCAAGAAGCGAGAAAAACAATGATCCACGCGCAAGCATCTTGACCTATAAAAACTTTGGTTTTCACCACATTCGCGGTTCAAAGTCTCACTTTTGACGCTCTTGATTTCGAATCTTGTTTCCACAAAACACCAATGAACAGACCGTGGTTGGAGACCCCCCCCTTGAGAACAACCACGGGGGTTTTGTTTTTGCTTCTTGAATATTCTGTATAGGCCGGCCCCCAGGGTCCCAACGCCTCTGGCCAAGCGCTAAGAACAACCACGGGGTCTTTGTCTTTTGGTCTTGAGTTTTCAAGAAGCGGACAAGAAAATAAGATCCATATGCAAGCATCTTTGCCTCTGACACTCCAAACCTTTGACAAATACTTGTTTCAAAGTCTCAATTTCCACACTCCCTTGTTTCAATAAACAACCAATGATCACAACCTGGGTGGAGACCCCCCCCGCGAGAACAACCACGGGGGCTTTGTCTTTGCTTCTTCAAATGTCAAGAAACTATGAAGTAATCCTGACTAGAAACAACCTAAGAGATTACGTAGCAATTTTCTAGCTTTTGAGATGACCAAACACCATCTTGACCAGGGTTTGGCTTTCCTGCTTCAAATTCTAAATGCATAGCTCGATGCTTTTTTCTGCTTACCTAGACAACAAAAAATATTCTACATTCCCCACAACATGTAACATCCTTGCCGCCTTGCCACAATTCTTGGAAATCCAACCGGTGAACCGAGCAACCATATTCCACGGGGGCTTTGTAATCCTGTCTTCAAGGCTCTTTCTGGTTGTTTGTACGGGGGCTTTGTCTTTGTGTCTTCCAACAACAACAACAACGACAACAACAACAACAACAACAACAACAACAACAACAAGACAACTAAACAACACCAGGACAAGAAGCAACAACAAGAACAATGACTCTAAAATGCACCTATGAAGCAACACCCGCCACTCATTGCTAGAATCTTCCTTGTGTTCTCAGCAAAGGTTGAGGCAAAACATCAGTGCCATCCAATAATAATTTGATATCAGAATTAGAAACATGGTCAGGTCGATCTGGACACTGCAAGCACGAAGGGATTTGTTTCTACCCAACTGTTAACTACTTGCACGCGATACTGTCCAAGGAAAAACACCGAATGTGCTTGTGTGCCTAAGCAAAGCTCAAGTGTCTATGAGCACTGTAGCGGGGTCTATTGGTTCAGTATGACCTGCATTTTGCGCAAAGGCTTCTTGGAAGGCCTTTCTTGCCACTTTTATGTCGGAAGAATCCTGCATTCGTCCTGGGGCCCAAGTGATCATGAGCATCGTAAAAATGACCTCGGCATTGATGCCCGGACAGAAATGTTGCTCGTTCCACGTCAAACACTTCGAGTCCTCAAGTTCACTGCACTGTTTGCCAAAAGGTCGCGGACAGCTGGACTGTGCAGGGACGTCCTTCCAACATCCACATGTCTCAGGGCAAAAGAATTCAAGCGTCTTGAACTCCCAATCGAACTTGCTGCTCCAGCTGAAGCAACCACCCAAGGTGAGATTTTGTGCGCTCAAGTTGGCCAAAAAGCCGCAGCCATGGTCCTCCATTGCTTGTGCCAAAATGAGGGCATCTTCTTTCCCGCCTAGAAGGTCTGACGGATGTGATCCATACGACCGAATGGCCCGGATCCACTCCTTCCATGAAGCAAGTTCCATGAGAGCGGCCGCATTCCTCTCCAGACAAAGGGCGCCAGTACCTTATCCAGCTTTCAAAAGACAACGACTGTTCAGCAAAAGGCATGATCCAAGCCTAGTCTTCGACTTTGGTTCAAACAGTAAAGGTATTTCTTCCCTCCTTTTTGTACAAAAAAACTTATGGGGCTGAAAATCCTACGAAGGAAAGGAGGCCTTTCTGTCAAGGAACCTTGTACGTGGCCCAAAAAGTCAGTGGACTTCATGCATTCACCTTCATAATATGGACAGCCCTGGACGTTAATGAAATGCCCTCCAGGATCCCGGCAGCCGCAGGTCTCCGAACACAACATCCGCGCAGAAAAGCCTCTGCCTCAGCGCTGCGACTGAACTGAAATCGTTTTCCCAACATCTCAAGCGCCTTAACGCTCAAATGTTTTCCACAATCTTTGATACTGATATTGATAGGGAAAAGTTCTTTCATCTATTGATATGGACCTTGCCCAAACGTCCCAAATGTTCCAAACCATTTCAGTTTTGTATGGCCCCATGATTCCTCTACAGACTGATTTCAAAACTGTTTGAACAAAATTACCATTCTGTTCTTCAGCTTTCTCTACAAGATTCTTTGCAAAGACTCCAATGGGACCAAAAGCAAGTGTTGATCGAACCCCCACGCAGCCTTTGGCAATGCGACTAAGCGAAACCAAAAAACATACCAGCGCTTCAAAAACGGCAGGAGTTGAGCACTGTGTGTTTGCCTACCTGATCAGCTTCTGCATTTTGCGGGACCCTGCTCCAAGGTCCACCAGCCCACAGCTTCGTCAACCCTCTCTACAGCCCAATTCACTAAATCCTTTTCGTTCGGCTATTGATATGTATACAGAAAAATATGGCCCTTGCACAAGATATGAATTGGACATATCAGTTTGCTTCGCGGTCCTTCTCTGAAACTGGCAACTTTGGGCTCTGTGAACTTTTTACTCTGCCTTTTGGGAGTCTTCTCTTTGCGAACCTGCGCTTTGGAAACCTCTATTCTTGAAACCTTTCCCTCTGAGAACATGTATTTGGGGAACCTCTACTCAGATTATAAACACAAATTCAAAAAAAAAATTAGGACTCTTTCTTGTGGAATCTCTATTTGGGACCCTCGCGAGTCTGCGTGCATTGGGTACCACTGTTTTGGCTGCTCCAGATCCGCTCCAAAACCTTGGACGTTGAAGGCCCTGAACTTCGGAGTAAAGCCGAAGCCACTCTGTACCAATTTTGTCAGGCTCCAGGCTTTTGGAAAAACTCTGTTTCAAAGATGTTGACTAGTTGGACGTGACAAAATTTCAGGATTTTCTACAGAAAGTGCCTGAAGGGTCCCGGGCCGAACCTGCCGCCGGAGGTCCCTTACCTAGATTTCCAAGCCAAGGGTTCGATGAGGTATGTGGCTTTCATCGCGCGGTGCTTGTTCACCATGAGTGAGCATGTTCTGGGCACATGGGATCAGCTGCCGCAGCATTTTTACGCTTCAATGAGTCTGCTTAAGAATGGAGCTCTTGATTTAGGTTTCTGTGGTGGCTGCATTCGACGGCGCAATACACAGGCATCGGACACTTCCAATGGAACTAGGAAAGCCAAGTAAGCAAGAGCTCTCGCATCTCATAAACAGTCGTTTGAAAGCATGCTAGTGCAAGAGTAAGTTTCCGTCGTCCGCCGCAAATTCTGGCATCTTGGTGAAGGAGGCACAATAGGGCACAGCATCTGCGCACGACTCGATGCTCTCATTCCCTAAAAGGTATCCTCAGCTGGCGAAGATGCTCCGAATTTCAATGTTGTATGTTGCTGGAAATATGCTTTAAGTTTTAACCACATGCAATCTTGCGCCAAGAATCTCAAATGACTCAGCCAGGGCCCTGAATTGCCGAGATCTCCACAATCTACATTGCTGTCTTCGATGAGATCGTCAAGGTCTGCTGTAACAAGATCACTCAAGACAGTGACGTCACTGACCCAGACCCCGAAGCTGGTGCTGTCAATTGACAACCCGTGGCCGATCTTCTCTCCCTCCATAATCGCTTCGCTCCTGAATAAGTGTTCCCTTGCTTTCTAATGTCATGGTCACTTAAAGTGTTTGGTGACATGAAAGTCTGGAAACTATAAGATGGATGGAGCGTGCAGTGTGAAGTCCATTTGTTGCCTGACCAAGTATTTCATGAAGCTTGGGGCTTGGTGTGTTGTGGGTTTTTTGACAAGTCTGGAGCATCGTCTCTACATCAGGCATCGAAAGACACCAGCAGTCTAGCGCCACACTTAAATTCCTTAAGGCTTCTACAACAACAAAAATGTGGAGATTCTTACAAATCCTTCCGTAGTCAAGAATGCCATCCTGCCAAGTTTCTTGATGCTGCCTTCTTCCTCCTCCCAGCCACCACCGACGGTAGGTGACAAGTGAACGATCCTGCGCTTGTCGATGTCCCAAACAAAGTTTTGATTTCCGCCACACATCGCAGCCTTCACACTTGTCAGGGTTCCAACAAAGGGATCAAGCATTAAATAGTAGACAAGGACGGTGAGTGCCGGAATGAAGATGCTCATGAATACCGATTTGGCATCAGCACCCCGAATTCGGGGCATGGATGGCATTGGCAATGGGTCGAGTTGATGTACCAAATGACGTCCAGGTGTGGTGGCCAACGCATCGAAGAGCAAATCATCAATGTCCAGGATGATGCCCAGAGCCACAGCATTGAGAATGAGCTCCTTGTTTCGGTTGAAGCGATGCGGCAAAAAACTGGCTATAAATCCAAATCGTTCTGGTGAAGGACTCAAACATGGCAATTGTATTTCAATTTTCAATTTGTTTGTTTGTGTTCCACCCACCCTCGCCCTGTTTTTTCTCATCCCTTCGTTTGGCTGCCCGGCCAACTCAATCTGCCCTGCAGTACTCTTCTACCTAAAAAAGTACAGACAATTGAGTCTGGGTACTTGCAAGGACTTTAAGCGCATGTTGCTATGACGTTTGCGTTATATGTCCTGTGTCCGCTCACAGGCACTATATATCGCAGGCTAGAACCCCAATCAATCCTCGGAAACACCGACGAAATTATGGCTCTTTCATTTCCAACTTGAAACTCTGTTTATCAAAACAAGCGTGGGTGAGGCATGCGGTGGCACACTGTCCACAGAAGCAGCAACCAAGCTACAGCTAGCGCGAAGCTTTATCAGCCTTTGGGGAAACAACGAAATCATGGCAAAAGTAGAAAAATGACCTTCATCAGCACCACAGCGAGCCCAACAGCTACAAGTTATATTTGCTCCATTGGTGTCATGGATGATTTCAATGTCCCGTAAACAACTCAAACAAAGCATGTCAGCATATCACAATGTATTGCTTAATCAACGCGAACCATACACAGTAAAAATGAGATTCAGAAAAACCAAGGCTCTGTCACACTCACAGTGTAAACCAAGAACGCGGTACCAACAATCACCAAGAGCACTGCTGCTAGAAGTCGGTACATCAGGAGAACACCACTGAAAAGTTTCCGGCGCCGAGCCATAGAACGCAAGCGATAATGGATGGCCTGGAAAGCATTCCGCTGCTTGCCGCTGCAACGGGGAGCTATCTGAGCTACAAATAGATACTGAAAAGAACGACTCTGTTTGGGGGTCAATATGGCTGACAAAAAGCCTTGTAATTGGATATCTACCTGCATCCTGATCATAGGTGCTGTACACGGGTTTGTTCAATCGAAATTAGTCCACATCAATCTTAACACGAAACAAGAACAGCATTGTCCCCAAACAGCAAATAACTGAAAATCACCGCCCCACCACAGTCAAGCCAAAACATACAAGAGGGTCTATTTGTGGCACTGTTCAATAAGTCCATGAAACTAAACAATACTTCCAAGAATTGTCCGACATCCAAAGAACCCAGAAGGATTCTTGCATTATGATCTGATATGAAGAGGTATTTGAAATAGAACGGCGAGAAATCAAACAGGGAGGAAAATGTACCTTCAAAGCAACTAAGTTTGAAACAGCATGCATTGGATGGACAGCCAAACAAAATAATCATCAAGTTCGCTTAGGCGTCAAGTCTGAGGTATGATGAGGGATGGCGACGTATGATTGCGGATGATACTGTACCTCGAAGCTTGAAGAAGGAAAATGGAGCAGTATGAGGATATAGCTGAGCTACGGTATGATGAGTCACTCAGGCAGGATGAGGTTTGAAGCTGCGATGAGAAATAGCAAAGTATTCTACAAATGGTCAGGCATGACGTGCAGTGAGGCGAAATGAGGCACGATCATGTGTGATGCTGAGGTCTGACGCGGGGTGATGTGTCACAAGGTATGGCAAGATTGATGAAGTAGAAAGTGTATGATCAAGCATGATGAGGCACAACGAAGTATGATGATGAACCCATGTTTGATGAGGCATGATGATGTGATGGGGTAGGATTGGGCACACGGTGTGGCAAGAAAGTGTAAGAAATGCAGCGAAATACAAAAAGGTCTGATGTTGGAGAGGCAAGATGAAGTATGGATCCCCCCCTCTGCTGTTGTTCAGTGGGTTATCTACACATTTGGACAGGGACTACTGACTACGGGGGTTGAATATTCAGGAGGTAATGGCCACAAGCAACACTGGAAAAATGGACAAAACAAAAGAAAGATATTACGTACGCAACGTAATCAGAAGTCATTGAGGCACTGCTCCAAAAGCCATCTCATTGTTGTCTTGTTAACCTACTGCCAACTACTGCCATCTCCTGCCACCTACTGCCATCTACTGCCATCTTTTCACAAGGGCGGCCCGCTCCTGCGTGAAGGGATTCTCTCGGGTGTCAATCTTTGTAGGTCCCCGTGGTGCTGCCATGATGCCGCGGTGTAAAGCCAGAGCGTGGCTCACCTGGACTCTCAGTGCACCATGGATGACTTCTATGAAAAGTTTCTACCAGAAACCAATCTGCACAATTCCAATGTTCAAGGTTTGAAGCAGACTTATCAAGCCTTGTCGACACGCTCCCCCTTAGCTTCTGCTCCTGTCTATCCCATCCTATGATATTCGAAAAAAAATGCATCATAAAGACAATCTGGATTCCGCCACGGTAGACTCCACACAGGAATTTGAAACCAAGGGAAATTCAATGGAAATAGAATATGCTTTACAGTCAACATAATGGCTGGGGGTGGCTGTCTGCACTCGCCTTGGTCCCACTCATGAATTCATTGCAACAGCGTGCTGTCGTGTCCATGGACAAGCTTGGCTTCATGTCTGTAGATTAGTCCATCGTTATGTCAACAGATTGCTGCACTGTTATGTCCATAGATGTCCATAGACGACTAGCAGGTGTTACGGCCTTCGATTCTCAAAGTGTCCTGTCCATAGGCTGGCTCGGTTTCGTGCCTGAAGGTTAGAGCAGCGTTGAGTCAACGGAGTGCTGCGCTGTTATGTCCATAGATGATTGCAGTGTGATGTCCATAGATGACTAGCGGGCGTTATGGCCACAGATAATTGCAGTGTCATGTCTATAGATTAGCTTGGCTCCATGTCTTGAGATTAGTGCAGTCTTATGTCCACAGAGTGGTGCGGGGTTGTGGCCAGATTAGCTCGATTTCATGTCTTTAGATCAGTTCGGTGCTAGGTCCATAGATTGCTGCACTCTTACGTTTGTAGATAGTTGCATCCCGACAATGAGCAAGCATTGTTGCCATAGATTATTGCAGTGTCATGTTACATGTTTATAGATTATCTTGGTTTCATGTCTATAGATCAGTACAGCGCTGTGTCCATTCATTGCTATGCTTTTATGTTCATAGACTATTGCAGCGTGATGTCCATAGATGATTCGTTGTTGTTATGGCCATAGATTATTGCAGTGTCCTGTCCATTGGTTAGCTCGGTTTCATGCCTGTAGACCAGTGCATTGTTTTGTCACCACATTGCTGGGCTATTCCGTCCATATAAATGCGTGGCGCGGTGCAATGCCCATAGACTATCGCAGACTCATGTTCCTAGATTCGCTCGTTTTCATGTCTACAAATGTGTGAAGTGTTGTGTCCAGCGGTATCCGTGCTGTCACCTCTATATATAGATTATTCATAGATTATTGCACTATGTCCATAGGTGATTAGCAGGTGTTATGGCCATAGATTATTGCAGTGTCACGCCATAGACTACTGTAGCTCGGCTTCATGGCTGTAGATTAGCGCAGCATTATTTCCTTAGATTGCTTCGCTATTATGTCCATAGATGATTGCACACTGATGTCCGTAGATGATTCACGGGCTTTATGGCCACAGACTACTGCAGTGTCATGTCCATAGATTACCTTGGTTTCATGTCTGTAGATCAGTGCAGTTTCATCTTAATAGATTGCTGCATTGTAAGTCCATGGATGATTGCAATGTGATGTCCATAGATGATGAGCGTGTGTTACGGCCAAAGATTATCGCAGTATCATGCCAACCTCGGAGAGAAATAGTTCGGAGACAAATGATGGGAGACCCGACCATGAGAGACCCGACCAAGAGCACGCAAGCTGGGAGACGAGTAGTTCGGAGACAAATGACTGGTTGACTGGGAGGCAAATCATGGGAGACCCGACCAGAGGAACTCAAAGTGGAAAAACAATGATAGAAAAGCAACCGGAGAGCAGACCAAAGGCATTGAAACTTGAAACAAGCCGGCCATATGTCTAGGTGAATTTCACTGAAACCAGAAGCATGCCAACGTATGCCAACTTCAGTAGCCAGCCTCTTTGGCCACCATCAAATACCAACAGATCAGGGCCACAATGCACAGAATTAATCATCTGTGGTTTTCTCTGTGGCTCGCTCTATGCAGCATGCCATATATGTTGCCTGTGCTGCCATGTGCTGCCATGTGCTGCCATATGCTGCCATGTGCTGTCATGTGCTGCCATGTGCTGCCATGTGCTGTCATGTGCTGCCATGTGCTGCCATGTGCTGCCTCTGCTGCCAAGATTCTCCAAGAGGGCCACTTGGATTCCAGACGAAGCCAAGGACTTGTCCTCCTTGCAGACCCGATAGACCAATGACTCCTTGGATTCGCTGCTGTAGTCGCTCATGGAATGGCCAGATGACCGCCTCCACCTGGGGTCAAACTGCCACCGAGGTCTACTTACACAATCTGAGAAATCGGAAAAAGTAATGAACAAAAACAGGAGTTAGATTAAATGCTTGATGTTGATTTATCTTCAAAATTTAAGAAAGCAAAAAAAGGCCAACTGTTTCCATTTCATGTTGTTTTCTTTGAAATGAGAACCTCCGAGCACCTCTCAAACAAGAAAAGGAACACCCACAGCCTCAAGATGTCAAGCACGGAATCCTGGCCAATGTCCGGGGTCATGAAATTGTAGTATGCAATGGCAACAAACACCACCTGCATCAGCACATTTACGATTGCCAAGAGCACAGTTTGGAAAGAACCCAACGGCCCGAGCGCTCCAGTTCCAATGAACACCACCAGGTCCCACGTGCTTTCTCCAAACGAGTACAGCTCCAAAGTTTGGGTGTCTAAAGTCTTCTCGTCCAATCCTTTGATTTTGGACCGGGAAATCTCAGTGATTTTCTGGGTAGACTTCCGTTTCATGGTGGGCATTTTGGCAAGATCACTGAAATCGAAACCATCTAGCCCTTCCAACCCTGCCGCATTCTTCACATCTGTGGCAGCGTTGCTCTCAATGGAGACGGGAGCATTGTAATCATCATCATCGTCATCCGGGGGTGCAAGGCCTCGTGGAGAAACGTCATCGCCCCACTTTGGACCCATTTTTGGTTCAGTAGATTTTGGACCAACGTTTTCTTCATGGATCTCTGCATCACTTTTCCTCAACTTCGCGTCTGCTTCACCATTTGGGAGCTTGGGCATGTTCTGAATCTTCAGCATCTGTTCAATAACATGTAGACGGTCATGAAGTTGTGGAACCAAAGATGCCAAGATAGCGGTCTGCTCCAACTCTTCAAATTTTGCATCAATGGCCTTGGTGGCTTGTAGACTCTGAGCTAAATGTTTAAACCTGGTGGTTGTATCCTCTTTAAATATTTATATATATATATATAGATATATATATATATATAAGTATATATGTAAATAAATGAATGAATGAATGAATGAATGAATGAATGAATAAATAAATAAACAAATAAATAAATAAATAAATAAATATATATACATATATGCATATAGCTTTCTATACATCAAAATATTTACATCTATATATGTTTATTTCAAGAAATATATTTATGTATATATATATATATATATATACAAATGTAAATATATATAAATAAATAAATAAATAAATAAATAAATAAATAAATAAATAAATAAATAAATAAATAAATAAATAAATAAATAAATAAATAAATAAATAAATAAATAAATAAATATATATATATATATTTAATTCAAAAAAAACTAAGGTAGTAGCTACCCAGTGGCAGAGAGGATGTCTGAGTCGTTGTTGACAAAGGTGCCTGTTGTCTTGCGGGTAAGGGAGGAAGACATGCACTTTGCTGTGCCTCGCTGCACGTCACGACTTCCCTGCTGCTTTAAGCGCTTTGAGAGAAACACTTTCGAGCTGCAAACAGCTACAGCAACTCCAATTCTTAGCTGCACAAGCCACCTGAGACCCACCTTGTCATGCAGAACTGCTGAGTATCTCAACACACATAGGTTTGGGCTACGCACGGGCCAAATTCAATCACAAGACTTGAAAGGACACAAATGGACACAGTATCAATTAACATTTATGCTCTTGGCAAGATCATGGCAGGAAATCACACATTAGAGCACACATTTGAGAGGGCACTAGGAGATGACATGAGGGCAGACATTTCAGAGCACACAAATGAGAGCAGAAACATGTGAGCGCACACGTGAGAGCGCACATCTGACAGCAAAAATCTAGAAGCACGCAAATAAGAGCACGCATGTAAGCATACAAGTCATAGCACACATATGAGAGCAGGCGTCTGAGAGAACACATGCGCGAGCAGACATATGAGAGCACACACATGAGTGCACACATATGAAAGCACACATCTGACAGCAAAACTCCAAGAGCACACATGAGAGCACACATATAGAAAGACACATATGAGAGCACAAATATGAGAGCACACATGTGAGAGCACGCATTTGACAGCAAAAATCTAGGGGCACATTTGAGAGCACACATGTAAGCACACAAGTCCTAACACACATATGAGAGCACACATATGAGACCACATATGAGAGCACACGTATGAGAGGACACGTATGAGAGCACACGTATGGCACACATGTGAGAACACACATGTGAGAGCACAAATCTGAAAGCACACATGTGAGAGCACACATCTGACAGCAAAAATCTAAGAGCACACATATGAGAGCACAAATGTGACAGCACACATGTGACGGCGTAAATCTGAGAGCACACATATGAGAGGACACATGTGACAGCACACATGTGACGGCGTAAATCTGAGAGCACACATATGAGAGCACACATGTGACAACACACATGTGACGGCATCAATCTGAGAGCACACATATGAGAGCAGACATCTGGCAGCACAAAGTGAAAGCACGCGTATAAGAGCAAACATCAAACAGCAGAAATCTGAGAGCACACAATTGATATCAAACATACAAGAGCACGCATTTGAGATCAAACATATGAGACCACACATCTCACAGCACAAATCTAGGATACGACAACACAAGGTCAAACGAAAAAAACCTCAGAAAAGCACCAGAACACCCCAGTCTTCAAATCAGTTGCTTTGAGCTGTAGCATGAACGATCCTAATCCCTTCCCCTTATTGCCAATGTCCCCCAAATAAAACAAATAGGCGTGGAATTCTGGATTTGTGTTTTTCCCCACCTGTCAAGTGAGGGTTGTTAGGTTTTATGTCAGTTGCAGTTTCTCCTTATTCTTCTCCTCCTTCTCCTCGCCGGACCTCAACCACGACCATCCAAGCTCGGCCAAATAGAATGTCAGAAGCTATGCCAGATAGAATGCCAAAAACTCTGCCAGATAGAATGCGAAAAGATTTGCCAGATACAATGCCAAAATCTGTGCCAAAAACTCTGCCGAATAGAATGTCAGAAGCTATGCCAGACACAATGCCAAAATATGTGCCAAAAACTCTGCCAGATACAATGCCAAAAGCTATGCCAGATAGAATGCCAAAAGCTATGCCAGATACAATGCCAAAAGCTATGCCAGATAGAATGCCAAAACCTATGCCAGATACAATGCCAAAATCTGTGCCAAAAACTTTGCCGAATAGAATGTCAGAAGCTTTGCCAGATACAATGCAAAAGGCTATGCCAGATAGAATGCCAAAAGCTTTGCTAGATACAATGCCAAAAACTCTGCCAAATAGAATGTCAGAAGCTATGTCAGATAGAATGCGAAAAGATTTGCCAGATACAATGCCAAACTCTGCGCCAAAAACTCTGCCGAATAGAATGTCAGAAGCTATGCCAGATACAATGCCAAAAGCTATGCCAGATAGAATGCAAAAAACGATGCCGAATACAATGCCAAAAGCTATGCCAGACAGAATGCCAAAAGCTATGCCAGATAGAATGCCAAAATCTGTGCCAAAAACTCTGCCGAATAGAATGTCAGAAGCTATGCCAAAGGCTATGCCAGATAGAATGCCAAAGGCTATGCCAGATAGAATGCCAAAAGCTGCGCCAGACGCAATGCCAAAAGCTATGCCAGATAGAATGCCAAAAACTCTGCCAGATTTAATGCCAAAAGCTTTGCCAGATAGAATGTCGAAAGACTGGCAAAAGGTTTGCCAGATAGAATGCCAGAAGCTCTGCCAAATAGAATGTCAGAAGCTATGCCAGATAGAATGCCAAAAACTCTGCCAGATAGAATGCGAAAAGATTTGCCAGATACAATGCCAAAATCTGTGCCAAAAACTCTGCCGAATAGAATGTCAGAAGCTATGCCAGACACAATGCCAAAATATGTGCCAAAAACTCTGCCAGATACAATGCCAAAAGCTATGCCAGATAGAATGCCAAAAGCTACGCCAGGTAGAATGCCAAAAACTCTGCCAGATAGAATGCCAAAAGCTATGCCAGATAGAATGCCAAAATCTGTGGCAAAAACTCTGCCGAATAGAATGTCAGAAGCTATGCCAGATACAATGCCAAAAGCTATGCCAGATACAATGCCAAAAGCTATGCCAAATACAATGCCAAAAGCTATGCTAGATACAATGCCAAAAACTCTGCCAAATAGAATGTCAGAAGCTATGTCAGATACAATGCCAAAATATGTGCCAAAAACTCTGCCAGATGCCAAAAGCTCGGCCAAATAGAATGTCAGAAGCTATGCCAGATAGAATGCCATAAGCCATGCCAGATAGAATGCACAAAACAATGCCAGATAGAATGCCAAAATCTTTGCCAGATAGAATGCCAAAAGCTATGCCAGATAGAATGCAAAAAACGATGCCAAATACAATGCCAAAACTATGCCAGACAGAATGCCAAAAGCTATGCCAGATATAATGCCAAAAGCTATGCCAGATAGAATGCCAAAAACTCTGCCAGATACAATGCCAAAGGCTATGCCACATAAAATGCCAAACGCTATGCCGGATAGAATGCCAAAAGCTGCGCCAGATAGAATGCCAAAAACTCTGCCAAATAGAATCCCAAAACCTATGCCAGATACAATGCCAAAATCTGTGCCAAAAACTTTGCCGAATAGAATGTCAAAAGCTTTGCCAGATACAATGCCAAAGTATGTGTCAAAAACTCTGCCAGATACAATGCCAAAAGCTATGCTAGATACAATGCCAAAAACTCTGCCAAATAGAATGTCAGAAGCTATGTCAGATACAATGCCAAAATATGTGCCAAAAACTCTGCCAGATGCCAAAAGCTCGGCCAAATAGAATGTCAGAAGCTATGCCAGATAGAATGCCAAAAGCTATGCCAGATAGAATGCCAAAAGCTATGCCAGATAGAATGCACAAAACGATGCCAGATAGAATGCCAGAAGCCATGCCAGAAATAATGTCAAAAGCTGTGCCAGATAGACCTGTGTTAGATTTGTATGTGATGGTAGGGATCAAACGAAATAAAGTAATTAATTTGCGATTTTGATTTTATAAGTCGTCGACGTGTGATGCTGGTGTGAGGTCACGAGTGCCTTTAACACCACGCCGCCTCCAACTATAATTGAAAATCAAATGGATTTCTATGCATGATCTTTGGATTTTCCTTTCCCAACCCACTTTTCCTTTTCAACCCACCGGCACCCGCGGTCATGAGTAAGCACTAAAGACGACAAAGCAGAAACAGCCAAGAATCCAATTTAAGACTGCTCAAAAGAACAACATCAACATTCCTGAAAAAGATTTAGCTGCAATCAACTGATTCTCAGCAGTGACAAGGTAGCGCTAAGGACCGAAGCTGTGTCCAATTCAAACACAGAGCCAACGAGCGGTTGCTCACCCGACATCTATCGTTGCTTTAAGCCGCAGATCCATCGACAAGAAGAACTCAAACGCCGAGGCCAGACAGTGCTTTGGACAATGGGAGTCATCAACACCGACAACACCCGCTGCTGCCTCTTAGGAGACGCCTTGCATCCGTCTCCACTCTGTCTTTCTTGTTCAAACGATTCAAAACCACCACTGGACTTCAGTACATTGAAAAAATTTCAGAGCTCAAAGACCTGCCAGCATCTCAGGCTAAGAATAAGGCGTCCAACGCTTCAGCTGTCCAATGCATTCACTACACTCAAATTTTCCGCCTGCGGTACCCTATGGTGGAGTGGAAGGTTGCTAGATGCGTTCCCTATATTATAACATGGGTGTGGAAAATTTCCCAAAAATATTTTTTTGGCTAAAACTTGCGCTTGCGGCCTTTGTCGAGGGGGAGGTTGCAGACGCTTTGCCGGCCCGAAAAAATTGCGTTTGCGGCGCTCCAAGTTGGAGTGGAAGTTTCCACATGTAATGTTTTCCTTTGACTAAAAATGGCAGCCACCAAAAAATGCAATGCACATTCAGATGCATTTTTTATATTGAAGGTTGCTTTTGCGGCGCCCCAAAATGGAGTGGAAGGTTCCCATTGGAGTTATTTGGATTGATGAAGTTTTTTGAGGTTCTGGTTTTGCAGGTTTCTACCATTTTAATTCCAGTTTTGAAGTTGCTCAGGGACTCCGGCCGCTTCAATACCGTTTTGAAAGCCCCCCAACATCCATGCGGAAAGTTACAACCACTAGCAACCTTCACCAAACCTATCACCTCAAGATAGGGACCTGGACCTCAAGGAAAAACAAATTTACGACAACAAAGCTTTCCACTGGTGGCGGAATCCGGCAATGCCGGTCAAACAACTCACAACAGTGCTCAAAGTGCCTGCAAAGCCCCACTTTTCCCCACACACACACACACACACACACACTCTGAGTAAATGCCAAGGCATAAGGTGAAATGAGATGAAATGATTCATTGGTTATGAGATCCACTGGTGACATCTTTGACGATTGAACTCTAGAAACTTCCAATTCCTCCAAGACATGCAAACGCAGTTCAATTCAATTGCGGTGGACGGCTTGAGCTGATGGAAACACGGCACTGGAACAGCTGTCAGAACAATTTAGTTCAAACATATTCGAGCAGGTACACACGGTTGATCAGACCGTGCTTCCAGCACAAGTGGATAGCTTCGTTGGGCGCAGTCTCCACTGTGCTTTGCACCCCCTTGCATTCTTTTTTGAAACGAGATCCCCTGGAAACGGGGGGTGACACACACACAACAAGCCCGTTGGGCATACAAGCAAATTGATGTAAAATTTAGTTTCGTGTGTGCTTCCAATGACGGTGAGACAGAAACGGACGTGGGTGCCTCAGTTCTAACCAACAAGCACGGACGAATGGTGGCATTTTGAAAACCTCCATGGTGGGTTCCGCAGGTGGTTCAAGAGGAGGTGTGTATTGGATGGTGAACATGCCCGAAAGTGCATAGTTGGTTGGTTCACGTCGCCACAAGTCCTCAACTGTAGCGGTGTTGGGCTGGTACACTCGATTGCTGATGAGGTAAAGGTGCAAGTCAGCCTCATGAGCGCGCGCTCGAAGTTGAACAACCAGACTGTCACGAATAATCTGAATGAGGTTTTGAAGGGTGACCTCACGGGCGTAGAAGTCATTGACAGTGAAGCACAATAATTAGCAAAGTTGGGACGATGAGCACAGTTTTATGCTTGTGGAGGAAAACCGCTAGACTTCGACCGAAGTTACCTCTATGATTAACCTCAAAGATCTAAGGATAAGTCACAGTACATACATGCCATGTAAATTGCGCAAACCTATCCGCAAAACAAAAGTTTTTAAAAACTTAAAAAGCGCAACAACTTCACAACTGACAACTTCACTCGCACAGCGGTCTATTGATTTCTTTTTCACTCAAGCAAGTTGGGAAGAGATCACAGGTCTCGCATTCAAGAAACGGGGGGGTTAGGCCTCCCTACACAGTCCTCCCAAGGGGTCCACTGTGTAGTCCAGGAAAAAAGGGGAGGGAAAGAATCCCATTCTGGGCGGGTAAACACGAGGAGATCTCACAAAAGTGAGAGGCGACCCACCCACCCACCCTTTCTTGAGACGCGCGAGGGAAAAGATTTCAAACATGATGCACAATTTCCATTGACATCACTGTTTGTTATTTACACATGTTCACTTTACCTTTGTAAAAGAACATGGACATATTAGATTGTTCAACGTGTTTCACTCACACAATGCTCAGACATCACTGACATGTAGCAAGCTGAAAACACGAAACGGAAAAACACAAAGTTTCGCAGGTCGCTTTAACTTTGTCACGTAACACGGAAGTCTAGCTATTTTTGTTCAACAAAAATTTTTCCTCTTCCAGAATAAAGGGAGCATCATTTTTTCAAAATGAGTGAACCC
>VSDK01006713.1:7009-17939 GCA_009767595.1 Symbiodinium kawagutii | reverse complement strand
TACATCCAGCTCTCGGCACCTGTTGGTCCACTTCTGCAAGAACTTCGCTCTGTCACGCAACAACTTCCAAGGCTCATCCACAAAATTTGCATGTAACATGTCTAAAACTGGGGCTGACAAATGCACAGCAATAGTCCTTGGATGTCCGACCTTGACAGCTCTTTGCACGAAGTCCCACGGTTCTCGAGGCAAGCCAATCGAACACAACTCTGCTTGACAATCCACATCCTGATGAAAAGACTGGTGTACTCCATCCAGTTTCTTACATGTACCATCCTGTTCACACCAAGACGCAATCCCCTCTTCATCGACTCGCAAACACCCCCATGACAACCGTCGATGCACCACTTTGGCGCCTTTAGGGCTGGAAGTTAAGAAGTCTGAGGCATCGGGATCGTGATCAGGAGGATTTAGGAAGGATAAATAGGTTTCAAACTCACTGACCAAAGGTTTGAAGGCCTTTCCACGAGGAAGCATGCCTAACACCCACCTCTGCGATCTACTGTGTTGTACATTGAGCTGCTCCACTAAATCCTGCGGTTGCAAGGCTCCATTCTCCAAAGCATAGTCTCGCAAGATCAACGCGAGGCGCTTGCACAACAACATGGGGTAGGCAGCTTCGTCTGCGCTAGGAAACTTGAGGTGCTTCCCAACTTTGGTAGGTGCCCATGATGCATGTTTGTGTTGACCATTGCACTGTGCTTGCAAGGATTTGTATGCGTCATCCGAAGCCCACCAAGATGTGTCCTTATCCCGCTTTCCACCGTGCATGCAATTTGCAAAAACTGTATAACATCCCTGTGTAGAGACAATAGCTCGGATGGCAGGGTATAACCAAAACAAGGAATTTTTCGGATTCTCGACCGAGACCAGAATGTGCAATTGCAAGGCCAACTTGACCAGTTCAGCGGTGGCATCATATGATTGGTTGGCAAGTTCTGTCTTGAGTTTATCCAAAGCACTTAACCCATCCAATCCTGCAGGCTTCTGTTCAGAACGCAAGGGCTGTGGAACTTTGAAACCCTTCTTCTGCAAACCTGGCAGCTTTCGTTCACGGGCTCTTGACGCTGTGCCACATGCTGGCGCCAAGTGGATTGCCACTATACGATGTGCCTCTTCTTGAATTGTTGTCATAAGCTCCTGAAGTTGCGAAGGTTCTGCGACATCATACAACGCAATGTGATGCTTAGTTGAACGAGCTGTAGATTTGTCCACCGCCATAGTCTCAAAACCCACTTCATGCAGAGCTGATGAAAGTCGAGCAGATCCTGCAAAGATCTCGATGAACAGCAAACCAGTGATAGGAAGTTTGTCAAACTTCTTGCCTTTGGTACTCTCTATAGGCTCCCAACTTTCGGCGCTCCCCTTAAAGGAACCATCTGCAGCTGTAGCGCACTCTTCTCGCTGTCGTTTCAAATTCTGAAGTTTTTCCTTAAGAAAAGCCGTGTTCGGTGATACCAATTGTGAAACCTTTGTATCAAAACCTTGTCAGGCGCCGGCTGCCCGGCATGTAACCAAGCTGTGATTGGTCTTGTGGCACTTGATGCAGCAATGCACTCCCTTCTTGCACCTACCATTCTTCACCTCCTCCTGGCAACCCGACTTCAGATTGAAAGCCCAACAAATTGGCAGCCCATTGCTGTCCTTCTGCGCATAGCCTTTCAGTTCAGAGGGGCATGCACTCTTCGTCTTTGGCGATGCTTTCTTCTTCTTATCAGGACGCATTGTCTGCGTTGGAGGAGCTCTTGTTCCCGCACTGGTACTAGATGGCTCTGATGTCTTCGATGCAGATTTCGGCAATGGAAGTAGATGTATGGTCACTCGCGGATCAGTCCTCAAGGCCTTCAACGACAATTCCATAGGCAACTCACCTGCAGCATTCGGCTGAACCGAGTCCTGGATATCCTGCGCCATGATGGTGAACAACTCACGGTCAGCTCTTATGACTTGTGCTGGTGTCGCCTTGTTAAATCCAGGAGGTGCATCATGTGTCAATTGTGCCAACAACTGCTGCACCCAAATCTCATGTTCATGATGGCGAATCAGACTGCATTGATCAAAGGCCAATCCTCTTCGTTGAAGTGCCCACTGAAGTTGTATGTCATTCGATGTGTCCACCGCGATAATCTGTTCCGACGCTGCTACCTTCACCAACTGCTGCTCCAATGATAAGGTCACTGGTTTCTCTTTCATGCTCTGCTGAATCTCTGCATCACGTTTGCTACATTTACTTGGAGGAATCCAAATGATGCAGTTCGTCTCCTTGATGTTCGCTACCATATCCACTAGCGCATACGATGGCTGCAACTCACCTCTGAGCTTGAGGCCTTGTAACCGGGTTTCCTGATCTCTCAATCTCGCCGCCTTCTCTGCTGTAGGCAGCTTTCTCACTTGGTCTCCAGTCACATCCGTTGTCACTCTAGATTTCAATTCAGCAATGACCATAGCTGACGCTTCAAAATGAAGGCGACGTAACCCAGATAAGGTTCCCATGTCCGGTTCTGTACCACCATTAACTACTACCGCCCATTCCTTGAAGGCCTCATCAGATGGAGGGGACTGAGGTGTACCAATCGCGAAGGCTAAGGATCCAAGCGTCTTCACATTCTGTGTGGAAAGCAATGTAAACAATCCAGCATCAATCCGTGTGCAGTGTTGTTCAAATGCAGCTTCAGAATCCGCAAGCGACATGATGCGACAAGAGAAATGAAATGGAAAAAGTTGACATGCTGTAGCTATGATGTTTTCACTCCTTTCATGAGTTCACTCAAGACTCCAGTGAAAAACATGCAATATAAAATCAAGAACTAAACCTGAAAGTAGCAACTTGAATCTGTTTCAATGCGACCGTGCACTTATGGTCCCTCAACCTAGCCGAAGCTGAGGAAGTCCGACCATGCAAGCATGTCACATCGATCATCCAAGAATGCATCTGAGCAAGAATGCCAACATGAGTCTGTCCTGAAAGGCCTGCCCCATTGTTACCATTCCATGCTAGTTGAGTTGTTTGAGTTCTCGCACTGACTTCATCCAGTGACCTCTACCCTAACCTGTCTCTAGAAAAGAAAATGAGGGCCAAAAACAATTCAATGGCCCAAGACCACTGGCCATCGAATTGTTTGGAAGAACATTTTGGGTCAGCAAAACTGTGCCACCTAAAATGCATCTAAAACTGAAATGGTGATTGAGTTCAAGTTCCCAGGACTGAAAACTTTTTAGCTTCGATTCGCACCGCTCTCTGCTCGCAGCTGCCTAAAACACTGCTTGCATTTCGCAGAGTCGAACCTGACTTGCCCTTCGTGTGGCACAACGTTCGCTGAAATGTTCCTTCCACACAAAAGGACCTTTGTATGTCGAATTTCCGATATGTGAAACATCTTAGTGGCCTTGTTCAGCCAAAGAGACTTGTCTTCAGGAATCTCAATCAAGTAATGGCCAACGACTGGTGAAACTACACAAGACTCATCTTCTGTCTCATCTGTGTCTGTCGTGACATGGCCCTTGTCTGATTCCACTACCGCATCAACGACTTGGCTTTCGACGACATCCGGAGCTGAACTATCGGACCCTTGCACGACAGGACAAGTCATGGCATGCAACTGATCCAAAGAAGTGGCACCTTGCTTCAACCTACCGCTTCTGGTGTTGTCTGGCTCAAAGATTCCATCTTGGATTTCAACTAGCACATGTCTGAGCAACGCTAAGGGCCTCGCAGCGCTGTCTCTGCTGTAAATCAAACCAACCCTGAGTTTGTTGGAGTGGTAACCTAGCACCAAACGATCCTCCAGGCTCACACCGCGTTTTGCCAGGAAACTGAGACATGTTGCTTTGCAAGAATGACTCGACAACCCATCACTCATAGACACGAGCTCGGGACCCAAGAGATAGTGCATCCACTTCTTTGCCTCTCCCGTCGACAGAGCCCTTCGAGTAGGTTCCAAGCTGGGACCCGGTGCCGGCATGAGCGGGTAAGTTTTCAGATCTGAAATACCCAACAACTGTCTGACATGCATCCATAACGATCCCCAGTTCTGCTTCACCACTCCAGTGGAAGGTGCAGATATCGGTAGGAACATGTGTCGAAGGTGTAAAGATCTAGCCGTCTTATGCACAGTTGTTTTCAGTTCTAATGCCCACAGTTGTCCACTGTCATCTTTGTCCCAGATCAGGTCCTCTGCATGCTGAGCGTCTGACCAACGAGATCTGCCGTAGGTTCAGAAAAGAATCATCCCTGACATAGCCCTGTTCCACAGGTCATCCTTCTCATCAGCCAAAATTTGATGAAACTTCTTCAGCTGCATGACTTTAAAAGGTGAAGCTTGACGAGGGTTCATGAGCACACTGGAAGATGCAGCACCTAAGCATCTCTTGCTAGAAATTACTTCGTCCAACACATTGACTCCCAATATGCGACGTGCAAATACCAGCGCTTCGAAAACAGCCTTCAACCGAGAAGCCGGCGCACCACGACTTGCCTCACCCTTCAAGTATGCATAAAACTGTGGCTCGCTACATGGAAAAATGCCGCCCATCTCAATCACTGCATTTGTTAATCTCGACAAACTGTTGACACGCTTCAACAATGTCTGAGGAGCTTTGTTGTAAAACACATCCACCATGATCTGAGCTTTTTCCGTGAAAGTTTCGCACTGATGCAAAGCCGTGACCAGTTCACAGCAAAGCCATGAGTCCAACAATGCAACCCAACGACGAATAGCAGTCTCCCATTGAGCTTCCCTTTCCTCCTTCCAGGTTTTCTCCGGAATGTCCTGTATGTTTTTCAAAAACCCCGGTCCATCGAAGTTCAAACGTTTCACCACTCGCTCGTGGACCTCATTCCTACTGTCAGCGTCAATCGACACCGGCATGTCAAAGGGCATGGGTCTCTTCAAGCTCTGTGTACACAAGCTCAATGGATCTTGCTTCATGTCTAAAAAATTGTTCCAAAAACCAGTTTCCCAGGATTGTTTTGGTTCTTCCTGTCGCAGACTATGCCATGCAGAACTAACCATCAACTCTGGATCATAGGATTTCGAGACTGGTGTCCTAACATCACTGTATATGACTTCGAACATCTCTGTAAAATCCGATCTCAATGAAGGCGTGTAGGAAAAAGAACCCCTCTTCTCTGACAATGCAGCTCTGTGAAATTCCTCCTCCAGGTTTACATCTGCAGAAGCCCTAGACAGATCTCCATCCAAAAATTCACCTGGTGAACAGAAGCTGTCTCCAACCGTGTCGTGAGGTTCCTGCACATCTTCTTCCATGGCACTACCCCCCAAGCTAAACACGAGGAGATCTCACAAAAGTGAGAGGCGACCCCCCCCCCCCAGTGAGAGGCGACCCACCCACCCACCCTTTCTTGAGACGCGCGAGGGAAAAGATTTCAAACATGATGCACAATTTCCATTGACATCACTGTTTGTTATTTACACATGTTCACTTTACCTTTGTAAAAGAACATGGACATATTAGATTGTTCAACGTGTTTCACTCACACAATGCTCAGACATCACTGACATGTAGCAAGCTGAAAACACGAAGCGGCAAAAAACACAAAGTTTTTGTAGGTCACTTTAACTTTGTCTCGTAACACGGAAGTCTAGTTATTTTTGTTCAACAAAAATTTTTCCTCTTCCAGAATAAAGGGAGCATCATTTTTTTAAAATGAGTGAACCCATAATTGAAGTCAAAAGCAATGTGTGAAGGCAGAACCGGTGACAACTGAGTGAAGTGGCTTTTTTGGAAGACCGATTGCGCTCGATGGTCAGCAATGCCAATGGTACTCAAAACAAGTCAGAAGGCTGACGATCGGAGACCTGGTACTGCATCGTGAACTCACAGTTCGGAATCCTGATCTGGAACTGGGGTCACAGAACGTGATCCGGAGGCTTGATCCGATGCTGGCCGGCGAAGGGAAGGTGCAACAGGTCGGCGGTCTTCATACGATGTCCCCACGGAGCGGGCGGGACTGCGGCTGCGATCACCTCTGCCGGATGCAATGGAAATGCTTCGGCTGTCCGGTTCACCTGTAGCCCTTCTCAACATTTCACGCAACGTAGGTGTATCAGGTGGGAGACAAGCACTGTGAGGATCGCGAAGGTACGCAGCTCGGAAGTCATTGTAGAGCTGCGCAAGTCCACTGACTGGGCGTTGCGGAGGAGGTGGGAGAGCTTCATGTTCATGGTAGTAAGCCGTTTCAGCAGGTGAAAGGACCACGCATGTGCCCGGGCAACTCCAAATAGTCAGGCCCAGTATTCTTGGCCCCTCCAAAACATCTTCTCCCATTCGTAATAGTTGCGGAGTCCTCCTACGATGGGCGCAAGAGATGTGTACTCCGTTGCGAATGCAACTTCTGGTTGAAGAAATTGCTGCTATTCTATGGCCCATATTCGCGGCCAGTGGTCCAGTCTCGATAGGAATGCACCCAATTGTTGCGCCAAGCAAGTTTTTTCCATGCGTCCCATTCATTCATGCTGGTCGAGGAGGCGTCATACGAGAGGTGTTGGTCCTCTGCAGGCATGTCAAGGTCCAAGTCATCATCAAAGGTTGGAACTGGTACATCTTGAGCATCAGGTAATGGGAGATGAACATCAATTTGCGCTTGTGTGACAGTGGTGATGCCATCTGGGGCCTGTGGGTCCACCAAAGAATGAAGATACGAGGATGACATGGCCACGGCGCTAGCGCTGAGGGGTAAACCCAAGCATGGATGCACAAATGGCTAAGGACAGCATCCTAAAAGGCGATGAAAGCTGTTGAGAGAAAGACATCAACTGACCATGCTGGAAAGGCAGGTGAGATGACACGGTGAAGCTGCGATTGTTTTGTCGGAGGTGGTGGCCAACATGGCACCGGTATACCTTGCAAGGCTCCCATAACACACAGTGAAATGAAGTACAAAGCTCAAAGCATAGTATAGATGGAAACATGAGTAAACTGAATGAAACAAAGAGGGAATCTTGTTGGTCATTTGACGCGATTGGCCAAACTACGACGCGCAAAGGCTCGAAGGGGCGCACTTGGGTAGCCAAGGTCCTCATAGGTCAAAAGAAGAGTATTGACATCGGCATGTGCTTGGTTAGCAGGAAATGCGTGATGAGCTGCAAGGTGAAGGCGAGCAAAGGCTGCACTGAGTTTATGTTGTGAGGCCGTGGCGGAGGCCCAAGAGTGGAATTGCCTGCGATCCGTGGGATGAATGTAGGTAAGAGTGTGAGTGGAAAAGGATCAATCACACAGCCCAGAAAGGAGTTATCTGGCTCGTCTTCGAGAAGAACTGGATCCTTGTAGAAGGTCGGTGCGAGAAAATCTCGAACCAAGGGGTTGAAGGTGTCGGTGTCATGGATCAAAGTGAGGCGATTGTCAACGCAGCGGCAGGTAACAAAGAAGGTGGGTGGTAGAGAACGATCATGGCTGAGTTGCCATTCATGTTCGGTATGGCTGATGGTGATGTTGGCGAGAACGGGGGAGATCTGATTGCCAATGGCACTGCCGCGAACTTGCTGAAAGCATTGGGTCATTTGTGTCAAAATAGAAGCTTCAAGGGAGAGCTTGCACAACGAGAGGATGTCACCCAAGCGGATCTGAGCTTGTTGGCGGCTGGCGTGTGGAGGTTTGCCGCGAAAGAGTCGCCGATGGGTGTCTTGTTGTTTGAGATCAACGGACAAAACGGAATTGGGATGAAGGTGTGGGTGTTGTTTAATATTGTTCAAGGAGATCTTCAAGAGCACGGAGAATCTGTTTTGCGGGGATGGAAATGAAAAAGCCAGCAAGGTCCTGGTTGTAGATCTTGAGGTCGATGTCCAAAGGGAGGGAGTTTGGTGAAAATAGAAGGGAGAGGGTCATGGCTGTAAGTGGTGGGCCATGTGGTCAAGTGGATGTGGTGAAGACGATGGCAGTGGCCCGGAAGCTTTGCAAAGACAAAGCCCTTAAGTAGGAAATTATTGGTCGAGCAGCCAAGAATGACTTCTTCTTCTTCTTCATTTTGATGTAAGAGATGGGGCAGGCTGCATTGAGATTGATACCCCACTTGTAGCGCTTGAGCCACGATGCGGAAGCCAAACTGTGAAGGTACTGGGTGGCCTGAGGCGGGGTCACCGGCATGTGGTCATACACTTTGCGGCCACCGAAGGTGAGCTTCAAGACACGCCAACAGAGATTGGTGAAAGAGAGATGGATCGATGAAGCTGCATGGTTCCGACAATGCACCACCAAGTCTTGAAGGACTCGTTCAGACACTTGGCATCGTTATGGGCAAGCCACTGGGACGCCGTGCCCAAATGTGTAGGCCATTCAGATCGAACATGGGCTTGCCAATGTTGACAGGTGTTCTCGAACATGGAGAAGCGCTGGGTCCACTTGTGGACCGTGGGCCAGGTGGTCTTGTAGCGACGGGCTGCTGAAGCGGCTTCGACTGTTTGAGCAAAAGCTGTAGCTGAAGTGAAGAGATCACCAGTGCCTACTTGAATCCAAGTTCTGCCACGAGAGTCACAGATATGAGGGTCCGCGGAATGCTCCAAAAACAGACCATACAGTATCTACATGCCCTCTACCACTCGCACGAACCACAGCTGTCTCTCCTCCATACGACTGTTGCGACAAGGTTGTTGAAAATCCCCGATGTATGTGACTGAAGGCCGTTGGACCGCAGTTACCAGATTGATTTTGGCTCCCATATTGCAACAATATACTGCTTTGTACCTTACTATCAACCTAGCAAACACTTCTTGTCCAATCTGTTGTGTAACAAAATAAATGCTAGCACTGTACACAGGGTCCGCGCTTCAAAGATGATCTGTTTCTTGCGCGCTTCCCCTGACACTTCTCTCTGATACTACTCAAGCTTGATTGAGAAGACAACCTTGAACCTGAAGCTTTGTCGACAGGAAGGCTCGGAGCTGAGCATCTGGAAAACAATTCAAGGAATAATTTGAAGAAGCACGCCTCAAGACATAAAGTTACTGAGGATTCTGATCCCAAATACAAAGATTGTAAAGGTTCTTGATCTTTTTTCTAAATGAAAGTCGGGTGGAACGCAAACTAGCTTGTAAATGCAGTGAACACAGTCTTTAGGTCTGGACACCTTGCGTTTTGTTCCAAGCAGTTGAACAATTCAAGGAGTGGAAACTTTTCAAGACTGACCAGTTCTGGCACAAGACTCTTGTAGCAAAGCTTTGCAGGTGCGGTCCAGGAAGAAAACTTCCAAACACAGCAGAGTCTGGGTCATTGAAGGTAAGCTGCATGGAGATGAGACTTTGCGCAAATGTTTCCGGAGCGCAGCCTTATACATGGCCAACGAGCCTCTTAGCCTGGTCGATGATCTTTAATCCAGATGATGACGTCTGCAGGCACTCTCGTCTACAAGCTACCGTACTCATGAACAACGTCTGTCATCTTGCATAAGCGTCTGCGTTGTAACAAATTATGAAAAACGCAGAGCAGCGCAGCTGATCTTTTTCATTCGGGTTCTTGAGCCAAACCAGCATTGGTTCAGCAACATCCGTAGCCAATCTTCTTTAAGAAGATCTTCAAACGACTTCAGTCTTCTAAGCTCTCTTAAAAGAGTTCAACTTCTTCTCAAAGCAACTTCAAGTCAAGTTCAAAAGTCAAAAGGACTGTCAAGCTTCAAGATTCAAAAGAAACTACACTCAAGATAAGTCACAACTACCAAGATACAACAACTACTGCCTCTAGCGGCTTCCTGGTCGTCCTACATCCTATACAGTCCTACCAGATGAGTTGACTACTGCTACCCATGATACACTATGGCAACTCCTGACACAAACTGGCAAACTTTGGGTCAGCTTGGCAAATGAAATGTCTTGATCATCCGGAAAGTCGATTTGAGGGAAATCCTCATTCGTAAGCTGTAAGAACTTTTCAACAAAGTTTTGGCGCGCCTCCTTCCTGTGCGAATGTTGCCCTCGGGATGGCCCCGACCCCTCCATCATGTTGCCTTTTAGCAACGTATAGAGGGATTCCAGCAAAGTGAAATCAATCGGTAATTGCGTCGCCATTGAGTCCTTGTTGGAAATAGAATAGAGGCACAATCTTCAGAGACAAGCTTCTTCTGAAGTTCAACCTTTGGGCATTTGAACGGCCAGAGACATGATTGGCAACATTTCTCTGGTTAGAGCGCAACACGCGCTTGATATTTGGCCTAGAAGGCAGCACCGTCAAGCAAAGAAACAGCCAGCAAAGGCTAGAGCCAAGACTGGACGTTTTATCACAATCGGCTTGACAAGACATTTTTTTTTCCAGGAAGTGCCTCTTGCACACACGATGCAGGTCACTACTAGTCCGGAAAGCTGCAAAGACTGCACATGATCCTTCATGAGCTTCAATTAAAGCATGATGACCGTATGGGCACAAACAAACCAAAAAACCAAACCAGACCAACCAGCACCACCCAAAACCAACAAACCAGCAAACCAAAACCACCCCAAAAGAAGACAAACCAGCCCCATCGAAAAGGTCATCAAGCTAAATGAACTAACATATGCACAGGGTGAAACAATGACACTCCGCACTCACTCATCTCAGAAGGTGGACTTTAAGGCATCGCTTGTCCGTCTCACAGCATTTGGACGAAGATGTTCATCGACTCAAGCCAAGAGACAACCCATGATGCAAGCCAAGAGAGTAATTGCCAAAGGTTGCAGCTTCGTACAATCAGAAAAGGCGTCGAATCTCAGCCACCAGAGTAAATGCGAAGATGTAAAAAGAATCGTATCAAACCGCAGAAAACGGCAGTAAGAGGGGGGCCCCAGCCCCCCCCGTGCAAGCGAATCAACCTTCCAGGGCATAGCAAAAGGTGCCCGCCCGTCCTTTGTGTATCTTCGGCCCAGCAGCTGACCGCGAGCACATCAGAATACAAGCAGACGTCACCACTGGCGAGACGAAGAACTTCAAGCAGTACCGTCAAGCTAAC
>VSDK01006672.1:0-15227 GCA_009767595.1 Symbiodinium kawagutii | reverse complement strand
CTTTACAGGGTATATACACGGGAGGTTTTCTGTGGTATTCTTCAACTGTTGTTACTTTAAATGATTCAAAAAGGATGATTAGGGGGTACCCCTATTTCGAGAAACATCCAAATATATACCCGGGTGGGTTATAACTCGTCATAACCCAGTTTAGAAGTGCTGGGGGCCTCCACTTACAGCCAATGTTTGATTCACTGGGAAACCATCTTATTCTTACCAGCAAAGCGGAGGGGCGCACAGTGGTGAATGATGGCAGGTATCCAGTTTTGAAGTAGCTGGCTGGGTTCAGTAGGAATGCCCTGGGGAATCAATTGATAGCAATAGGTGTTGAGCCAACTATGTTGGCCTAAATGGGTGAACATAGCGAGGGAAGATACTGTACCAGGTAATTGGCGAATCTGTCTTACAAGTTGTAGCTGACAAGGACCATTCTGCAAATATACCATGATTGCGTCAATGTGTTGACAAACATGCGACTAATGCATATGATGCATTGATTTGTGTCCTAAGGGTGAATCATATGTATTATGTATGCATGCATCCTATCACAACAAATGGCGGCAACCACTGGCTGATGAATAAATGCTCCTGCTCTTGGTTGATGATTGGTGGTCGTCATCACCTGGGTGTTTGATACTCAGCAGGCACAGCAGTAATTGGGTAGCCTACCATCTTCTATGGCAAGCCTGGGCCATAGTCAACGCCCAAAAATGGATGACTACTCCCATCCCAACAGTTGGACTCGGGCCCTGGCCACGGCTTGTGAACTGCTGGGGTGGTCAGCATATCGCTGGGTATCATCATCAGGTCATGGTCAACCAGTTGGCATGTGTTGTCTCGACAAAGCAGATACGTGCACAGCTATATAATACATACCGACACTACGTTACGAACGCAATGCCATCCAAATGGGAACATGCACACGCAAGGTGACACTGTATCTGGCTTTCATCTAGATTGTGTGAACCTGTCATAGACATATCCATAGTAATCAACTAGGTTCATTTGATGTCCATATTCATGTGTATATGTTCTTGGCTATTGTTGGGCATAGTGGCGTAGTGAAAAGAACCGTGCCTGCAGCGAAACAACTAGATAGCAGCTCATGTTCATGTTACAGAGTTGGTAGCTTCTTGGATGTATCCCTTTTGATGGTGCTCCCGAACCGAAACCAAGTACCATTACAGGCAAGCTGTGCCATGGGGACAAACCCATATGGCTTTGGGACCCTGTACCCTTAGTGAACACCATGTTTTAAAGTTGGGCAATACTGACCCGTATGCATCAATTTGAACCAACCCAAAACCGGTTGGTGGTTTCATAGCCTTGTCAAGCAACCAACCATTTAGCAAAACCAGCGAAAAAGAAAAATGTTTGAAACCACCAAACAACGAGCGACCCTCAAGGAACTGAGCCGCCTCCCCCTTGAACGATCCTCTGTTGACCGCAGCACCAGCTGCTTGAAATCCTTCCAACCCGGGATCACGGAGGAACCTGAGATCAGAAAGCGCCATTCTTCGCTGACATCGGATATCCCTCTCCGGTTGGTGGTTTCAACCCCTGAGAAAAATATGCTAGTCAACCAACCAAACCTTTGTTAATACTAGGGAAAATATTCAAAACCACCAGCCAGCTGTGGTTTTCATCCTGTCAGCTCAAAATCACAATAGGTGAACCGGTGAACTGTTGTGAATGGAGGATTTTCCACTTCTAGCCAAGTCTAACGGGGGAAAATCATGATTATATAATGAACATGTAAACAATATTTGTTGGGAATGTAGGTGATAAGGCACTTGATGCGAACAGGTACTAACAAGTGCGGAATATGAATAACCAATGGCACTAGGTTGATGCATTCCGCGGTTGTTTGATGCTAGCAATATTGATGCTCATAATGGATCATCTTACTCTGAACATAGATTCTGTCAGGATCCACTCGTGGTTTTGACCGTTGCTAATTTGTATGTATGTGAATAAATGGTCCATGACTGCATTGAATGATGATTACGATGATTGATGACTTTTGTCGATGATATATTATGTTTTTGCTGACAATCGTGGTTGAAATAAAAAATAGTCGATAGCAAGTGATAATTTCCATATGCCTAGCTGGAAATGGCAATATTTGATGACGGTGACAGTGCATGATCATGTTGGCTTCTTTCAATCATTGATGCTGATTAAAGGTCCTGTTAGTGAAAGTCCTGGCGAACATGAACCATGGTGGATCCGATCCCAGTGGTGTTTCATGATGATGCGTTCACAAATCACTACATACTTGAATTATTTAGATCATTCTAGGGACCTCTTCAGGGTGTTATGAGTAGCGGGTGATTCGACTTTTACATGACTTGATACACTGAAGCATGTCATGTTGACCCCAACAAAAAACCACCAACACAGGATGGTGCCCGTCATTTAGATTCGTTGGTTCAGCCAAAACTGGCAGCCTTCAACCCCCTAACAATATAGATGCCATAACTGGTCGTTACCTAACAGTGAACCAACCCACACAGCTCAATTGTTGGGCATGGTTGCTCAACCCACATGGAACCAACCCACATAGCTCAACCAACCTACATGGTACCCAAGCCACTTCAGAATGCGTTTCATGGCTCACCGTTGCGCCACGCCACGTTTGCGCTGCACCGACTCCGCTTCTGACACGGCGGCCAGCAAGCGCTGATGCCACCGGGTCAGCCACGTGCAGTGCGGCTGCTCTTCGCTCTCCTCAGCGGGCGGAAGCACTGCAACTGCGACGGGGTTGGCTGGGTGAGTTGGTTGAGTTGGGTGAGTTGGGTGAGTTGGTTGGTTAAGTTGATTGGGTGGATTCGAAAAGTGGTTGGTTGGCTATGGCTGGCTGATTGGTTGGTTGGTTAGTCGGTTGGCCTTGCTGCTTGGTTGGCGCAGCACCAGTGGTCCCACCGCGTGGTTCGCGGCAATGAATTCACAACGGCGACCAGGATGGCACGCTACCACTGCCGTGGATGACTATTCCCCCAACTGTCAGGAACAACCAATCACTAATTCTCGGAAATACATTCACAAGCAATCACTAATTGTGTTCAGGTAAATGTCAGGCAAATTCACAACCAAGCACCGAACCACCAACTGATTCTCCAAAAATCCATCAATCATTTGGGTACACCAACAAGCGAGTGGTGAGTAACCAACTGTACCAACTGTCGGTCACGCACCACACTGGCCCACCGGTGACGTCCCGGCTGACCAAGCGGCCAAGATCTTCACCTTGGCGGCGGATGAGTGACTCGGGGAATCATGGTGATGAAATGTGGTGAAGACTGTGGTTTGATATAGGACACCATATTATGATATATGGCTACGGGTCAATATTAACCATCAATATTAAGCAACAATAATAGGGAAAGCAATGGTTAGTGATGGTTAATTTTGACCCACTGCCATATGATAGTAGGACACCATATGCTTGTAACCACCATAGATTGGCTATATGAACCATATAAAACTATGGCTAGTCTAGTACAGGACATCTTTGGTTATTTGGTTCATATAGCCAATCTATGGCTACAATATGGTTCACGTAAGGAATCTATTGCTTAATTATGGTTAAATTCGATAGGTTCACTATGGTGAATGATGATTCATTATGGTTTCATGTGGTTAAACAAGGGTCATTGATGGCAACAATATGGAATATAATGATTGTTCACACCCATGCTTGGTTCCACTGGTAAATGATAGTGTAACGCCGAAAATAAACACTGATGATGGGTTACAATCATACCAGCACCATGATATAGTTGCCACTATCAACTAACGATTGTTGGAAATTAAAAACTGACATGATGCCTTTTTCATGCCATTTCAATAACCTCATGTATTGCTGGTGTACTGTAAAAATCAAAAACATCGCACATAATTGTCACATAATGGTGATGATATAATTGTAATGATGTGGCACAAATGATGGCTATACTATACCGAGTCATGATAATGAAATGAATATGAAAGGCAAAATATATTCATACATAATATTGGGCTCAAAATCATTTTGGCAAATAGTGCTTCGTCAAATATTGAACCAATAATAATGACGCATGATCCATCAACTAACCTAAACTAATGATTTGCCAATCCTGATGAAGATACGTTTGCCCATCCGATACCAAGACCGCTCTCCCCAAATCAAAACGGTTCGGAATAAGGAATCTAATAACTCGAAGGGAGGGCACAAGCGATCTGACTTAAGCTGAGCCTCTAGTTACCCCTACAAAGCCCTTGTGAATCATAATTTGTATAACAATCTTTGTCGATCCTTTTCTGATCCATCAACTACAGTAACCATTGTTAATCCACATCAGTGCAATGAGAATTAACCACGAACCAATAATAGCAACCAAATAACCATAGTCCATAGTTAAAACACAATCATCAATAACCATCTCATCATATGATTGCTTGATTGACCCTATCAATGATAATCATCAACAACCATGATGCTCCTGGTCCTTTCTCCTCAACAATGGCCCATGATCATAAATAACCATAGCTCTTGGTTCCTTCCCATCATTATTAATCGACACTGATCAACAATTATCCGAATTCAAACCATCATTTCACCCTACTTCATTCTTATTGATCACTGTTAACCCATCATAAATCACCCTTTTCATCACTAGATTCACCACTTCTCCCTCCACCGTCACCGCCATCACCGGCAGCGCCGCGCTTGCGCGCCGCGTTACGAAGCGCTGCTGAAGTTCAGCTGAGGCCTTTCGCGCCAGGCGCAGCTCCTCCTGGAACGCACGTGCGCACAGCATGGTGACGTGCTGCGGTGGATGGGCGAAGCATGGTGGGCGAAGCATGGTGGGCCAAGTGGTGGGCTACATGGTGGTTGATGATGGGACTAAATGCTGGTTAATGGTGCTGAATGGTGGTTGATGGTGAGCTAAATGGTGGGCTAAATGGTGGCAAAGGGATGGTGAAGTCATGGTCAATGATTCAGGATTAGTGGTGCTGAAATGTTGGTTGATCATGGTGAAATTGTGGTTTAGATTGATTCAATGGTCGGTTGAGGCATGGTCAAGGGATGAGTTAGTAGTGGTTGATGGGATTAGTCATAGCTAAACCCATGATTAAAGGATGATCAATGATGGGGAAATGGTGGCGAAATGATCGTTAAGGCATGATTGATGGTCGAGTCAGTAATGGCTGATGCAGTTTAAATACTCTTTGTTAATGGTTTAAATGCGCTGTAAGAATTGTTTCGGAGAGGCTGACAGTGGTTGAAATGGTGAAGTCGTCGTTCATTCATGGCTACATGCAAATAAAGTATAGCTGATGACAAGAATGTTTTTAATCAAAAAGTCAGAAAGTTACGACAGCTTGACCACTATTTGGATCAACTGATGAAGGAAGGTTCATGGTCATCAAGCGTGTTCTCAACAAAGTTAGAAATCTGATTGTAGGGACACCAACAAGCAAGAAATCATGGTGCCCCATGCGTTTTGCTAAATGGTTGGCTCAAGCGCTGAACTGGGATCATGTTTGGTGGTTACTAACACCACCTAACCCAAGGGTTGTTGGGGGGGTCAACAGCTTGGGGAAACAAATAGATGTGTGCGTCAACAGCATATGAAGCAAAACCCACAAAGGGAGAGAAAGAAAGAGAGCGAACAAGCTAACAACCCAAACAACAACAATCAAAACAACAAAAAAAACAACGACAACAACAACAAGAAAAACACCGCAAGTACTTCAGACATCTTCAGACCACTTATGGGACAACAATAACCATACCATACCCAACTGACATTTATATTAATCACCGCAAATAACTTACAAACTTACATTCAAATCAATTTCACCACCAAACACTATTAACCCACCAATCCATCAGTTTCAAACACTCTTCACTAAATCAACAAACTCAAACACTCTTTATAAATCAACAAACCAAAAAAAAACACTCAACCAACCTCAACCAATCTCAACCAATCTCAACCAATCTCAACCAATCTCAACCAACCAACCTGAAGCAACCAACCACCAGCACCACAACCACCCTCGTTTCCCGGTCCTCCAGGCGCGCGCAGTCCACGCGGAAACGCTCCACGCAGAAGTCCCCGCGCGCGCGACCCACATCCTGTGCTGGCCCCGGTGGCACGTGCGGTTGGAGAAGGAAACAACCGTGGTTACAGTAGTTGGTTATGGTTATGGTTAGTTGGTTATGATGAAACCATGGGGTTTTGATTAACACGGTTATGATTATGGTTAGTTGGTTATGGTCATGGTTCCTGGTTCATTGAGGCTATGATTAATATAGTTATTATGATTGAGGTTAGTGGCCACGGCTCTTTCTACAATTAGAATTTCAGATTATGATTAAGGTTAGTTGGTTATGGTTAAGATTATGGCTGTTTTTATGGTTAAAGTACTAGAAGCCAGGGTTCATGAGGTCAGTGGTTATCATGAAGCCGTAGATTATGATAAAGATTGAGGTTAAGTTATATGGCTATGACTATGATTGAACCATAGGTTATGCTGATAATGAATATGATTAAGGTTAGTGGCTATGGTTTCAAAGTACGGAAAGCCAGGGTATGATTAAAATGTAGGTTTTATGATGATGATTGTGATGAACAGGTTGATGGTTACTAAGACATTGAATGATGATTTTGATGAACTATGGTCAATAATGATTCTGATTCAGGATGGTGGTTATGATTGAATGTAGTGGAAGATAGTTGATTAAAGCTAAAAGTTGTGGTTACATGCAATGGAAAACAATTGATGACTATCATTATGATGAATTATGAAGATGCAGGCTGCATGAAAGGTTGATATGGCTATGATGGAGCAATGCAGGATTAAAAATGATACTTTATAATTATGATTGTAAGATTTAAATCATGGTCAATTGTAGTTAAGTAATGATGATCAAATCAAGACTCAGCAATGGTAATGTGGTGCTGAAAATTGTAACTAAATCATGCTTGATACTGGTCCTGGTTAAACATGTTTGAATACTTGTTGGATAGTTGTTAATTAATGATGTTCATGACTCTAGCGGTGCTGGTTACATACTGGTGATATAGTGGTGAACAATGGTTAACATCGTTGTAAAGGATGGCTCAGACTGGTTAAGAATGGTTAATTAAACATGGCTCACTAATGGTCACATCATGGATAAACAGTGGTGAAACTATGGTTGATGATGGTTCATGACGGTGGAACCAGAGTTCATAGTAGTTGAACCAGGGTTCATAGTGGTTGAACCTCCTTGCTGATTATTAAAGCAACAAGTGCCCTCAGCGAGAATGACTGCTTGATCCGTTGCCGAGGGTCCACATGCTGCAGCGCACCACGCAATTCGCGGCAGCTTGAGGCTGGCCTCGTCACCGTTCGGCAGCTCAGGAATTGGCTCATGGGCGGTGGGGGGATGATGAAATGGTCAAACTGATGGATTCTTTTCCGAAGATGTTTCATGCTTTGACTAAGGTTGATGGTTGAAGTGGTGGTCTTTCCCTTGGGTTTGAACTCATAGAGTGATGATCCATGTGGTTCATTAATTGGCTACCTAAGTGATCAACAGGTTCATGAAGTAGCAGGTCTCAGTTGGATAATCAACTTTCTACTTCAGTCAGTAAAAAGGTTCATGGAGAAGGAGGAAACTATGAGCTCCCCCCCAGTTAGGCAACCTTCATTGGGATCGCTGGGGTATTTGCTTCAGTTGTGGCTCTGTAGTAAAGTAGTAACCAGCCCATAATATGTATAATACAATTTTTCAGATGGCATCATCATCAACATGAGAAGAAAACAAGAAGAGTCTCATTCTACCAACAGCAGTCAAATATTACTAAATGCGTGCGGGAACACAATGATGTCAGATCTGTTCCAGTCATTACCGATGATGCTGAAACAAAATCATGTAATCATATACTTAGTCTGAAGGCCATCATACCAGGAACCATGGATATAAAGCGGAGGACAAACATGCACAGTGAGCAATTAGCGGAGACAATGTACAAGAACATTGCAGAATGAGAAACGACCCGGGGAGTTTTCAGCTGGTCTATGTTGATAGCAACCAGCACACCATAATATCAATGCTAACTGCCAACTGTCACGAAATCATGAGAACTCCTGAATCAGCACAAAAGGGTGCTGACTGTTAATCGAAACCTTGACTGGTGTCAATCAGAAGGAAACCACCAGATCATCGAGCCTAGAAGTAGCTTAACAATCGGCAAATGATCTACACATGGCTGGGAATTGCGGTTTACAACCAAAGAAGGGGAATCAAACATGCCACTTTGTAAGGCACGGTAAGTTACATCTTCATACATTTTCGACGATATTGAGATAGGTGCTTCTCAAAATAGAAGATTCCCAAATCATCCAACAGTCATCTTTAGAAACAAACCATCCATTTTCGGGGTTCCCAATTTTAAGAAACCGTTGTAAATTCATATCCTTCAAAGAGTTGTTAAGTTGTTGAGACACAAAGGAAATCAACAGCCTCACCTTTCTGAGTGCGAGGCTCACTGACGATTTCATGGACTCATGATGATATTTCTGCCAAATTTCTTTGATGGAAAAGCTTGGAGCTGCCACATAGTAAGTAGCATTTCCAGAGATTCAACACCAAACAATGTGAAATTTGTGCCTTGAAATCAAACCGTTACATCAACTGATTTTACGCCTGGTGTTTCTTCCTTATGATTATGATCTTTATCAAAACGAGAGCTACATACTGTCTTGCCCATGTACCACTCATGTGACATGATGAGAGCACCAGGGTTCTCCCTTCAACCCGCTCAGCGCACCTTCTGGCCATGAGAGCACCAGAAAGGATCGTTCGTGAAAGTCACCAACAAAACTGCTTAGCTGTCTAGGGCGGTCACAAGGACGCGGCTGGCAACAAGTTCTAGTGATAGCCAATTGCATCTATGTCCCGATGCCTTATTTTTCAGTTATACAGTACCAATGCTATTGCGATCAACGCTGGAGCTTCATGTCTAAAATCATTGAAGTTCTTTCGACCCTAGAATCAAACAGTCTGTTCAAAAGAAAATGCTACACAAATCTGTGACACAATGCATGAGTGCCCAGTTGCTTTCAAAAAAAACCGGTTGCTCTGCTTCCATTTATCTATGGCCGAGCTACTTTGAGCTGTGCGCGAAGCAAGGACAGCGGTCTTGCACCAGCAGTCTGGAAGTTGTGCCCCCCAAAAAAGAAGCTTTGCTCTCCCCATCAATAACCAACTATGCCCAACAGGAGGCAACCCTGCACAAGCAGAAATGCCAAATCACTGACACACCCACACACAGATCTGGTTAGTGGTTATCAAATGCTACCAGCAAACGCAACGAGTTTCTTAATTTGGGAAACCCAAAAACATGTGTATTTTTCAAACTCATCAATTAATATTGAATGATGTGGGGTACCCCCACTTTAAGAAGCCACCAAAAGAATAGTAATGCAAATGGCTACAAAAAATAGATATATCTACAGTCTTACAAAGCAACAACAAACTATCAACCACAAGCAACTAACCAACCAAGCAATCGACCGAGCGACCAAACAATCACCCAACCAACATCTGCCTCTCGACAACTGCTGCCGTTTGTTTTCCTCCAAACAGGTCGTGGAGCTTGGATCTTTTGAGGGCAAAAGGCATTGCCACCAACTCTGCTCCTGCAAAAGGACGGTGGATGGTGGCAAGATCAGCGGTGCTATAGTCGGAGCTGGCTCTTCCATTGCTAGGTGCTATCCTTCGCACGCCGGCTAGTAGCTACCAGTACAGGACCCCTTGCTGCAACAAATGATCAACAATACTTTGCAGGAACTGTTCAGTGGCACGGTGCAAGAACATTGTGAGTGTTTTTTTCCGATTTTTTCTCATTGCCTGTATGAAAATGTATCAACCAATAAGTGAACCATCCGATTGACACTTATTTTCAAAAGTTATTCGACAAACCCTTCGATTGGCCGATTGACTATCATCAACCCTTAGGATTAACTAACTGATTACCACCACCAAATCAACTAAGCCGTAGATTGACTATCAGTAACCTGTGGTCAGCTGCAAACATTGACCACGCTACACATATCACCGGTCAATCAGCATCAACCAGCATCAAATCCTCGTGGGATCTCAATCACTTCCACACTCAGGCTTCACTTTCACCATCGTTCACCATTGGTGGTTTCTCAAAATATGGGATCCCCAAAATGGCTTGTTTATTAATATGAATCGTTAAGATTGGATGATTTGGGCGGTACCCTATTGTGAAAAACGCCAATTCTTTTGCTAAGAAACCTTCTGAAACTCAACCTCCAACCAAACTCTGTACCGCAATGTACCACAAGGTTTTCTCCATGGTTCCGATCGTATGCTGGTTACATCCCCAGTGAAGTACCTGGGGTGACGGGAGCAGGTCAGCCCACGACCGTTTGGGTTGAGAGACCGGCAGTGATGAGCCATCGAATGTTGGCCAAAGCGAAACCATCCAAAACCAGGGTCAAAGCCTGGCATGGCTCCATAAATATATATATATATACATATATATATATATCTTTTGTCTCTTATAACTTTTAACCTGTGGTCAGGATGACTTGGTTTGTCAGTCAACCTTGTACACTGCTGGTGTGCATCCCAAAAGTGAACAAACAAGCCAACATATATTAGAATATTTTGCAACTGTTTGTTCAAATAGATGTGTTTGTTTTCTGAAATTGATAATAGTAGAAAAATAAACTATATTGTAAATATTAGTTATATGGATTATAGACTTTAAACATAACAGATCATAGATGATTATAGACTCTATGGATGTATATGGTTGTTATTGAAACATACCAAAACAACCATCGCCTTGATCAGTTGCCCATCCTGGAGTATTCTTGCGGTCCCACTGCACCATCCCCAGTAGATATGACTAAACAAGCCATCGATCAGCACCCGAACCAACCGTAACCAACCGCCCTATGAATGAACCAATGGTCCCCCATGGTCCCTCCGACCCCACCTGCCCCGCCTGCAACATGGCTCCCCCGCAGCCGCTGAGATTCTTCCGCGCGCTGGCAGCGTGGTGTTGATTGGCTTCCGGGAGCCATCCTGGAAAACGCCAGCCTTGGTTGGGGAATCAGGGCCGGTTGGTTGACGCTGGGTGGTTGGAATGGTTGCTGTTGCCTGTGAAGGCCGAAGTTGTTTGTTTACAGCGCCTGCTGTTGTAGCACCAGGTCAGTGTTTTTTTCTTCGCAATGTGACTCATGGTTGACCTTACATGGTGAAACCTCCCAAATCAATAGTTTCCCACATTCTCAAAACTATGTTTGCGCATGTGGATCAAGCAGTAGAACGACGGAATAATGGTTGCAACTGGTTCATTTGTATTGGAGTGGCTATAAATGATGGGAATCCACCACAACCTGATTTGGGGTACAACCACATGCATTCATTTTTCCACATGATTGTCATTGACCACAACCCCGTGGTAGATTTAGCCGGAAATTGATTATCACTTCACCCTATTCCTATGCAAAAATCAGCGATAAACAAAGGGTTGGAAATTGTTTGGGGAATTTATTTTTTTTAGTTTGGGGATTTTTTTTTTTTCCCTTTCCTGGAGCCCTTCCCCTGGTATTTGCAGCAGTTTCGAGCCAGAACCTGTCATTGTGCGTGGTATTTGCTGCATTTTGGGAAGTCAGCTTCGCATTTTGCGTGGTATTTGCTGCATGTGGGGAAATAAGCATCTTACTTTGCATGGTATTTGCTGCGTTTGGGGAACTAAGTAAGTCCTTACTTTGCACGGTATTTGGCGCATTTTGGGAAAGCAGACTCTTACTTTGCATGGTATTTGCTGCATTTTGGGAAAGCAAACTCCTACTTTGCATGGTACTTGCTGCATTTTGGGAAACCAGACTCCTACTTCCAAGATTATTTGACAGATGTAGGTGCTTCACACTTCCATAAAGGAGGGCGTGGTTCATGTTGTTGATGTTGAGCAAAGCCCCTCCATTAGCAAGGCCTGCTGCAATTGCGTTTGTTGTTGTTGTTGTTGTTGTTGGTCATCGTTGGTGGTGGGTGGTTACTGTTGGTGATTGTTGTGATCGTGGATGGTGATTGTTGTGATTGTTGCTGTTGGTGATTGTTGTGATTAAGCAGGGGGGTTGGCGTAACAAGAGATGAGAATAAATCACATATAACATATAGGTAGGAAAAATGATACATGATGATCTGATAGACATGATAGATGATAAGCGGGGGGGCTGGGGGGGGCGCAGCCCCCCCCATGCATAACAAGAGATGAAATTAATCACATAGGATATATGATTAAGAAAAATAGTAGATGATGATCTGATATATATGATACATGATAGCGGGGAGGGCTGTTTTAGGGTTTGAAATTTTAGGGTTAAAGGTTTTCAGGGTTTGAAGGTTTGGGTCTTTCGGCTTTTCGGTGTTTTAAGGTTTAGGTGTTTTAGGGCCTTAGGGTTTTGAGGTTTGGGAGTTTTAAGGTTTGGTTTGCCTTGCCTCTGCAAGGCAGAAGAACAAAGAAGCAAAAAAAACAAAGAAGCAGAAAAGCAAAAAAGCAGAGAAGCAGAAAAGCAGGAAAGCAGAGAAGCAGAGAAGCAGAGAAGAAGAGAAGCAGAGAGGCAGAAAAGCAAAAAAGCAGAAAAGCAAAAAAGCAGAAAAGCAGGAAAGCAGGAAAGCAGAAAAGCAGGAAAGCAGAAAAGCAGAAAAGCAGGAAAGCGGAGGAGCAGAAAAGCAGGAAAGCAGAAAAGCAGAAAAGCAGGAAAGCGGAGGAGCAGAAAAGCAGGAAAGCAGAAAAGCAGGAAAGCAGAAAAAGCAGGAAAGCAACAGGGATAAGGAAAAAAATAAAAATTCCCCAAACTAAAAAAAATAAATTCCCTAAAAAAATGGCCCTCCATAAACAAATGGCCAGGATCATGCACAGGAGAATATCATGTATCGACCTCGACCAGCCTACATTTTTATGGACCGATGGGATTAGCCATTAGATAAACCTCTTGGCAACGATGCATACCCTCCGACTTGGTCTTTTGATGAGCAAGACTACAGTTTGCCCGTAGGTATGTCGCACAGTTCTTGTTGTCTCAGTGATGTCGCGCAGAGGACGCCTTGCCTTCTCTGATCCCTATCCAGTCTCCGCGATGCAACAACCTTCTATAGTGGGGGCCACCTAGTTCTTAGTTGGTTAAGAAACCATAACTGGTAGTCACCCTTGTGTTATAACCTCCAAGTTAACTAACAGCCGGGGGGGCCACCTCCTACAAAGGGGGGTCACCTCCTTGAAAGCCAAATCTTTTCGTGAAACATGACGACAGCATCACGTTACTTCGCCCAGAAGTGCCTTCCAAAACTATATGGGTAGCCCATAGGTATCGAAGATCATCCTAGGCACAGTCAAAACTAGCAACCGGACGCCCAGTTGTGAAATCTCGGGACTGAACGTGATTAAACATGGATTTTGTTGGACATTGGATGTCATTTCCCATTCTTCTCTTACCATCTCTTACCAACAACCTAACACCGTTACTTGGATTCCCCCATCCTTCTCCATCTTTTTGTCAGTGGACCCCCAATGGATCATCTCGTGGTGAGGCCCTGAATTTTGGGTTATGATATGGGTTTGTCCACAGCCATGGTGTACAGCCATGGGTTCTTACGAACCAACTACCAGTTCTGAGGACATTCTAAACATTCTAAAAGTGGTTTCCCTTGTGTGCCTCATAAAACTGCTAGTTCGTGTAGTTTGCCTACTAAGAATGCTTATTGGTGGTTTGTAGGTACCACCATGGCTATGGAAAAACTAATGTGGCTTGTTCTCCACCCCCCCCCCAGCCAATCACCACAGGCACTGCTTTCTGGCACGTGGAACTCGTGCTGCAAGGTGTGTTGCCTCGGCGTTTTCCAACGTGGCGCGCTCTCACGATGGGCACATCCATTGATGGTCCAGGAGGCCTTCGGTAGGGTTGGTTGTTGTTGTTGTTGTTGTTGTTGTTGTTGTTGTTGCTGTTCTTGTTGTTTTTGTTTGATGACATGGGTGTTTCTCAAAATAGGGTACCCACCAAATCATCCAATATTAATCTGAGCCCCGGATTAATGAGGGGGGACCCCCCCCCCCCCCCCCCCCCCCCGAAATTATATAAACGTGCCCCGAAATAATATCGATGTTTCAAAGCTGCCTTTGAAACATCAACTGGGCGAGACCCGGGCTTGCAATGGCGGCTCGACTGAGTTGAACTTTAAAAACAATTAATTACTCAATTAATTGATTGATTAATTAATTAACTAATTGATTGAGTAATTAATTGATCAATTAGTGAATTAATTCATTGATTAATTGACTAATTAATTAATTAATTAATTATTTGAAAAAAAAAGAATCATTTAACTTACACTAATTAATTAAATTAATTGATTAATTAATTCAATTAATTAATTAATTGCATTTTTTCATTAATTAATTGAGCTTAATTAATCGTTTAACTAGTCAATAGATTGCAATTCATTAATTAATTAATTAATTAATTAATTAATCAGTTTTTCCATTGATGAAACATTCAACTGATACACTAGTTAATTAAGTGATCGATTAATTAACTAATTAGTTAAATCAGTAAGCATGTCCTTGCCGCGCCTGACCGAAGGGAGTTTGCAGGCACTCACAGGTTTCTCAGCTTCACCTTCACTACGAGTACCATCGGCAAACTTGTCAAGAACATGGTCAGAGTTGGAGCAGGCACGATTTCCACCTGTGTGCAATTTCGTGCAAGCACTGACCGCTTGAGCTCTCAACCAAAACTGATTCAGTGGGTGATTTTAGGATCCGAAGAGAATCTCTCCTGGGTGAATGTGTTGAGCAGATTGCAGAAGCTTTCAGTTTGCACTTTCAAGAGCATCCTTGCTTCCTTTGCATTGCAAACTCTTGAACTGAATGCGGCAATCGATTCCTTTGATTGAGAGAGAAACACCAGAACTTTTGGTGCCCAATTCAGGCGCAGATGAGGCTGTTTTGGGAATGGTCGCGATGGCCTGAGCCTGAGTTTTGTAGTTTTGAACTCAGACATGTGTTTTTCTTTTTTTTCAGACAATTGATTCAGTAATTTGTAATTGATTAATTTATTAATCAATAAATGAATTACTTCATTAGTTAATTGATTAACTAATTGATTCATCAATTTGTGTAGAAAGATTAAATGATGATTATGTG
>VSDK01006661.1:2265-22255 GCA_009767595.1 Symbiodinium kawagutii | reverse complement strand
TTCTGGTGTGTGGTGTCTGTTGTCTGGTGGCTGGTGTCTGGTGTGTGGTGTCTGGTGTCTGGTGTGGGTGTGGTGTGTGGTGTGTGGTGTGTGGTGTGTGGTGTGTGGTGTGTGGTGTGTGGTGTGTGGTGTGTGGTGTATGGTGTGTGGTGTGTGGTGTGTTGTGTGTGGTGTGTGGTGTCTGGGTTCTGGTGTCTGGGTTCTGGTGTCTGGTGTCTGGTGTGTTGTGTGTTGTGTGTTGTGTGGTGTGTGTTGTGGTGTGTTGTGGTTTGGTGTTGGTGTTGGTGTTGTTGTTGGTTTGGTGTCTGGTGTTGGTGCGGTGGTTGGTGTTGGTGTGGTTTGGTCTGGTGTGGTGTGGTGTTGGTGTTGGTGTTGGTGTTGTTGTTGGTTTGGTGTCTGGTGTTGGTGCGGTGGTTGGTGTGTGGTGTGTGTGGTGTGGTGTGGTGCGGTGCGGTGGGGTGGGGTGCGGTGCGGTGAGGTGCGGTGGGGTGGGGTGGGGTGTGGTGTGGTGTGGTGTGGTGTGGCGGATTGACACCCTATAGGCCCAAATCTCTTTCCTGTAGGCTTTTTTAATCTTGAAAACTTCCGCCCCCGCCTCGTGCGAGTACTACTGGTAACAAACCAACATCAACCAACAGTGATATTAACATAGTATTCACAGCCAACAGCATTCAGCAGCTCTGAAGTGCAAAAAAAGCGCACACATGCAATGAGAATAAAACAATCTGAATCATATTACATCCGAGTTTCAGGACTGCCCAAGGTATCAAGCGATCGGAGTCCTGATCACGGGCTGCGCACCATCCAGGCTTGGACATCGGCGTCACCACGTACGTGTCCAGCGCGTAGAGGTTCGGTGCTTGTTGGAACTTCTCTCCGGCCAAGATAGCTTGAGAGTTGTCTTGGTTGAAGCTGTCCTTATCACCAAGTTGCAATCAAAATGCTTGGGGCATGTTTGGCCTTCAGGCTTTAGCTCACAAAAAAAGGTGGGACTACTGGCCTTTCAATGGCCTTGCTGCCCAAGGGGACAGCTTTTGGAAGGCCATGAAAGCGTCAAGCCCGAAAAATTAACTTCTTGGTGCAAGACTTCCATTCCAGAGAACCTTTAGGGAGCCGCATGACAAGGCAGCTCTGCGAGATCATGATAGAGCATGAATGAACCCCGCATGACAAGAGGCGCATTGTCGTGCCAACCAACCGGACTTCACGAAAACTTCCTCCAACTGCTCCAGCTGGCACAAGGCCATGCCCCGCAAGGAGTGCGGAACCACTCCTGGGTTGTGGAAATCAATGGCTTAACAAATTCTCTGGAAAAAGGCGAGAATAAATTCCAGTGCTTCGCATTTGTCTGGTTTCCACACGTTTGATTCTGCCCTATAGGCAAGATTCCTCGTTGTGCGGCTAGTTACTCTACTGGTTTGACTGCATGGGTCATTGGCAGGAAATTCTTCGACTGCGCCCTCCCTGCTTGGTAGGTATATTGTTCCGTAATTGTCTACAAAAACCTTCCAAAAACCCAACCGAAAGTGAACAATTGCCAGGCCTACAGGTTTTACACCTTCTTGCCTTGTATAGCAGGTGCAGGGAGCGTGCAATCAAACAACTTTACGGGTTTAAACTCAACAATCTGAACACCCTTGCGAGCCTACCATCGTTTGCCATGGGACATGAATCACGACGAAGTAAGCATGGGCAGGTGGGAAATTCACACTGGCCGATGCTTAGCCCTAAACTGAACAAATCAATGGTCTTGAGCAGTCATCCCAAATATGGTTGAGACGTGAAAGGAATATGAATGTAGCAGACACAAACTCACCGGGCACATGCCAAGTTTCGCTGCGACTGGGCTGATTCAGGTATTTTCCGAAAGTCATTGATGATCTCGGTAAACTGCTCCTGCCAACCAGAACGCCCCGCAACACATTGAACACATCATCTTGAGCAAAGCCAGCAGATCAATAAATGATAATGAATGGCTTTTTCTGTTGACGGACCTTGAGGGTTTTGGATAATGTTCTTTCGACAGAGTCCCCAATGCTCTCAAAGTAAACTCAATACATGTGCAAACAACATCTATGTTTGTTGCATCCCCTTGCATCCCCTTGCATCCCCTTGCATCCCACCTGTAATTTGGGAACTCAAACACCACCATTTTGAAGGCTCATCCATCGATGATTCTGAACATACGACCCGGGGGGAACCAGCCTTCGTGATTCGCTGCTGCCCTGCCATGAGGTCTTGCAGCTTTTCTGCCGATAGTCTCATCCCAAAGACCCGGGCCGCCTGCCTCGGAACTCAGCAACAAGGAGCTCAGGGGTTCAGAGTGTATGGTGCTTGCGGGTCCCTGGGGGTCCCCAAGGTTGAGGGTGAAGAGATTGCTGCTCTTTGAATCATTGGACAAAAACCGTGGAACTTGTGAACGCTTTTGGGAGCTAAAGACAAGCCCCTTAAGTCTCTGGCTGCATCTGGAAAATCGACCCCAGGACAGCATCCAAAACCTTACTCTTGGTGTTTCCCGCAAACTGGAGAACCAACCATGAATCTGAGGCGGCTATGTCTTACCGACATCATTTTGTAGCCATTTTTTGCCAAAGTCGCTTTCCTTCACTACATACTACCCGATTATTGGGGGATTTGGCCGCAAATGGATCAAATTGACCTAACAAGGCAATCCACGCACAGAGATTTTAGTGTGCCTTACCCTGCATACAACCTGGCAGCGCAAATTCAGTGTGCCTAAAGCGGCCTAAACTGCACGTATCCTAGTAATGGACCAACATGATCGTAAATGAACCTTGCAAGACCTAACAAGGCAATCTAGGCACAGCGATTTATATAAGTGCGCCTACACCGTGCATACCCATACACATGATTTTTTTGGCTAACGGCCTAACCATGGTTTCACTTTGGACTTAATCCAATTCCGACGTGTTCAAAGTGCCTGGCTACAATCTGGAGAGCCGAACCCCATTCCTTGCGCCTAAACCGTACATATCTCAGCAATGGCGCAACATAATCCAACATGAGCGCAACAAAGCAATCTGGGGACCGCAAATGGAGTGCGCCTAATCCGATCTAGAAAAACAACAACGTCCAGTGGAAACCAACAACATCCTCCTCAACCAACCAGTTTGCTACAAAGTCTGGTGTGCAGCTCCACTGCATTTTGGTGGCTAAAAGCCATTTTGTTATCACTTTGTAATGGAAATTCAGGGATCCTTTTGATGTTTTTGTTATTTTTGTTTGCCTGAGCAGTGGTTTGCATCAATGGGGTATCAGTTTGGTGATCCTAGGAGCACATTTTTCTCACCCCCAGAAAAGAAACCAACCAGCAATGTTTCTTCTGAGTGGCTTCAGCTCGTGCGCGTCCAAATCGCCCGAGCTGTCAAGATCGCAGCGCATGGCCACGAAGTGTGGATCCTGGAGCTTCTCCTTCAGGTCTGAAGCCACCTGGAATCAAATGAAAGCCGCTACCCATCGATCCGAGGGTAAAATTGTTTGGAACATGTGTATGTGTATAGTAAATCAGAACCTGTATCTGTTATTCGCGAACTGCTCACAAAACAAAAAAACACATGTTGGGAATTGGGAACTTACTGTTTGGAGATGCGAGAAATAATACATTACTTTGGCTGATAACATCTGATGACAACACGCTGACATTTCACCACGCCTGCAGCAACTCTGATTCCCAAGGCCTTCGCTCAGGGCAGCAGAAGCAAAAGGAACTCGTCACTCCAAAGTCCTCCACAGTGGGCCCCTCTGCCTCAAAGCCACAGGTACCAAAACAAGTAGCTGCTTTTCAAAGATCTTCAAAAAAGAAACATGCACAAACTACCGCTAATTCATTTCAATGTTCCTGGGACTGCGAAATGGTATCCAATGACAATATTAATTTATTACGTGATATCCGTAGTTTTCCGACCAGGAATCAATTTCAAACCGCCGTCCAAAACCCACTGCCTAATGCTGAAATGTCTGAGTTCATGTGGTGTCTCCATTGCATCTGTGGGGCTTGAGATCGTGGCTGGTGGCAGCTGGCTTCGGGGTTCTGGGTCTGATCAAGGGTGGAACCTTGCGAGCTCGGGGATGCCCTCTATGGAAACAACATAGAGGGGGGCTTGGACTTTGGAATGCCTGCAGGCCTTTGGGAAAATGTTTCCTCTCAGAACAGCGGCAGCTAATAAAATAAACACTAACTTGCACGATTACTGGGTAAGTTTCAAAAAGGTCTCGTGATTGGAATTTCTGGCTAGTGGTCATATTGGTCATGTTGCAAGCTGATCGCAGGTACGTCAACCCAGCGTCCCAGGTTGATATCACTGAATGTCATAGCCGTCTTCGTTGGCTGCAGAACTATGACATTCACTGCAGCCCCCTGCTGAAACTGATGTCGACTGGAAATGTGATGAGTCATAATTCTTGACTAGAAATCCTTGGAAACAGGAGTTGACTCACACACGAAGGCCGTGTGTCGCAAAATCGCACAAGCAGCAGCCTGTTTTCTACTCGGAGCTATGTCTAGCAATGCAAGAATGGAAATCAAAAAACCGGAGATATTGTACATGGATCGGCCGTTCATTGCTGTATGATGAGTGACTTCAATTAGTCGCTCGGAACGGTCTCGCCGAAGATGGAGCTGGCTGAACTACGTCTGGAACATATTCGAGATCTAAATGATGGAGCTCGATGCCCGGGGTGAGCCTGTAAACCGGACTGGGGTCTTGGATGTCCTCCGAATCGAAAAATTGAGCATGAATTTGACCCATCTGGATCCCGCTCCAATGTGTTCCCAACGTTTGATGATCCTTTGGATACTGACGAAAGAGGTGGCCTAGATGCCAGTGAAACGGGGCGTGGTGGCCCTGATATGTGAGCCTCATATTCCTACTGCCCACCCATTGGCCGGTTCTCTCCCATAATACCGTGGAGAAGAACATCTTGATGACATCAAGTCGCAAATTGTCAAGATCTTGGCGATGGACGACGATGCCCAAAGCGCTGTAGTACTCTGGGACTGCCATCTGTGGAAATGCAGCTCTGAAAAATTGGGTTAGCAACAGTGACACTGCGACAAATTCTTGATTGAAGCCCGCCGGAGGTATGCTAGCTGCTCTCAGTGTCCATGGATGCCGCTCATGATCGTCCTCGACATCCGGGAAGTCTCGGCGACGGCGGGTCACACGCTCCCACATGGCAGCTATAGATCAGCTACAAAGCAAAACAAACTGCAACAGCTGCAGTGGAAAATTGTGAAAAGATTGTGAAAAGAGATCAGTGTAGTTCAAGCTCACAAGCCCTAATTGAGTACTAAAAGCAACAGAAGATCAAGATTCTCAGTAAGCCACAAAACAAGAGATCAACAGCAAACGTCAGCAACCTTTCAAGCATCATGCAACGGAATCCGAAGAGATCTGGATACTTCACCAGTCGGATAGCCTTTGGCTATGTATAACTCGGCCAGGGAATGCAACGTGGGAATGATCTGGCTTCGAGGGTACGTGTATTGTCGAATTAGATGTGCTCTACTGAGCAGCCCACTCATGCGGAGACGGAGGGAACCAGCACTTTCCAAATCTCTGATTTGGCGAAGGTTGGGGAGTTGATACTGACAGCTTCGCTGTGCAACATCGACGGTGAAGCCTAACAGGCTATCATCTGTCACTTTCTCAAGTTCCACTGGAAGGCCGTAGAAATCTAATGCTGCAAACGTTCGAAGTGCCTCCAGGTTGATGTAGTGGGAGTTGACAATGGCAAATCTGTTGTCAACGTACCGGATAGCCACAAAGGAAAACTGTGGAGGGGGCTGTGCAAATAAGGCACTATAACATTGTTGCCAAGAACGTTCAATGATGGTCACAGCCAGGTTAGAAAGAGTTGGGGATATTTGGCTTCCAATGCCTGCACCCCGAAACTGGCGCCAAATGATTCCGAGAGCTGAAAACAAATGTGATTGAAGACTCGCGCGAACAATGGTCAGCAGATCCTGTACACGGAGTGCCTTGATAGAAAACCCAGTTCTACGTATCTGACCAGCATACGTGCTCTGGACAGGGTCCCCTGTCCGAGACAAGTCCACGGAGATGGACAGGCCCGATCCATGCTGTTGTTCCCAAGCGGCTATCAAAGATGAGACCGCATCCAGTAGTCTGTCCTGAGGGACAGAGTTGAAGAAGCCCACTAAATCATCGTTGATGGCCTCGAGGTGGACGTCTGGGGCCGTCTCTGTAAACAGTTGGTGCACTCGTTTCCAAATTTGAGGAGTGCTGAGTTGGCCCATGATTTGGGGCCATGTCTCTTGCAACATCGAATCAAGAGCTCTAGAGGCGGCTTTGAGAAGAGTTGAAGCGAAAGCTTGAAAATACGAAATGAGGGTCCTGCCCTTCTTCCATTGCTTCTTTCTCTTGAGAAAAACAAAGCCGTAGGGCAATTCAGCTTTCTGTCGAAAACCCCAAGGATATCTGGTTTGAATATGGCGTGGGAAAGCCGTCTTGATACGGCGTTTAGCCTCTTCATATGTGATGGGCAGCGATTCAAACAACGCCGGATCACGCCAGGTATTCATAGCTCCTTGGAAATATAATCGAGGACAAAAAACGGTGATTCGATATTGTTCATGATCACCATGGTGAATCACACAGTGACGTGGTAACCATCGAAGGAGATCCTGTACCGCATGAAACGAAAACCGGTGTTGCTCCTGCAAACAATCCAGGTGTTTTCGCCATTCCACCTGTAACAAAGCAAGAAAATCACTTCGGAGCCGAGGTGAAAGGCCATGATGTTTCAGCCAGAATTGAAATCGAGACAAACACAGTTCAAAATATGGTGTTTTGGCCAAATAGTACGTAGAGTTGGCATTGGCCTGTTGAAACATGCGAAGAGACGGTGGTAAATCCAGATCCTCCAAATTGATGGCACAATGGCCTCCCTGACAATATTGATCAAAACGCTCAGGAGAAACATGTTGTTGGAAAAAGGCACAACAACAAGGTAAAGAGTCAGGGTGAGAAACATCAAACAATCTCTCCAACTTCCTATGATTGTGCAAAAGTTCCCTCAACTTCGGAAAAGCAGTCTCGCGCAATTTGTGAGTGGGCAAAAAGAACGGTATGGCATCATCTTTATGATGTCGAATTAAATCGCGCAGCCAAAGTTGAACTGTGCGTCGAAAGGAGTCATGCGAAAGAAAAGGAATATTAAGAGCTTTGTTGGCTTTGGGAACTGAGCAGTTACGGAACTGCAAAGCCTTTGAAATCAAGCTCTTACATCGAGAGCGACCTGGCTCTTCCATATGAGTGGCCAATCTGTAAAGGGCATACACTTCATGTGAATGCATTTGGCCAGAACGGATGAACCGGCACGCTGCATAGCTGGCCTCTGTGCGAAGACTCAGCTGATACAAAAGATTCCAAGCGTGCAATTGATGAGACATGCGGGACGGAACAGCTCCTATAGTCGTCAGCCGTCTTCGAAGTCGTGCATACAGTCGAGGACTGAGTTTGACCGGTGCTTGCCGGTTCTGTTTAAACTGCATCTTCCATCCGGTGGATTTCAACCGAAGGTGATCTAAGATGAAAGGATGGTTTAAACTTGATTGGAAGAAACTGATGAGCAAATGTTCTCGCACCCAAGCTTCTTGATAGGTGCTTGGAGTCTCCACAACGATACAGGAATAGGTTTCAAAATTGTTGCTGGAGCTCCAGTAACGTATTGACAACTCAACATGAACGGCCTGGTTGTGTTGAACTTGCCGAAGCTTTGCTTGGCGGTTAAATTCACGTTTGACGGCTGAGATTGAGGTGGAGCCAACGTAACTATGTCCCCGCTGTCTATACCATCGTCGGTTCACATCCGGAGCACAAAAAGGAATCTTGATATAGACAGCACATTGTCTCATGAAAAAAGTGTATGTATACATGTTGGTGTGGATTCCCAGATTTCGGAATCGGAAAATCCACTTGCGAGTCTCCAAGGTGGGTGAAGCATAATGCTCCAACAAAAGTAAATGGAGAAACCCAAATGCCCAAATGAGGGGTGCTTTGACTGTTGCATGAGGTTGATGAATTAAGGCAATCAAACATGGACGAAGGTGTGCGATGAACTTCAAACATATCGCACGGCCCAGTTGTTGATGACAAATCCCTAGTCAAGCAGCGAGTGCTGCTGCTATGGAAACCACTTGTTGAAGATTGCGTGGTGCCATCTTGGTTGCCAAATCAAACGGGAGTCCATACCGCACGGCCGCTTCTTGAAGTTGACCTTTGGTCACTCCATGACTTTGCAACAATTCAACAATCTTTTGAGCAGGCTGACGCATCTCCGAAGAAAAATTGGCAAACCATTTCTTGACACTGGCGTCAGAGTAGCCTGGGACCGGCGGATGGTTCTTCAAAACTGATGGTGTGCCCGACAAAACTGATTCGGGTGTGATTTCTGCAGGAGATCGAGATGGAGCTGGCTCTGGAGGCTCTTCATCGGAAAACTGAGAAATCGCTTCTGCCAGTTCTCCGCTTTCAGCAGGAGTGGCCGCTGGTAGAGCCAAAGCTTTGGTCGCAGGAAATGTCAGCTTCGGTTGATTAGGAGCAAGGGACTTTGTCTTTCTTGCTGCCTTCTTTGGTGATGCCCCCAATTCTGAAAGTGAAGATCGTTTGCGAGCAGAACTTGGTTCCGCTGCGCGAGGGGTCGGTGTGGGAGACGGAGACGGTGATGGTGCTGAAGTCAACCCAGCAGCTGCTAACCTGGCCTCTGCATCATGAAGACGTTTCTCCAAACTGGCGGCACGCCGCATTGCGGCCGTCTCGGCCTTTTGAGGCGCAATGTCTTTCAACTTGTCGATGAGTTGATGAATGAGCGGTGCCATAAACTCTCCAGGTGAATCAGTTTTTGATGGTACCGGGGTAGCCGGCTGTTGTTCCCGATGTAAATGCTCACAGATAGAATCCAAGTCCAAAGAATGTTCACGAACAGACTTCAACAGCTGTGCCGTGAATACTGACTCTGCAACCGTACGAGTGCAGACGACGCCGATAAATCGGCCAGCCGATAAAGGGCGCAGACTGAATTCTTCCAGTCCATGTCGACACAAATGTGCCAACGGCACTTTCAAGGGATCCACTCCGTGGAGGCCCTTCTTGCGACTCCAAGCTGTTGGTTGGATCTGGGAGAACAAGGGGAATCCATGCAAAACTCGTTCATCATGATGCTTCTCCGACGGCGTCCAGGAATCTGGAAGCGCCATAGGTGTCGGGTCATGTGACTCAGTAGTCCATGTTGTCGGTGACGAGCGAGGAGGATGAGAGTGATGAGAATGATGCCAGTCCCACTCTTTAGATTTCCAATGAGACGATCGATTCCAATTGGACATGGCAAATCACTGAACCTAGAGGGATGATCAAAGCCCGACTTGAACCAAGGGCACTTGATAGACAGCATGATCGAGGTAAAAAGATTGAAAAAGAAGATAAAAATGAAATCAAAGACCTACTAGAACAGAATCAGGATGGAACACCATAGTGACGGTCAGCTCAAATTCAGTTGCAAAGAGAGTAAACAGCTTTTGATTCAAAAATCGCAGCACTCGAAAGTAAAGAGCTTTCAGCTCTCTGTCTTAGCCTTCTTGGCTGGTTTCACTTCGTCCCATTTGGACCGGCAATCTGCCTCTGGACGTTTCAACCGTCGGGAAATGACCTGCCAACTTGGTCGGCTCTTGGTGTCGAGCTTGAGGCTGACAAGTTCATTGACTGAAGATTCTGACCATGGTTGGGAAGGATCAATGTCTTCCTCTTCTGGATCTACTGAAACTGTGTCCACTGGCTTCGCCTGCGGATCGGAGGATCGAGACGGGGCCGGCTCAGCAGGTGAAGAAGGTTCTTGATCTGAATCGACGGGAAAGGGAACTGCCCCAGTCACATCGTTGGACGGTTCCTCATGAAGAGTGTCAGGATGAGTGATGCTCCTGAACTCGGTCGGCCCATAGGGGATGTCATCGGAAGCTGGTTCGTCAAAAGGTTCCACAAGGTCTGGTTCCGGATCATGGTCAAATTCTGGTTGGTCATGAAAAGAAGGAGAACCATAGAGTGCATCATCATGGTGGTGAGGACTGAAAAATTCTTCATCCGGAATCGGTGGTGGTGAAGGCAACGTGATCAACGATCTTAATGACAAAGGCAATGCCTCCCATGCTGTGAAGACGGTATGTATGGCATCCTGAATGGATAGCAAAAACGGCACTAGATCTTGAAGATCATACGTGGGCGAGGAGGACATGGCTCGTGCTACACTAAAAGTCAAAAACTCAGAGGCTAATGATGCTAACGTTGCAGCACCAACAATGAACAGTCGAACTCTCAGGGAGTTCAATCGATGATCATGCGACACGGAAATAAATGAAACAAATGAGCAGTCACAGAAAAACTTCATCGTCAAGTGCTCACTGAATGCACTGGAGGTTGAGTTAGCTATAAAGATTCAAAAATTCAAAAACCTCACATGATGCATGCAATCTCAATCAGAAACGCTCACATGATTGTAAGGCAAGAGGTTTTCCAGGAGTTGCTCTTATCCTTCGGGTGATGATTCATCACCAAAACGGGATGCGGATCTTGAATTAAAATACATAGATTGGAAGAGATCGGATCTGATCCTTCTTGAGGCTTCGAGAAATCGAAAAACTTATGAGTTCCTGGGAGGCTTCGCCTCCTTGAGGCTTCGCCTCTGTAGCCTTCTTGAGGCTTCGCCTCTGTGGCCTTGGATGTTACAGATGGCCGCCCGGTGGTTCCGCTGTGGTTCGAAATGCGATGGCGTTGATGAAGTGGCTCTTCACAGAGCACACCCACATTTTCCCCCTGCGGTGATGTACGCAGCCTCCATTTCTGGTGAGTTCGATGCAGGGACCCTCTCCTCCCTGATCTATGTTCTGACCAGTTCCCCATCCAAGACATAGGGCGATGATTTGGCTTTCGTTTTTTGATGCGTTCCAAGAACCATGCACTATACGTGCTACCTCCTGGTTGTCATATGAGGGGAGGTAGGAACGTCTGAACCCCAGTCCAAAGAAGCTTTGACTATCGGGGAAGTGCAATCTGGACGGCAACAACCGGCCCGAGGACAGGATGCTTTGCATCCCACCCATCGTAGATGCCTGGGAAATCTGAATGTGCTGCACTCCGTCACTGCCATCGTGACGAGTCGCTCTACGTGTCGCTGGTGGGAGATCACTTCCCTCTTCAGCCGCCAATGACTTGTCTTTCAAAGTAGGAAGTGGTAACACGTAATAAAAGGCTGATGCAGCTGTTGGATCACCAAGGTGATAGGCCAGGTCATGTTCGTAAAGTTTGAGTTCCCCAAAAAGCCGGGGTTTCAATTGGGCACGGTGTAGGACCTGGGCCAGATACTTGATCATTGAATCTGAAATTGGGTGCCCACGATCCATGCCATGTCGAAAAAACGTACGAATTTCTGTCTCTTCAGGTGTGACAGGTGGAACCGGTGGTGGCGGTGGCCTCAAATTCACTGGAAAAGCATTGAAAGGTACAGTGTTGGTACTGTCATGACCACCACGATCAGGATTTCTTGGGTCCACTGTAGGTGGTGTTGACGATTCTGCCGCTGCTTGCGCAGTCCAGATCCCATCATCCCACAAACCAGGTGGTGCATCAAAAGGTTCCGGAGGAAAAACTGGTGAAGGTCGATCTTCCCTGGGTCTGGTTGGTTCTCGGGAATCCCTTCTCCTAGATCTCTCCCGTCTGCCACGGCGGTCTGTTGGAGACCTAGAATCCCTGTCTCTACGACTTCGGTAGTACACTCGAACCCTGCGATGATGACGTTGATGAGCAGACCGTGATGGTGGATCAGCTCGGGCTTTTGCCGCAAGCTGCATCTGGTTGGCTGCATTCTCTGAAAAAACTGACGGACTACGTGCAGCCGGAATTGTGCGTTCCTCTACATGAGTTGCAGGTGGTCGAACAGGAGGAGCCATCATATGGACTCCCACATCTCCAGGTGGAATCGATGGACGGACCGGAGCTGCCGCGGAGGCAGGGTTCAGTGGAGTCAAAGTGACCCCTGTAGGTGCCACATTGGCTGTGATAGCCAATTGTTTGGGACGTGCCGTCACGGCTTGAGTTGAACGTCCCCTAGCTTGGTCAAAATTGCCAGTGATGAAATAGAAATGGTAATTGGAATTCGGATTGGACGCCATGGCTAAGGCGTCACCAACGAAAGAAAAGCTGATGTTGCAAACCCAAGACCACGTTAAACTAAAAATTGGGTCTTGAATGTGCTTTCCACCATCCACGATGATTAATCTGTACAAAACGGAAAATGAAAATTGACATTGTGGGGCAAATGTTTGACTTGTGTAATAAGTCCTTCAGTACTCAGGAAAAAAGTTCAAGAAGGATCATTGCAAAATCATGGGAGTGATTACCCGAAACTCAATTGGCGTTCCTCACATGTATCATTCAGAATCTTGAGGTGCATGAAACTGTCTTAGAAAGTGTTTTACACCTCCGTGATTAGACAGAGTGTTGCTGGTTTTTGAGCCCAACCAGAGTGGCATACATTCAGATGTTCACGCATTCAAGGTAGATAACCCAGGTGCAATTGACATCAACGGCGAGTCCAAAGTCCTCCACAGTGGGCCCCTCTGCCTCAAAGCCACAGGTACCGAAACAAGTAGCTGCTATTCAAAGATCTGCAAGACAGAAACATGCACAAACTACCGCTAATTCATTTCAATGTTCCTGGGACTGCGAAATGGTATCCAATGACAATTAATTTATTACTGATGATATCCGTAGTTTTCCGACCAGGAATCAATTTCAAACCGCCGTCCAAAACCCACTGCCTAATGCTGAAATGTCTGAGTTCATGTGGTGTCTCCATTGCATCTGTGGGGCTTGAGATCGTGGCTGGTGGCAGCTGGCTTCGGGGTTTTGGGGCCGATCAAAGGTGGATGCTCTTTCTGAATCTATCGAAAAACGGATTGAGATCTAACGGAGTTGCAAAATTCGCAGGTACGTCAACCCAGCGTCCCAGGTTGATATCACTGAATGTCATAGCCGTCTTCGTTGGCTGCAGAACTATGACATTCACTGCAGCCCCCTGCTGAAACTGATGTCGACTGGAAATGTGATGAGTCATAATTCTTGACTAGAAATCCTTGGAAACAGGAGTTGACTCACACACACACACACACACTGACCCTCGATCCACTACTCAAGCGATTAAATTGGCTGGTTTCTTGACATGCGTTAACCCGCTAAGTCAGCTCGGTTTGACCTATAGAACACCATTGTGGGATGACTCAGGTGACCAGCCATCCCAGGGACTACTGCAGTACCATGGGAAAGTTTCAAAGTCTCATGATTGGAATTTCTGGCAAGTGGAGAGTTGTCATGTTGCAAGCTGAGATCATAAAAATGTGCGCCCGTATCGCCCGTGTGCTTTCAACCTGCCCTTCACTCCCTGCACCCAAGTAGACACTTTGCCTATCCACAACTCAAGCCGGTTTCTTGACATGCGCCCACGAACCCGCTCGGTTTGACCATTGAACAGAACAACATCCCGGGATGACTCAGGGGGCATCCGTCCGGCTTGAGAAACCTGTGGCTGTTCTTCATGCCCACTGACCCAGCCATCCCAGGCCTTCGCTCCCTGAGCTGCTTGCCGCACCTCCCTCCTGGCAGACCGATGCCTCAAAGCAACTGAAACAATAAAAGAGGACAAGAAGCTGTGTCATGGCTGAAAATGGTTCAGAAATGTTCAGAACATCGCAAAACAAGCAAACTCAAAATATCATGACCACGTCCAGCTGCAGCTGCCCGGGCTGTATCTCCATCATTGTCTGCTGCTCTGGCATCAGCTCCATGCTCTAGCAGCAGCTTCGTAACTGGTTCATGACCCACTCCTGCTGCATACATCAGGGCTGTCACTCCATCATTGCGTGAAGCCCTGGCATCAGCTCCGTGCTCAAGCAGCAGCTTCACAATCTCTTCGTGACCAGCCAGAACTGCAGCCATGAGGGCTGTCACTCCATTATTGTTCACTGCCCTGGCATCAGATCCATGCTCGAGCAGCAGCTTCACAACACACTCATGGCCACCTACAGCTGCTTTCATCAGGGCCGTCACTCCATCATTGCGTCCTGCCCTGGCATCAGCTCCATGCTCTAGCAGCAGCTTCGTAACTGGTTCATGACCGCTTTCCGCGGCAATCATCAGGGCTGTCACTCCATCATTTTGTGCCGCCCTGGCATCAGCTCCACTATCAAGGAGCAGCTTCACAACCGGTTCATGCCCCAGTGCCGCTGCATACATCAGGGCTGTCGCTCCATCAGTGTCTGCTGCCCTGGAATCAGCTCCGTTATCAAGCAGCAGCTTCGTAGCCGCTTCATTACCGCGTTGCGCGGCACGCATCAGAGCTGTCACTCCATCATTGCGTCCTTCCCTGGCATCAGCTCCATGCTCGAGCAGCAGCTTCATAACCGGTTCATGACCGCTTGAGGCGGCAACCATCATGGCTGTCACTCCATCATTTTGTGCCGCCCTGGCATCAACCCCATGCTCTAGCAGCAGCTTCACTATGGGCTTGTGGCCACCACCAGCTGCACGCATCATGGCTGTCACTCCATCAGTGTCTGCTGCTGTGGCATCAGCTCCCTTATCCAGAAGCAGCTTCACGACACGCTCATGACCACCTGCAGCTGCTTGTATCAGTGCAGTCACTCCATCATGTCTTGATTCCCTGGAATCAGCTCCACTATCAAGGAGCAGCTTCACAACCGGTTCATGCCCCAGTGCCGCTGCATACATCAGGGCTGTCACTCCATCAGTGTCTGCTGCCCTGGAATCAGCGCCGTTATCAAGCAGCAGCTTCGTAGCCGCTTCATGACCGCGTTGCGCGGCATGCATCAGAGCTGTCCCCCCATCATTTTGTGTTGCCCTGGCATCAGCTCCATACTCTAGCAGCAGCTTCATAACCGGTTCATGACCGCTTGAGGCGGCAACCATCATGGCTGTCACTCCATCATTTTGTGCCGCCCTGGCATCAGCCCCATGCTCGAGCAGCAGCTTCACAATGGGGTCATGGCCACTTCTGACTCCCAAATTCAGCAGGTTCATCATACCTGCGTGGCTGACACTGAGTCCTGCATCGGCTCCGTGTCTTAGAAGACAACGCAGCAGCGATGCATTTCCAGTCTCTACTGTCAAATCCAGCATTTGGCCCAGCCAACTGGCTCTGTCGTTTTCGCTGTCGAAATTCGCCCAGAGCTGCTCCAGCTGCTCTTCATTGAGAGATGCTCCATGGAGACAGCACCGAGCAGCTGCTGGGAAATCGGAATCGCCCAACAAAGTCTGAAGGAGGCTCGTGGAAAGCAGCGAGTGCATGTGTCGGTTGAAGTCATTGAAACAAACACGATCTAAATCAAAACCGTTTTCTGTGATCTCGCTGAAGAAGCTTTCCGCACCAAATGCCACAATCTCTTTCCAGTGTTCACTACCTGCAACGTGGGCCCAAATGCTGTACTTGTCGGCTGCTACTGAGCTTTGCGCCCGGCCTTCAGGGAGTCCAAATGACCCATGACCGCTTTTCACAAAGGAAACCCATCTGTGACAACTGATTGGAACAACGATTTGACCGCACTCAAGAACTATATGATAACTTGCGAACCAAGTCGCTGGCCGACATGCTCCACAAGGCTTCACAGGTCGCTTGCCACAGCTTGGCTTGTTCTGCTCGTGAGCCACGGACCAAGCCCGCTGAATCTGACAAGGAGCCCAAATCGCCTCGGGTTTGAAGAAGTCGAAGAAACGTCTATAATTGTAGAGCAGCTATTCTTACTGGCTGATTGAAAATAGTGCACACCAACTTTGACTCGATTGGGCAAACACCGTCGCACCGCTGAAAGCTGCCCGTGGAGAACCCCAAACAAATGTCACAAGCCCATTGTCAAAAGAAGCATGTGTATGCGGACGTATGCAGCAATATAAACTTCACACTTCGAAACTTTTCAAGGGTTGCGGTGATTGTTGCCGAGTCACATATCAGCTCGAAGGGCCGTTGCAAATCTCTTAGTCTCCAGGTTTCGAAAAGGCACCAAATGCGCTTGAATGGGTTCACACTTGCGTCTAGCACCTCAGAATAGGCCCACGAATTGTGTGTTTCCTAAGTTAAATTTTTGGATTTCCTGAGCTACCATTTCCGCCCTGCGCTTCGGCAAGAGGGTCTGAAAAAAAAAGTGGCTCAAGGCCACGGGCTGTCAAAACACTAAAACAAGGGCAAAAAAACATCAAAGAACTTGTGCCAAAAGTCTCCCACGGACAAATCATGGATCAGTAGCCGAAACAGAACTTCAATACAAGCGCATTGGTGACCAAAAAACCTCTTGATTTCAACCATCGCCTGTACATTATAATGAAAGTCCATTCCAGGGCACCATCACTGCACCACCTGCTGCTTGCGCCAACGCTGCATTGAAAGGCCCCTGCATTGGCTTCTCACCGACTTCGTCGGCCACGGCGTGCTGGTTGAGCGCAAAAAGACCTCATGGCCAGGCTCAACGGCTGGAGGTATTGTGATCCTGAAGGTAAACCATTTGCCTATTTGGGCAATATCATATTGGATAATCTAAATAATCCCTTCCCCCTATTCCTAAAACTCCCCCTGATAAACAAAATGGCCGTGGATTTCCGGATTTGTGTATGTGCTTTTGTGTTTATATAATTGAGTTTTGAACTGCGTTTTGAACTCCTACTAATAAAAACCGCCTGCTCCTATTCTTTTTCATTAGGGCCCTGTAGCTTTGAAATGTGTGTTTTTTTTGAAATTATGGACTTTCAATCAGCCACTAGGGACAAGCTTGGAAATCCAATTGTTGGAAATGGTTTGATTAAGTATAGTTTATTGAGGAATTCAACTAACTTTTGAAATCAAAATGTTCGATTCTTACTATCATGACCTTTGAACTTTTAACAGATTGTTAGAGGCCAGCATCGAAATCCAATGCTTGGCAATAATTTAGAGACTGTATAAGGAATTCAGTTAATGTGAAAAGCAAACTTATATTATGATGATGATGATGATGATGATGATGATGATGATGATGATGATGATGGAATTTGAACGGGTTTATTAAGGGCAAACTTCGAAGTCAATTTGTTGGCAATATATGCGGCATATGCTATTTCATTTCGTAGAGGGAATCTGATCATTTATCAAAATTCTGTCCTCCGAGACCAGAATACTAAATACATCTAATATCCCCTAGTAGAAAAAAACAGCTCACTGTATTTACATTTTTGGGCAGGTATTTAGTATTGGGGGGAAAAGATTATTGAATACGTCTAGGATATGCTGGAATATATGGCTGGGATATTCGCCACCTGCTCCGGGATGGTTATAAATCGATCTTCATCTATTTCATCTCTGCTGAGGCACAAATCCAGCACACCACCGACTGTGGATGCTGAGCGAAGTTCGGAAAATGCTTCGTGGCCCACAGTTGGAGTGCCAAAAGAGTGCTGCCTCAAAGTGTTGAGCAAGCCAACAAGGGTATATCAAGCCAGCTGCCGTAATTACAGTTTTCATCTTCCTACCAGTTGGTCTGAAGAATCACCAACGCCAGGCTTTTCAGAGTCGTTGCCCTGCAAAATTTGGCTCAAAGGAACAAAAACTGAAGCCGAGTTGCTATAGAGGTGGCCCCAGAAATGTGAAACGAAGATGTGCACCAAGAGTCCATGAGGATTCAGCAGCTCAGAAAAAGAAGATTGCCTCAAAGCGCAGAGCAAGAGCACTCACATCGACATCGCGGCAATAAGACAACCAACATCAACCAACAAAGAGTCATTATCACAGAATGAACAACCAACAGATTTGAAGTGAATGTAGAAAAACGCACGCAGTGAGAATATGATCACATCCAAGTTTCAGGACTGCCCAAGGTATGGATCGACTGGAGTCCTGATCACGGGCTGCGCACCGTCCAGGCTTGGACATCGGCGTCACCACGTACGTGTCCAGCGCGTAGAGGTTCGGTGCTTGTTGGAACTTCTCTCCGGCCAAGATCGCTTGAGCGTTGTCTTGGTTGAAGCTGTCCTTATCACCAATTTAACCAAGTTGCCGCGAAAATGGTTGGCCTTCAGGCTTTGGGGCAACAAAAAGGTGATATTACTGGCCTTTGCATGGCCTTGGGCATGGTAGCGTGAAACCCCAAAAAATTGTCTTCCTGGCGCAAGACTTTCATTCCGAAAGACATTTAGGATATAGCCGCTTGACAAGGCAACTGAGGCTTTGAGGAGGAAGCTCTAGGAGATCATGATAGAACATAAACTGAACCCTTCAAGACAAGAGGCGCATCGTCGTGCCAACCAGCCAGACTTCACAAAGAGTTTCTCCAAATGCTGGAGCTGGCATAGGGCCATGCCCCGCAAGGAGTGCGGAACCACTCCTGGGTCGTGGAAATCAATGGCTTAACAAATTCTCTGGAAAAAGGCAAGGATAAATTCCATGGCTTCGCGTTTGTCGGGTTTCCATACATGGAAGATTCCTTACCCTGTCGCTATATAGATTCAACAGGTAAGACTGCATGGGATGTCGGTGGCACTCATTTTTTCGACAGCGTTCTCCCTGCTGGGTAGGTAATTCTAGACCTTCATAATTGTCTGAAAACACCTTCCAAAAACCCCAACAGGAAGTGAACAATTGCAAGACCTACAGGTTTGATACAAAAGAAGGTGCAGCAAAGAGCATCTAAAAAACAACTTTTTGAATTTAGAAAAGGTTTCCACACAATGAACTGAACACCATTGCAAGCCTATTGTCCTACATCAAGGGCCGTGAGTCAGGACGAAGCAAGCATAATTACCCCTTGGAAATTCAAACTGGCCGGTGCACAGGCCCTAAAATGAACAGATCGATGGCCTTGACCAGTCAAAACTCACGGGGCACATGTCAAGTTTCGCTGCGACTGGGCTGATTCAGGTCTTTTCTGAAAGTCATTGACGATCTTCTCGAACTGCTCCTGCCAACGTGACGCCCCTCAACGCATTCAACACACCATCTCGAGCAAAACCAGCAGATCCACAAATGGTAAAATGACCTTTTCTATTGAAGGACCTTGAAGGTTTTGGAACATCTTCTTTCGACACAGAGCACTGGGATTTAAAGAACACTTTATACATACATGGGCACACAGAATCTACATGTCACAAACGTTGCATCTGCTAGATCCCGCCTTTTGGAACTCAAATGCCATCATTTGAAGGTCCATCCATGGTCAGGAACATACTGCCCCGAGAGCCCAGCCTTTGTGATTCGCTGCTGCCCCGCCATGAGGTCTTGCAGCTTTTCTGCCGATAGTCTCATCCCAAAGACCCGGGCCGCCTGCCTCGGAACTCAGCAACCAAAAGCTTTGGGGTTCAGCTTGTATGGTGCTGGCGGGTCCCTGCGGGCCCCAAGATTGGGCCAAGAGATCGCTGCTGAAAGTCAACAAACAGCGCCAGCAATTTTCCGTCCGAGTGGCTTCAGCTCGTGCGCGTCCAAATCGCCCGAGCTGTCAAGATCGCAGCGCATGGCCACGAAGTGTGGGTCCTTGAGCTTCTCCTTCAGGTCTGAAGCCACCTGGAAGCTGGCTTCAGAAAAGGAATCAAATGAACGCCACAACCTGTTAACCCTCAAATCTCAACCCTGTCACAGGGGGAAATTGCAAAAATAGTAAAAACAAGTGAAGTAATCAGAACCTGTGCTTTTTGCATGTGCGCTTGGAGAATCCAAGCAAAACCTGAATGGGGAATCACTATGGGGGGATGCGAGAAGATCTTATGTGATCTTATCAGCAAGGCATCTATTTCTCATACCTTTAGCTGAATCTGAGAACAACGCGCTGACATTTCACCACGCCTGCAGCAACTCTGATTCCCAAGGCTTTTGCGATTCCGGGCAGCAGAAGCAAAAGGAACTCGTCACTCCAAAGTCCTCCACAATGGGT
>VSDK01006652.1:160410-238473 GCA_009767595.1 Symbiodinium kawagutii | reverse complement strand
GTAACACGGAAGTTCCGCACTTCGTAACTAAACTTCCTTTGAACATTCAAATCGTATAGTTATACATGGTTGTACGCCCCCCTTGCTATTGCATGGGGATTCGTGGACACTTTGCATTGGCCCAAGGATTCTGAGAGATGTGTGCCTCAATGGGTTCACATGTCAACCCAACTTACCAGCTATAGTTCCACAAAATGTTTACTGATAGCGACGTCCAACACTACTGAAGACATGCAATGGCATACACGCTACGTTGCCCAACACTTGTCACGTTACCTTGAGGGCAGTCGCGTTCGGGCGGCTAGACTAGCAACGTTGCTCGCAGCAGAGACTGGTGCGGCTTCTCAGATGGTTATGAACGACCGGATGGTTCGAAGCTATCGCCATTGAACTGGATCATCCCATATAGCGCTTGATAAACTGTTTGGATTCGGAGGTGGTGTAACCCAGCCACAAGAAAACAGATAGTATTCGTACCATTAGTGCAAGCTAATTACGAGATATACATAAAGCACTGTTAGTGTGGGTCAAGCGATTGACTTTGTGGAGATGCCAGACTAACAAGGTTAATATATGCACTGCCCCTGCTGCTCGTTTGGCTCCTTCGTGCAACCCCCCCAAGAAGCCCTGGCAAAAAAACTGTCCTCACTGCTCGTTTTCTAGCGCTGTAACAGCAGACCTCGCCGTGATGATCGACCAAAAATGCCAGTCAATATAATGAACAATGCTCGTTTCTCATAGTCAATAAATGGTAGATCCATATTGGTAGCTGGTGATTCTGAGCAAAACTGGACGATGAGCTGGATCATTTGTCATAGGTACGCCAACATTCATTGTTCAGATCCATATCAACAGCTGATGGCCATCATCAATCCTAGGGTATCAATGTTGAAATAATCAATATTGAAATCACCCGTATCATTACTCGTAGGTGTCATCATAGGTATCATTAATCATTAGTTACAATCATTAGTTAATCAAATCTATAGACTATAGATCAATAGCTGATTTTCGACTTTCCATCTTTGTGCAATGCTTGTTTTAAGAGCACTCGACAATTGCGTAGTGCCCTCAACTACTGCTACTAAAAAACTAACCATGGCCAAGTGAACTTGAGCGAATGGGTATCGATAGCTGATGGTCATCATTAATCATAGGTATCAATATTGAAATCAGTGACCTGAGCGCCCTGAAGTCTCCAGTTGCACCGGCCCAGGCGGCTTGTCAGCTCACCATGGCAGGGCACACAGCGGCAGGACGTCGATGTGGACATGGGAAAGAAGCGAGTGAACAGATGTCAACCGTGCACCAAGATTTTTTTTCTGTTAAATGAGTCTTTGGACAAGTTTGGTCCTTAGGCTCTTAGGTGTTGATTCTTTTTTTGCATTGCTTTGAGGTTTAGCTGTTTGATTTTTAGCAGGAGAGTAGTTCTAATTGCCCACGGTCAGTGGTAAATCCTACGGAGGAATCCTTTTGAGGAGATTAAAGGGGGCAGTACACCAGCGGCAAAGGATTGTACAATTGCCTAATGCCAGTCCGATGACGCTGACTGGCCAGTGGAAATAGTGATAGCAGAAGCTTCCTCAAAGCTAATGAACGTAACGATATGTGGTGTGAAAATTGGACCTGAACGTTGAATTGCATTTTCATTCACAGCGAAAATACAAATTTCTATCCCAGATACACCATGGACAGCGTACATCTTTACATTTTTGTTAATATTTTTGGAATATATACGTAATATGTATATACCTTTTTAATTTACATATTACATTTTGTGTTTTGTTGATTTTAGTCTTTTTCTAGAATTACATGTATTGATTACTAACTTTTGTATTTACGTGTATACATGCCTAGTTTCTATCAATTGAACATTGCTCAAAGACACTGGCTATATCTGGCTATACACTTAGGGTTTGGGGTCACAGGGTTTAGGGTTTGTATGTATGGTTCAGGATGTATAGGGCTCTAGGGTTCAGGATGGTTCAGGGTTTCTTGGCTCTCAAAGTTTCAATACCGCGGCCCTGCGCAGGGTTTCAACATTCGACGTGACTTCTGGGCAGGTCTTGTGAATCCGGTCGCCCCGGAGTTTGCTGTATGCATATGGGTTTATCTGGCCATGGGTCAATATTAACCAACCAAAAATGGAGTATAACAATCCACGATAATAGGGAAACCAATGGTTGGTGATAGGGGAACCAGGGTACAGGGTGTTGACCAATGGCCGTATATCTATGTATGCCTACAGTTACCTTTAGAATGACCAGCAAGGTAGGTAAATCGACCATACATGGAGTAGTTGGATATTAAAGTTCAATGTTTCTGGTTGTGCCAGTTGCCTGGGGAGCTAATGATGTTTATTAAAACGATGGCTACTCGGCAGCGGGAAGCCAGCTACACCAACTCAAAGATTAGGGACACAATATTGGCACGCTTAGCTGATTATCTAACCAGTTGATTGGCCATCAGGGTTTTTATTTACCATTGTTTTCCACTAGCCCCAGATATATTAAGTCATCACTACTTCTACTCAATATGGTTGCTTTATTGTACTGTTCAGCTATTGCCGCCGCTTATGTTTCATCACAAGCGCTTATGTTTCATCACAAGCGCTAACATACTTGTCGATATTGGTTGTGAATATGAATCAAACATATTTCATTCATTTATTACTGACAACAAGTGTTTAACAATCATTCAATACTAAGTGATTGTCATCCACAATTCATCACAATTCTGAGGTTGAAAGCTTATCCCAATATCATGGCTTATCCCATTGATGCCCAACGTTACTATTGTTGCTTGTATCGCCTTGCTACCAGAAGGGTATCCCAGTGCCTGCATCAAAGCCCTCCCGTCGAGGGTCAAGCTCTCTGGCGAAGTGGTCCCTTGAGCCAAGGTGAAGAAAATCCGAAAGCGCGAGAATCGGAAGCTGTGGACCCCAGTGGCAGCAAGCATAGGGCATTCGGTGTTGGAACTCCATTCATCCCTAGGGCCGTCAGATGCCATCGCTGTCCCTTCAGAATTTGGCCCCTGGGGTGGTCCACGAGAGCGCACAAGGCTGGCCATCGTGCAAGCGGAGAAGATCAAAAAGAGGCCAGCTACGGCCAGATTTTCGTGTGCTAAGCTGGTAGCTTGGAGAAGGACAGAGAACTCCCAAACGGAAGATGTTTTGTGGCAATCTTATCAGATCCCGTTGTGGGGGTTGCTCAAAGTTGCAGGTTACTTGGCTAAGTTTTCGCTATTGTCACGATTTGTTGATGCTGTTTCAATGCGATCTGTTTTGAATATATTCAATGCAGCGGATGGAGATTGATGTTACGGACCAATAGACATATTCACATTGCTCATGTTCATCGATATGTCAGGGTTCGCAGGGATTCTAAAGACCAAGAATTATCATTGGCCAGGTTCAAAGAGTACTAGGCACATTTAACAAATAATAGCCACTGCCAATGATGAATCAACTGCTGAACTCCCTACCAAATTAGCCTTGCTGAACTCCCTGAGAAGGCGATGGAAAATGGTGAATCACCAATCTAGAACATGGTTAACCATGGTGAAGCTTCCAGAGCGACCATTCGGAAGCTTATTGTTTGCCATGTGTCGCTGAAATGATACCGCCAGGCTCTCAGACTGACAGACCCAAAATCAACGAGTCTGAAAAAAAATGTTCAGGTGCTATGATGACATGCTATAACCTGTTTTGACCCAGGTACTCAGATGCTTCTTGTATGGTTCATTTGCCTTGTAAAATCGACCATGCCACTCGCATGAGAGGATGGCGGTGCATGGTTTTTGGACATAGGCTCAAGTGGTGAATGTAGCCCAACACTCAAAGTAAAAGCTCGGTGATTTTAATGATGGAGGATCAACAACGCCAGCCGCAGCAGTTGAACCACTGCCACCCAATTAGGGGACCTCAGAGATGATACTTTCCCTACATGCGGGAGCCATTGGTATTCTAATTTCGCAATGTAATTGTTCCAATTATTGATGGTTGCCCACCGGTCCTATTAGATTTGGTGATTTTCCATTGCTATCTTAGATTCCCAGAATGCCATTCAACCCAGCAGTGAAGGTGTGAGAAAGGATCCAAAAACTTCAGCATCAACCATTGCTTCACCAGCTCTCTCCGCAGGTTGCGGGAGAACCGTGCTGCTTATGGATTGAAAGCACCGGAGGTCGGAGCATCAGTGCCGGGGTATCCATGGCTCTTAGGGTAGGTGGAGCTACCAGGAATGGTGGAACCAATGGTAGGTAGATCATCACTTGGTAGGGTTTACCGTCATGAAGTGGCACCCCCTGCTGGAAATTTCCAGTTGCACATAGTTTTGCTGTGTCGTGCGTTTGTTTTTCAGAATGCGCTAGCCGGGATCCGCGATATCTCTGCATGATTTACTACAAGAATGAGAAATGCCTGTGACCAGCCATGCCAAATGCAATCATAGATTATGATTATTACTAACCACATCCAACCATTACAAGCCGTGAGTGATCACGGAATCAGTGGGAACCACTACTCATCATGACGGAGCGTTGGAATCTACAATCAATTATCATTCATTCCCCTTTGGTAGGTAAACTTACCCTGAATGCCAACAATGACCGCGACCCTCAATCAAATGGTCATTTTTTAAATTGTTGATCGGCAAACATGATGACAATTGTTGGATTTTCCTCGCAACTTGTCTACCAGGAGTGTTTCATCAGCAAGTCGTGACCGGCTGAGGCCGGCACCAGCTTCAAGCACATCAAGAACAAGCCTGGGAACTCATCGCAGGGCGACCCCCGCGGCTGAACCAGAAGTGACTTCTGAACCAAAGGTCGCTTGATACAGAGGGACTGCTGGCTGTTGGTTGGGAGGGAGCTACGCCAGGAGCTATTGGGGGAGCTAAGGGAAGCAGGGGTAGCTACGCCAGGAGTGGCCTAAGCCAATTGCTAGTTCCTCATTGCTCGAGGTTGCATCCCAAGTAGCGATGATGTTGCCCTCCTGTGGAACCAGTTGCCACCGATGTGGATCCACGACCGCCCAGGCACAAACGATCCCAGATGGTCCAGCTCATGAAACAGGAGGGGCAGCCAGGGTGATCAGGTTCCTGAGACACAGAATTTTGTTGGAGCATCAGGTGCCGTGGATGTGGGGACTTTTCATGTATTTCGGGCTAGTGGTTTTAAACATGTGATAATTTCTCTGTTTTGAGGGATGGCCGGTTGATCAACATGTTTTGTTCTGCGCTTTCAATTATTTTTTGGTTTTCCTCAGTTTTACCAAATGGTTGGCTGGTTTTCGAGAAAGTATTTTTTCACAGGGGAAGTTCAACCACCAACCATAGGGGTAGTTTCATGGGGGATTCATCTTCTTGCAGAATCACATGCAAATGCGCGTTTGAAGTTGTGAAACCAAAAGTTTGAACCTACTAGCTATTAACATCAATGATTGAGTCCTAGTTTTTCAGGAGCAATTTGATGCACTGAGCCTGAGTGATAATGCATATGGCGCAATAATCAATAGTAATTGTGATCGATAGTTACCGATCATGGCGAACATTGATGGTTACCCTTGCCCAGGGTAGGCAAATCCCGCGGCCCCACGGGACATGGCAAACAGGAACCCCACAGTGGTAAGGTTTCAGGTTGCAGATATCTCCTTGATCCAAGCACTTGCTTCGTTGAGGGCATTCATTGATAACCAACAACCGTTGATCGCCTCAAGAAATCAAACATTTTCACATCATCGGTCTATCAGTCCTAATCCATCTACAGTCGAAATGATGATTTAATTTGAACTATGAATAGTTTCTCAGAATCACTGCAGTCATAGCCAAATCCTGATTGACCACGTTTTGACAGACCAAATGTTTCAAGGAGATACTGATTTAAGCACCCAAACCACAACATTGTCAGCGGCGGTTCCTCGCACAAAAACGACCTCTCAACCCCCAACATATTGCTTAATTACCCAAGAAAGCGTGCTCAAGACAATCGTCTACTGTACCTTGATTGGATGCAAGTGGCCCCTTCGTCAGGAGAAAAAGAAGCAAAAAGCAAAGGCCCGCGGTGGCCCAGAAAATTATCCGTTGCGGCTTTTCAGAGCCGAACCCGCTAACCGCTTCCAACATTGTTCACAGTCGAGCTAGCACCAGGGGTTCAGAAACGATTCTATACAACATTAGGTCCCTCACCCATGGCGGTAGTTCAGTTTGTCAGCAACTGTTTGTTTCCCTTTGTCTTTACAGTATTGCTCATGATTACCCTTGGGCAGGTTGACCTTGTGAATTCCGCAGCTGTTTGATAGATCAATCATCCAAACATGGCATCAAACAAAGGGAGGGCAATCATTATCACAAGCCAGTTGGCTATCAGTATCAACCATTACCGGTGAATCACTTGATTAATCTTGACATTGATCATAATGACTCGTGAGATATAAAAAAGGGTTTTCATTGTCAATTTGGGACTGCTTAGTGGTTGCAAAATGTTGCAAATGGCATCCAGCAGGACAAATCACAATCAATGACTAGTTACGGAAGCACTAGAAGTAGCTGACTAGTTACTACATCACAACAGGGTTCAACCACAGCAGCTGGTTGGATCACTGTCATCCTGCACTGCTTGGCTGATCACCGGTCTTTTCAACGGTACAACTCTCGGAGCTGGCTCACCGCCTGAGTTCGTGTTCGCCTCGGCTAGGTGAGAAGAAATCGAAGAGAAGCGGAAGCTCGAGGAGAACAGGCTGAGGGAAATGGATGGAAATGGTGGTTTCTTCAAGTCAGTTTGGGGTAATTTCCGTTATCATCCACTTGATTCACCATTTATAGCAATAAGCCAACCATTTATAGGGGGTTCGCTGTTTTAAGAAACAACCAAAGCTCCAAGCTGATGGCAGATTGCGTTGGCTCATGTGCCATCCTGAGCATTTGTGGCTCTGCACTCGCTTAGCTGGACCTGATTGTGATGGAGAGAGGGATGGCTGAACTGATGGCCAATGGTGGTAAGCGGATGTTTTTGTAGTTTCGAAATCCAACAACGAGGAAATTGGCTATCCGGGCATTAACGACAAGTTTAGCATTGTTAAGTAGATGCTAGTTTAATGAATCCTCAACTAAACATTCTTTCAGTGCATAAGTGATCATGGTGAGGTCGAACGTTTAGTTAGAGGCTAGGGAATGATAGGTGAGCTAATGCTCAGTTGGTACACCGTCATTTGGTTGTCTTTTTTAGCATTTATCCTAACTATCAGTTGCCATGTTGATGGATAGTATGAGGAACTAACGGAAGTAACTATCCGTCAACATGGCATCAGATGCGAAACTGCGACCAGCCTCGTGAGATTCATGGGTGCCTGTTGCAGATAGCAGAGCCCAGCCACTGGGTTAGAGTTGATGATGTGTGGCTCGCAGGGCCGGAGCTATATCATGCGGTAGAAAATGTACTGAGTGGATTGAAGCATAAATGTTTTGGTATAGCGAAAGTACCTCTAAACCACTAGTGACTGAAAAATAATTACTACGAAGCACATGATAAGTCACGTAGGCTTTCCCACTGAAGGAACATTGAAAGATGCTTCAGGATGAACAACTGCTAGAACCGCCAAAGGCACTTGGCGCAGCTTTACATCCTTCACCAGCTTCCCGGAGATCGTTTACCGCTTGCTATATCAGCGTCATAAAGGCCATCAACGGTCACTTATCACTATGAACCACAGATTGATCATCCTTAACCATGGATCCTGACTGACCATGGCCAACTATCACTAGCACCCATCGGTGGCCATGCTCAATGCTCGACCGTTGTCAACTGCTCATGATATACCCATGTGAACTCAATGTTTAATCCATGTTCAATCATGTTTAATTAACGATCATTAACATGTTCAATGATCATTGACCAGTCATCATTTGCCATCAACTTCATCAATCATTGCCATCACTCACCGTGGGCTGAACCGTTGCCCCAGCCCACCATCTCAGCAGGTGGAACGCCAAACCCCTCGTACCATTGATTCCATGCGCGAGTCCGGTCACCGAAGTCCTGGTGATGGGGGTACTGGTGACGTAAGTGACCTAGATCCACATCAATCCCTGGTACCTTGTGGTAACAACCCGGTCGCAACGCTCACAAGTCATCAACCTGGCAGTACTGCGGGGTTCACTTGCCAAAATCAACCAGCAACGATCCATATCCCTGGCAGAAATGGTGACCGACCATGGATTATTCTTTACAAAATCGAATCGCTTCGCAGAATTGTATAGCGGCAATGAATGGGGCAACACGTGGTATGGCAAGATAATTCTAGTTTGATGTGGCACATACTGATGGAACAGTAAAACCGACACATCTACACATATACATTTGCATGTAAATTTACATATGCAAAAACCCAATACAGAAATGCAGTAAGAATGCTATGCATTTGTATTCATGGTATTGACTCTTACTGTAGCATACTATACCAGTGATCATAAATAGGAAACCACTCCGATACATTGATCATGAGTGGATTTCCCCTTGGTAGAGCGATGGTTCTTGATAACCCAATATGTGTGCATGTGTTGCTTAACGAATGGATCTTGGATAAGACTTGCAAGAAAGCGTAATCTTGAAAAAGAACGAGCCCAGCCTATCAACCAAGGCACTCGCCATCGGCAAACATGGCTTTGATTGACACCCCATGAAAAATATTCCAATAGATAGCTGTTTTCCAATTGTTGACAGGTTTAGTGAGTTTAGTGGCAGAATTTCCCATTTTGGTTCTGACAGCTCAGGATATCCCCTCTGAGGCTGCGAGGCAGAACTATGTTTTTTTGGCCAACAAAAGGTACCCAACATTTGTGACCTATCCCCCTATTCGGGCCTACTTCAAACCACAATGTACTGATGTACGAAGAATCCGTCCGGTCTGAGTTTTCTTGAATAGAGGTTGGTGACAACCATAGCCATATTATCCCTGGCTGCCATCGCATCACCGGCAGTTTGGCTCAGCGATTTCTCAGTGAAGCTCAGCTATCAGCAGTAGTTGAGATGGAAGAGGAAGCGAAGCTTCTGACTGTGCCAGATGTGGAGTGCGAGGCAGCACCAGTCGAGGTGCCAGGAGTTAAGTACATGTGAGGGTGGTATTTGGGCAATGTGAAACCATCCTCTCTTCACACACGCGCACATGCACACACATACGTATTTACATATACATTTGGTCGTTGCTGGTTTCAACTAATTATATAGTTGGTTGCCGGGCTAATATGTTTGGGATGGCTTTGAAACCAGTATTTGCATATTATTGTGTTCGTCTCTTCATGTATCCATATGTATGTGGGCCATGTGCATATGCATTTTTCGGAAGTATATGTACACATGTGATCACATGTCAACGATTTGCAGATACTTCCAAGTTCCACGAATTCAATGCAGGGCACACCTCCCTCTGCCAATATTCCATATCGTATTGACGCAAAGTGTAATATGATGTAATATGCCGCCTATGCCAGCTGCATTCGGCTGCCAGCAGTATGATTGTGTTTCTACACCCTGATTGCTTGCCTTCCCTTCTTCAATGATTGCTACAGATTGGTACACCCTGCTTACAGGATGGTCAACATGCCATTCAACTACATAGTTCTGCGCAGTATGAACCATAGCTATCCTACTGATAGGCTGGTCAACCAGCCATTTTGGCACAGCTTACTGTGAACCCACTGGGCGGGTCACACACAGCCTGGCCTGTCCACCTGGCAGGTGGCGAGCCACGCCTCGCCGGCGCGACCCTGGTTGTTTTCGGCTTTTCTGCCCCCCCCGGGGGGGCCTGTCCACCTGGCAGGTGGGAGCCCCCGCCTCGCCGGCGCGACCCTGGTTGTTTTCGGCTTCTGTGCCACGCATGGTGGCCATGACGCTGGTGCCCCTGGTGGCCTTGGCATCGATTCATCACCTGACCCGGGCGCACGGCACGGCCGTCGAGGAGGTCGACGACGTCACCAAGGACTGGCTGAGCAGTGCACCTGGCAGCGTGACTACCGGGGGAGGGGTCACCATGGGTCACATGGCCTTGGCAGCTGTGGGCCTGGCGAAGTTCGCCATGATTCGGGATGGAGCACCAACTATGAGCAATGCATAGACTTACCATTTAGCCATAGCTTCTGCAACTGTCCCTAACCATCATTTTGCCGTTTCGATGAGTGGAATTCCAGCTGAGCAAAGTCAGTTCACTTCAACTCCAGCAGGGGACGGCAACTGGTGATGATATCAACTAGGTTAACATAGTGAACTCGTGGGTGAAACGGAGGTAACTCGGGTTTTGTACACCTTCGGGAGGTTAAAAAACACATTGAAAGCTATCATCATCGCAACACATCGCAACACAGCAAGCAGCAATATGATGTATAGGGGCTCACAGCTGTCGGCCGCTTTATGATCAAACATCGTTTTTTGTGATTCAGTGCGGTTCCTGACTTCAGAAGCGCCAATAAAACAGTGGGCGATCCACAGTGATAAACCACTACAAAAACACGTGTGGCATATCTCATTTTTGGTTTCCGGATGCGAGGACACTGTGGAGCTTTCAGGCTCTACATGGTGGGATCCCATCACGCAATGTCGCGTGGGCGACGGACGTTGGGTCGGTGAATGATTTGGGTTGAGCATCGATGGTTCATGGTGGCAAAAACGGCGGTTAATGATCGTTCAATGATGGTCAATTAGTCAATTCCAATGGTGATGAACAATCATTGATGATGGAATCATTGATGATGGTCAATTAGTCAATTCCATTTGAACAATGTTACAATTCCAATTGATGATGGTCAGTTCATGGCTTTGCTATGATGTAACCGCTATAGATACCTTTCAATTCTAATTTGATTAGCCACAGTGATCATCAGCCGGTTGACCATCTCACCAGTGTCCGCCCGAGATGATGGGCCCAAATGTGAGCCATTGTTTTGGGATGGTTGAAACCACCAAACGATCTCTAGGTTGAAATACAATGAAATACATACATGATGGATGCAGACAGAGCTAGCTAGAGGAACCTAGAAATGTATTTCATACTTGCGAGCTCATCAAACACGCATATGGGTATACAAATGATTCCCATCGCTCATGCTTGGTACCCCTGGGTATCCAGTTGGGGTAGTCGCACTGGCAGAGCAAGCAGCTGATGTCCTGAGCCTATGAATCGAGCAGCAGAACCAATCCCGATTACTTGAACCAAGCCTATGTCAACTATTAACCGTTCCCAAGCAAGAATAAATAGCACACTTGTTTGGCAATTATCCAGTTTAAACCCCCAATGGGTGTTGCTGGCGAACAGCAAGCATAACGGCGTTGATCCCATGGGAAATACTAAAGGGTTAATATTTAGTAAGAAGCAGGTGTTAGAAGGTGGTCAATGATCACCATCAACCATGGTCAATGATCTTACTAGGATTGTAGCTTGGGAAAAACTGATTGATGTGTATCTGTTTTGGGGGCCATGAGCCATGCTGAGCCAGCGTCACAGTTGGGTTATATAATTTCCATATGGTGCCTATATTAGTGATTTTCTGTCCTGAGCAGAAGACAAGATCCACACATACTCCACAAGATGCACAGCTAAAAGACATACGCCAATGTCATCACCACAAGAAAGCAGTGTCAAAATCATGGTTGGTTGGCTGTTAAGTTATTATAGATTCCCATGCTTTGTTGATTCGTGTTATTCTGTCCTCACGCAAGGCTTGTCCATCAACTATTTCACTACCTGGTTTTAGACAACTGTTGAAATCTAGAACCCAATCTATGACTAGCCGGAAATTCCTGGACATTTAGGTTTTGGTTCCGCGGCTCAATGCCACACATAGGGGCAGCACTTCTCTTCAGCATGGATGCGCTGCAACTCGCCGAGTTCTTTCCGCGCATCCATGATTGCTATCAGGCATAACCATAGTTCTCCCCGTGGTAACACCCCCAGAAGCATACAAAGTGACGCCCCCAGATGCAAGTTGGTGAAGATTCGCGACTTCACCAGCTGGTTACATCTACCATCACTGGTAATTGCACTGCATTCTTGCATGATATTACATGATTAGCTAATTCAGCTAAGCTATATAACTACTTGGGGGCATTACAAACCTTGTAGGTCCAAATTGTGGTTAGTTAATCATGGCTACATCACAGCGGGGCCCAGCTGAGGTACAAAGATGTTCCAACACGTCCAAGACAATGACCTGGGAGCCGTGGCAATGGGAGAGTTCGACTACCAGACGCAACAGCTGAAGATGAAGGACATCGGAAGTGCCGTGGTTGCCAGCAGGTTTGGTGGAAGATTTGACAGGGTGAACTTCCAGAGTTAGTAATATTTAACTGGCTGTTAGTTGGAAGGGAGCAACTTGAGCGAGGGTATCCCTTTAAGGGCTCTTTAAAAGGGGAGCCATTTGGAGCTACCAGGAGTGGCCTAACCAAACGGTAGTTAATTGATGGTTGATACTAGATGGTGAATATATAGTAATCCAGTGGTTTCAAATGATAAATTAATACTTCAGCACTGCAAGCAATGAATGGCCAATACTCGCAGCAATGGCTGATAATGGAATTCAGCAATAGTCACAGAGGAAGAGCATATTGACCGCACGAGGCGGTGGCGGAAGATTCCAGAAGAAGAAGCCTATTGGAAGAGGGGGTTGTTTGAGATGAGATGGTGATGATGGTGATGATGATGGTGATGACGATGATGATGATGATGATGACGATGATGATGATGATGATGTGATGGTGATGGTGATGGTGATGGTGATGGTGATGGTGATGGTGTTTTTCTTTGGGTGTGTTTTTTTCTTTGCTGATGATTATCGTTGGTGTTTTTTCTTTGCTGGTGTTTCTCTTCCGTGTTCTACTGTGAGAGTGTGAAATAAGGGACTAACTCGCAAGCACTTGCAAGCGATACTTTTTCCCCCGGTCTTTCAAAGAATCGACCTCCTTCAAACCTGAAGCCCCATATCAGCCTCCCTAAGGAGGAACACATGATGTATTGATATCTATTATATACGGTTTTGAATGGGCAGGATAGATCAAGATAACATCTTAATTGTCGTTGGTCACAAAGGCAAGGGAAGGTTTTGCCATTGGTTTGGAAAGGCAAGAGAGAGAGAGAGAGAGAGATAGATAGAGAGGTGCGATTGGCTGCCAAAGGATTGTTTTATTACTGCTTGCAAAGGGCAAGAAAAGCCCCTTCTCCCCCACACATACACACTTCATTCTAAACAATTGAAAATTCGGATTTCGGAAAGGCGGTGCTCAGCTCCACAAACTATGTTATCTCTTTTGGGGGGAAGTGTTATTCCGGAACAACTCTATCATGTAATTATTGATTATCAGTGCATCAGCCTTACTTTTCACCAGGGATACTAACTATCATTCATGGCTGTAGCAATGATAATCCAGCCAACATCTAGTCACCAGTCTAAGCCTTAAACAAATCGTAGTTTTTGAAGATGGAGGGGTACCCCCAAATCATCCAATATGAACCATTTATATCCATTTATAGCACTAAACCATCCATTTTGGGGGGCCCAAGTTTAAGAACCCCCGGAGTATTGAGACGTTCTTCATCATCTTTATTAAACCTCCATTTAACGTCAAAAATCTAAGTATTGATCATCTCTGAATCATCATCATCCACCTTATTCTCTAGCATTAAGAATCATTCTCAACCATGGGAGTGTCATGATACCTGATCATCAGGTCATACCCATCGCCAGCCATCCTCATGACACGTTCGCCGTGGTGCCTCTCGCTCGGCTAGCAGGTCCCAAAGAAGCAGCCGAAGCATTGCAGGATCCCTACACGAACTTTGTGCCTCAGCTTTGGGCCCCTGGGGGTTTCTTGAAGCCGTGGGAAGCACAAATGAAGGGTGAAGAATGGGTAACAATGGTGGTTGACAATGGTGGTTAACAATGGTGGTTGACAATGGTGGTTAACAATGGTGGTTGACAATGATGGTTAACAATGATGATGGTTGACAATGGTGGTTGACAATGGTGGTTGACAGTTGTGGGTGACCGTGGTGGCTAATTAACAAGGCTTGTTAACAAGCGGATAACGAGCTAAAACTAGGCGATATGCCAACTGTAAAGGATGCTCTATGCCTCTTTCGGAATCATTGAAACCCAATGCAGCACGATCTCATTCTTAGCTCTACCGAACATGCCCACAAAACAAAGGATAGATTCATCAACCAGCAACAAACTGTCGAAGATGCCACGATCCAATCAACAAAAAAAGCTTTTGTATCCCAGACAATGTCCATGCATACACCAAAAATCAAACCAGTTGAATCCACCAGAGGCATATAATATAGATTCAAACGTGGAAAAAACATCGAGTCCATCAACATGATCCATATCAACAAGAATATCAACATCAGCGACGACAAATCCAGCAAACTAGTGGCACAACCATGTTATTTTGTTTTGTTTTCAGAATCACGGTCCTGTAGGTTTTCAACCATATTTAACCCCTAAAACAGCCCAGCCATTCGTAACTGCGGTTGAGACGCCGAGATCGCTATGAGGTTCACGTGGGCAAATGTGGCTTTACCAATCGCGCGGTGGTGTGGCTGTACCCGGACCACACGGGAGACCCCAGCAGTGCGTTTCTCATGGCCAACGGCGAGTGCAATCGCCTGGCGACGCAATTCTTGGACCAGGACGCGGTCGCGGAGGTCGATCCAGCCTCCCAAAAAAGTGGTAAAAGGGGGATTCTGGGGCATATATGTTTCCATGTTGGTTGTTACATGTTTATTTTCATGCTCAATGTTTCATTCGCGGTTTTGATATATTTTCTTGGTGTGTTTGGGGGTGTTTCCAACATTTGCCATCCTGTTTATTTGCTCGCTGTCCGCTCATCCTCTTGCCTCGTCTTCATCGACACCATCTTTGATGTTTGACAGCCTTTTCAGACACATGAATGACTTATGTTCCTCACTCATTGCTCCAAGTTACAAATGGGGAAGATATCGGCTGGTTCGCCGACCTGATTATAAAACCTGTGTAGGCGTTTGGCTTGAAGGCATTTGTTGCTGGTAGCTTCACTTGACTTCCAGACTCTTGCAGAAAGATGAAGCTCTCGCAGCGACTGCGGCTTCCGGTCCAGCTGGGCGCCGTAGTTCTTTTGTGTTTGAGCAGCTGGTGCTTCACTGCACCTCAGCCTTCCCCCTCCGTCATGGCACGACAAGAGCGGAAGGTAAAACCTGCAGCAGTAGGTGGCAGTTACACACCTTTTCCTCGCCAGCGCGTGCTTCAAACGCAACGCTTGGGCAAAGCCGATGAAGATTTATTGTTTACCTTCATCAGTTTCGTTCCTATCTTTGGCCCTGTCGTCAACGGTGCCCGGAAAGCTGCAGAAGGCAAATCTGCGGAGGCTTTGTTCGAAGTTGGATTTGCTGCTTTGGATGTCATGACGCTGGGGACGGGATCAACAGCTGCAAAGGCGGCGAAAGCTGCAAAGAAGGCAGGCGACGCTGCGAAGGCAGCTAAGCTTGCAAAGACAGCCAAGGAATCGAAGGAGGCAGCAGAAAAGATGGTACTTGCTGCAAAAGCAGCTCAGAAAGTGGCGGCAGCAGCGACGAAAGCAGAAACGAAGCAAGCTGTGAAACAAGGCTTGTCAGCCGGGGCCAAATTGGCGAAGGAGATTGGAAAGGGGATTGAAGAAGCAAAGAAAGAGGCAGCTTCTCAGTGAGAATCGCATGCAAGGCGACAAAAGATCGCCACTTTGTGCATTTTGAAGCGTGCGCCTGGTTTTTTTGGAAAAAAAGAACGCTTTTCTGTCGACCGTTCATCAATGACACTGACCCACGCTTCAACAGAGATGTGAACTCATTCAAAATTCGAGCCGAACCCGACTTTCCGACGCGACGGGATTGTGTTGTATTGTGTATTATATGTAATGTATGTATATGTATGTAACGTATGTAATGTATGTAATCTAATGTAATCTAATGTAATGTAATGTTATGTAATGTAATGTAGTGTAATGTTATGTAATGTAATGTAGTGTAATGTTATGTTATGTAATGCTATATAATGTCGTAATGTTATGTAATGTTATGTATGTATGTATATTTGTTTGTTTGTTTGTGTTTGTTTGTTTGTTTGTTTGTTTGTTTGTTTGTTTGTTTGTTTGTTTGTTTGTTTGTTTGTTTGTTTGTTTGTTTGTATCGTATGTATTGTATGTACCTTATCTATTGCATGTATCCTTTGTATTGTATGTATTGTATGTTTCGTATGTATTGCATGTACTGTATGTATTGCATACCTTTTTTTTTGAATTGTATTTTTTCAAGTGTATTTTATGTTTTTTTTCTGGAACTGTATGTATTGTATTGTATTGAATTGTATTGTATGTCTTGTATTGTATTGTCTTGTATTGCATTGAATTGTGTTGTGTTGTGTTGTGTTGTGATGTGATGTATTGGATTGCATTGCATTGCATTGCTGTGTATTGTATTGTCTTGTGTTGTATTGTATTGCATGCATGGTATGTTTTGTATTGTATTGTAATGTCTTGAATTGTATTGTATCGTATTGTATCGTATCGTATTGTATTGCATTGAATTGTGTTGTGTTGTATTTTGCTGTGTTGTGTTGTGATGTATTGGATTTGATTGCATTACATTGCATTGCTTTGTATTGTATTGTTTTGTATTGTATTGTAATGCATTGAATTGTTTTGTATGAAATTGTACCGTATTGTATTGTATTGTATTGTATTGTATTGTATTGTATTGTGTTGTATAGTATGTGATTTAATGTAATGTTATGCCATGTTATGTAATGTAATGTCATGTCATTTCACGTTGTGTCATGTTATGTTGTGTATGTATGACATGTATTTAATGTACTGTCATGTACTGTCATGTACTGTCATGTCATGTCATGTGATGTTATGTTATGTTATGTTATGTTATGTTGGGTTATGTTTTGGTATGCTATGTATGTTTTCATGTTACGTGATGGTATGTAATGTTGTTTTGTGTAATGTTATGATATGTTATTATGTGATGTATTTTATTTGTCATGTAATGTAATGTCATGTGATGTCATGTCATGTGATGTGTTGTGATGTGATGAGCTGTGATGTGATGTGATGTGATGCAATATTTGTATGTATGTATGTATGCATTTATTTATTTATAAGTTCAAGGGAAGGTTTCCGAGAGTCTTTGGATTGGAGTGGGCCGCGTGTTTGTCCTCGGGTGAGGAGTGGGACCACGTGCCCATATGGAATTGGGTGGCCACCGCCACCCCACCATTGGGCCTTTCAGGATATCAGATTTCATAATTCTAGATTCATGCCATACCATTGTAGCCTTGCAGAGGTTTGGATGATTGGCTGCTGGACTTGCTAGTTTCCATGTAGATGAAATGGGTCCACTGTTCAGAAGGGTCGCCTACTTTATCATCAAATCGTGTGGATTCTGTTTTTGGCGGCTGGAGGAGAAGAGGGAGAAAAAACATAAAGAGAAAAAGACACCAAGTGTGAGGGAGCATGGTGCTCTGGGTTGGTGGTAGGTTCAAAGCACACCTCATAGTTCGGTGGTGGAGGATTTTTTTGCTGGCATTCAGGTTCGTTATTTGGTTAAACAACCCTTATTTCCGTTCGTCGCTGTCGTGCCGTTCTCTTATTGAGTAGCCGTAACAGTTTTTTTTTTTCAGTGGCAACGCCTATGCCGCAGGTCTCAACCATCAACGACGTGGTTGGCACCCCCGGCAACAAACACACGCAGACGACGACAACAACGAGGACAAATAATAAGAAAACAACGACGCTGACATAAGTTCTGATTTAGAAATCTGGCATATATTCCGAAATGTGTTTTTGACATAAATTTTTGATATCCAACAACCGACCCAAAACAAAAACAGAATCAACATAAGACCCTAAAAGACTTAAAGAAAAGACACCACATAAAATTAAGAGTAAAAAAGGCTTGTTTTATGTATACCGACGGAAAAAGGAAGAAATGGACGAGGACGTTTTTGACCAAATGGTGGATTCCCCACACCAATCCAACGACCCACACAATCCCCTAACCCACACAACTTCGACGAGATGGCGTCCCGATGGAACATATGACAAAAAATCGCTAGACCCAGACCCTGACTATTTTTCAAAATGCTATCGAAAGCATTTACCCAAACCGTTCCAATGCGCAGACTGCCCACATGTGATTAGCAGTAAATCCAATCTATCAAAACACTGTCAAACCAAGAGATGCACGAACAGCAGTTGACATTGATGCAACGGTGAAAAAAAAACGTTGAACTCAAACCTCAATCCCTCAAATTCCAAAAGCAGACTCAAAAGCCAAAACTAAATAGAAACGATATGGGAGAAGGTGTTAGGTTAAAAGATTAAAATGTATGTCAGAATCCAACCTGCCAACAATCGAATCAACCTGAACATCCAAATAACAATGAAAAACTCTGAAAGAAACAGGTACGGTACTAACAATGATTTAGAATATAGTATAGTGGGACGCTCTGACCGATAGTTTTAGACTATGTTTTGTCAACTAGATGGTCAGACAGAATGGACAGGAACTGAAGAAACTGAAGAAACTGCAGATAGGTGATAAGACCTATATACAACTTTGAAAGAAATAAACCCATCAAGAACAGACTGAAAACCACATGCAACAAGATTAGACAAACAATGGACTACCAAAGAATGAAGTGAAAGAAAAGAAAGGTATTAGATGGGTAAAACAGGTACATTTAGACAAAGACAAAGCACTCACAGGAATTCAAAAGAGATACAAAGCAACCATCACCGACGACCAGTCAGCATTCAAAAACTTTACAACATCATATGCCGTCAGCGACATCAGGGTCAAAGGCGTCAAGGCAACCCAATATTTGAAATATCAAGACTTCAAGATATAAAGGAGTACTTACGACAGCAAAAGGGAATGAAGATTTATCGCAAACCTTCAGCAACTTCAAGAGCAAGAAGACCAACAAGTCATTTGAAAAATGTTAGGTGCAGAAGATATGAAATAACTGACCAAGAGGAAATAACAAATGTATTGAACCAAATGGCAGCCGAAATTGAACATCAAGCGGAAGTATTAGAAGCATCGGATGACGTAACTTAAACAAGCTTCAGCAGTGGAGGATGTGGAGGTAGCTGGTGAAATCTGGTGAATGGGCACAGACTTAATCATAGTTATGCCATGGTTGTTGCCTTGCCTCATTACTAATTATTCATGGCTAATTCCTACCATAGTGTTCACGGTTCTTCACTGTCTAAAACGGAGCTGTGACTAATGTGAATATTATGATTTTCCATCAGCACCCAGTGAAGTCAACCACCGAATATGTCCAACTACCGCCATGCAGCCATGGGTTCCACCCTGCGCCCTCCCGGGGACTTTCCTTGTGTTCCAATTTACGCCCTCCTGGTAAATAGCTGGGGTGGCTTTCCTGCCCACGGGCACATACCATAAGTCATGCAAGGAACATTGGCCGTTGCAAAACAAGCCGTTTTTAGCCTAGCCTTTACTGAGCTTTACTGCTCTAAAGATACCATTAACCACTTGATTTCGTATGTTGGTTGTTATTCCCTACAAGCCAAAATAATTTGGGTATAACTACCCCCTATTCACCACCATTAACCCAACAAAAAACGGCCATGAACCATCCTTTGCAGGACGACCATGCGGATTGCGTGGCCGTGTATCGCGTCCAGAGCCCCAAGTGGGGCATGGCCGCGCTGGACCACTTCCATGGTGCAGATACCATCACCCACGCGGTCGTGGGAGGCCATGGATCCGATTCCACCTTGAAGGATGGCGTGCTGGTGATGAGCAGGCGCCGGGGGGTGCCCACCGTTGTGGTTGGGGAGGCTTGGGAGGTGCTCGAGATGAGGGGATTGGTTTGTGGGATGGAGGTCCCAAAGAGCCCACAGCTACGAAAATCTGAATCATAGTTGTTGAAGGATGTCACCGTCGTTCCACTCCTCACAGCTAAGAATGCACAAGCTACAGCAGTTCAGCCCTCCTTTTTCGGAGATCCCAGCACTACCAACGGGGCGGCTGACCACAGTACCACCCGTCCACAGTCGCAGGCCGGCTCTTTCAGTCGAAGGTAGGAAATGGAGCAACCTGGGCAGTTTTTCCGGGGGCATTTTCTTCTTTCTTTTACTTATTGGGCAGGTCAGATCACATGTGCTGATGCGGTTCTATTGGCATCTATAGTAGCTACTTGATTGATGTTTCTTCAGTCATATTCAGAAGATTTTGATGGATTAGTAGCTCATGGGCTCATTGGCATGACCAACTCGATTTCGGGTCCATATCGTGCAGTCCGACTGCAGGGAACCGAAAGGAGCTTGGTATTCACCACCGCAGGGTCGATCCCAGGAGGCGGCCCGATAGCTGCATAAATATCATAAAAAGTGGGCCCCCGACCACTGAACTAAGTTGGTTTATAACTAATCTAAGTAGGGTTAACTACCAGTTATAGGGGTTATAACCCAACTTATAAAAGTGGTTGGGGGCCCACCTTGTAGAGAAAGGGCGGTATCCAATAACCATCCAATCATAACAAGTATCGACAGGGAACAGCTAGACTTCGCCCACCAGTTCGTTTGTCGCACAGGGAAACCGGCCTTCTTGGGATTTGGACAAAGCTATGTAGCTACATGACTTCACGAACAGCACTTCTTGGGTACAGATGGCCTCAACATTTGGTTCAGATCAATGACTCCCTACAGCTCTAACCACGAGCTTCACCACGAAACCACACACACCAGCCCTCGCCAGCCCTGCCCCGCCCTCGCCCGGCCAGGATGATCTACCTGAGCGGCGACCATAGCGCTGAATCCATGGCCCTGGTGGACACGATCCACAGCAAGCTGACGCCACACGCCACGGTGTTCCTGGACTCCTGCTTCGCTGGCATCAACGGAGTGGCAGCACCTGGGCAGAGTGGCGTTTGGGAGGTTCATATGGGAGGTTCTTAAGGGATGATGTAGGTTGGACGGCATCATTCCATATCACATGTAGTTGTTTTCCATTGGTTTCCATTGTTTTCCTCTATTTGCGCATTTGTTTTTTTTGGGTGGCATCATCGTGCATCACCCAAGCTGACACGGCTTCGGGGAATCGCAAATTAACTTAATTAAGGCTGAAATGATATGCGGCAGATCCTTTATACCAATCAAGGGGATATCATGCGCACCTCGGAAGCCTTAGTGAATTGATACTGTTTGTAAGCTGATGCAACGCCAATGAGAATGGTAGGTCATTCATCATTTTCCTTTTTTCTTTTTTTGCCTTTTCACACAGCGGACTTGTTTGCTTCTTGTAAGCAATGAAGACAAGAACCCTGTGGAGAATTGGGGGGGACAATTTTTCGATCTGGTTCGTGCAAGCTGGTAGCTGGGCAGCAAGTGCAGTGACGATGTTAAAACAGTGTAATGTTACGTCTCACAGTACGCAGGCATTTGCTGTGCCTGTTCTTTCGGACGGTATTGCGGTCCACCATCAGATATGGAGATTTAGAGCTGGATGTCCCATGCCCGGGGTCCCAGGGCTCCTTTGATGCCACTTTCTTTTCAGTGACTCGGAAACAATTGTTTGCAAGGTATCAAAGGCTGTCGGCCAATGTTCTCAAATAATGGGTTAGCCACAACACAGGGTCAAGATCGCCATACATCACTTGCACCCCAGCAAGAGTGCTATACATACTTATTAGGCATTATCAATGTTCATTTCGGTTGTTCGTGGTTCTCTCCATCTCTAAGATGCAAGATTCAATATTTCACAAACTATATGGTTTCATTTACCATTAACCTGACAGTTCCCTCACCTAAGTCGACAAAGTCTGCTAGATCCCATGGTTCCTCCAACAAAATCCCAGATTTTCCCCGGTGAAGCCGCACGCTTTTTTGCATCTTCGCTCAGGAGATGTTCTCCAAAAGGATGCCGGAGCACTGGGTCATGGGTGGCGTGGTCTCCCTGGAGTCGTACATTAAGGTGGGATCGGACCTGCCGCCCTCGCGAAAGGATGAGAATGGTGACCTGGTACCGCTGTAAGTACCCGAAAGATCCAGAAATGAATGATATATGATAATTACTTCACAGATATTTGAATATATTAGATGATATGATGATTTTGCGCAGTTTTTTCCCATGGTTGCTTTGAAAGGCATGGTTGTTTGGGGAAAGGACCATGAATGATTGGTTGATCGGGCTTGCAGCTATACGGCATGTGTTTTTTGAATATCGTATTGTCGTCAGCGGTTGCTGGATGAGTCATCGACCACTGATCTTAGAGACTGCTCCGAGACAAAGTCACTTATCAGCGCCGTGAGCGGCCATGCCGATCGTAACATGTTTCCATGCTAGCCATATTGCACATGCCTTCGGTGGCGACCTATCACAGGGTTCACTGTTTGGGGATTACGAGTCGTCTGCCTTGTAGACGTGGCGTGTGGGTGACAGTTTCTATGTTGTACTCCTTGTGCTCTTTATCACCTATTTCATGTGTATGGATAAAACGCGAAAACATTGCATGACGCTTTTTGAATTGCATTTCTATATTTATATACATCTATATGTTCGTGTGTAAATAACATATCTATATATATATGTATGTATATATATAGATATATGTTTGTTCTTAAAAGAAGCATCAATACATATAGATATAAATACATATATATATATATATTGATAGTTTTGGGTGTTGTCACCGCAAACATGCATAATAACATGATATGTATTTCATCAACTGACTTCTCACGTCAACGGGCTACAATTCTGATTGTGCCCTGGCACCAGTTCGCACGTGGGCATGATGATGACATGGCGCTGGCGGCCACAGATTTGCTGGAAAATAGCCATCCAAGATCAGATGGCCCTCCCAAAGGAATCCATTGCTTAGGTTGATGTTGAACTCAGGCAGGTTGATTTGGAACTAACTCTATCTATCTATCTATCTATCTGTCTATCTATCTATCTATCTATCTATCTATCTATCTATCTATCTATCTATCTATCTATCTATCGATGTGTCTATCTATCTATCTATCTACCTATCTATCAATCTCTCTCTATCAATCAATCTATCTATCTATCTATTTATCTGTCTGTCTGTCTGTCTGTCTGTCTGTCTGTCGATCTGTCTGTCTGTCTCTTTCAAGATTGTCCTCCCTTACTTTGGTAAGTTGATTACTAGACAGCTACCAGTTATGATACAGTATAGGAAACTATTGTGAGGTTGTTTTCAACTGCCAGTTGCTCAACAAAGACTGACTGCTACCAACATCACGTATTTGAAACCATGTGTTCGACATCAATCATCGTTATATCATTGTTCAAGAATGGGATTGGCCACTGTTGAGTGTCATTGGTCAAAGCATTACCCATTCTAGTTGTTTGCACAGAAGGCAGCATGAAACACTGTACGCTGAATGGATACATGAACAGTGTTAGGATTATAGGGTTCTATATTCACGATTGCAGCCGATTGCATTCTCACCATCGTTATTCACCACTGTTAACCATTGCTGACCACTATTAAGCAGTGCAATAACTGGCTTAATATTCTACAAATTCAACGCTTGGTAACCACCATGTCCTACCCATCATCATCCTATTTTGTTGATTGATTGATCATAAACCACTAATGAGCATTACAAGCGATTATTACTTATCGTGGTCAGCCAATATTGCATATGAACCACAGTTAGCTATTACTCGCCATTAACATCATTAACCACTAGTACCTATCAATACTAATTACAGAGTGTGGGCTACTCATGATAAGTACAAACTTGCCAATGGTTAATAGTCAGGCTAGAAGAAGTGCTTGCAACTGTGAACCATATTGCCAATTTCTTCAAAAAAATGCCAATTCTCAACAATCTTAATTCACCATCTGTAAAATATTCATTGATTAACCATGTTTGGCAGCTAGTATAAACAGAGTAAACCATTTTCCACACTGCTAAACCATTACTCAATCACAATACGGTAAACCCTGATCCAGCATAAGTAGCAATTTCTTTACTAGTGTTGGTTGGCCATTAGCCGTAATCGATCCCATCATCAAACCATGTTTGACCATCGTTATATAATCATGGGAATCATTAATCATTACCACTATTTACAAGTTTAAGCCCGGCTATTCAGCAACATTATTAACACTTGCTTTTAACCATGATTATAATGCACACTCATTAATCATACGTATCAGCCTTTTACCATTATTCACCACACTTACTATCAACCATTAATTTTTCAAGCACTCATACTGTCAACCATAACTACTAAACGTAGTGATCAACCATCAGCCACTTTGAAACATAGTGGCTAAGCGTTGCATCATTGCTTCACCATTGCGGGGCACCCTTTCCCCAGGTGCACCAGACTCCCTTCGACGGCAGTCCCGAGAGCGGACCCACACAGGCGCGCGGAACCATGGCAAGAATGATCATTGTTTTTGACATTATATTGCTATGGGTCAATATTAACCAGACAATTGTGGGGGATAGTAACCAAAAATGATATGGAAAAGAATGGTTAATGATGGGGAGCCAGGGGTACGGGGTTTTGACCCACAGCCATATTGATTGAAATTTATTCATGAATTTAGAAACATCATTCACGTATTTGGCAAACAATCTATAAGGAACCTCTAGAAAAATGATGGTTTCTCAAGCCATAGGGGACCCTCAAAATGGATGACAATGGATGGTTTCTATCATAAATGGTTAATAGACGGGATGGTTTGGGGGTCCCCTATTTTGAGAAACGCCAAAGTAACTTGGCCCAAGTATGTTTGATTGAGATTATATTGGTTCCCTTTGGAGAATATATAATGTAAAAGCCGTGGTCATCAGTTGTCAGTAATTCTTGAGATTGTCCTGAATCATATTACCATGCTTTAGTGATCATCCTTGTCAACAATTATTATTGCAGTTGTTTACCAGTGTGAGAAGCATGAGCTGCTGTTATTCTTGTGATTTGTTGTTTTTAAACAGCATTGTTATGGCTTTTAATTATCCAAGATTACTATTGGATGAGGTTGTTTTGTTTTCGCCTCTAGCTCTGCTGTGAACTCCTTATGATTATCGTTTCGCCAACCATGGTGAATCATTAAGAAGGATTGCGCAAACAAAGATAGACCATGGTTTCAGAAAGGCCAACCATTCATAAGGATTGCATGTGATTATGGTTTCAGAAAGGCCAACCATCCAAAAGTTATTGACCATTGTTTTCCAACCATGTTTCGTCGTTATTTCCACGGTGGTGAAACTGATCCGTGTCATTATGATAAGTGCTTCAAAAGTTTCAGTCTGTGAATCAAGCATCATTATCAAACAACTGTGGCAGTTGTCAGCCATTGTCATTTTAAGTTATCAACATTTGTTGCTGGTTTAGTTGCATCAGGACAAGTTTATGCTTGTTATGAAAGGTTGCCCAGAATGCAGAACTGCTGACTGTTGTGAGCCATAGAGGTCATTTGATTGATGAATTCAAGACCACTGGATGATCTAGACATACCTCTTGAATCCAACAATCCAACTTATTTGGCTGGAAAATTGCATTTTCCAAGAGGCAACTCGTCCATGGCAATGGTCTATTTTTGAGCCAGCCGTGTTAGAATACCGAAGGGATAAGCGATTCCCAACCAGTACTGGATATCAACCACTATTAATCAGAATCAATTAGCCTGTGGTAACATCAACGGTCATATAACCCGTGGATAAGTTTTGGCTATTTACCACGTTTATGATGCTTCAGCTCTCGTTGAACCAAGATCACTTTCTGTATGAATAGTCGCATTCAAAATTTTGAGCCAATATCAACCTTTTTCAGCACTGGTTAATATGAGGTAAGTAGCCACTGTAGGCTGAGCTACTGCGGATAAACTTATTACTCGCTAGTAGCTGTGAAAAACATTTCCTGTGATTCATTAAGCTCGAATCTTCACCAATATTGAAAATTGGGCACGCTATTCTCAACCCATCACTCTTTGGCATGCCTCGCTCTTAGCCGCTATTCACCGCTACCAGCACTATTAGAGATTATGACCCGTGCGCAACCACTACTAAAAGAATTTTATTTGCATCATGAGCCCTTTCACTACTTTGCCCGAATCATATGCGCTGTTATTAGTAATGAAACAGCGGTTTCCCTTCAATCATCAGCATTGGCCATCATCAAATATCTCTAGTCGTCTTCATCCTCAACTACCCTCCAGCATTCAAATCCAGTACTTGGATGTGCATCCCCACGGCTCGTAAGTGGTCCCTAACTATGGTTTTTGTGGGATATAAGAATATATAAGCTACCTTATATGGCGTAACTAACCATGCTGAACGAACCCCACAGCTGCCCATCCCTGCTGGGCGCCCAGCTGACTTGCGCTGGTAGCGCGCCCAGGTGACTTCCGAGCTCGCCGAGGACAAGGCAGCGCCGGGCGGCCTGTCCTGGTGGCAGCCGTGACGGCTGGTGGTCATTCCTGTGGCTGCCGTTGAAGCTGGCAGCCGTGCTGAAGAGCATGATTCATAGTGGCGAATTAGCCATGATCGTTTGTGGTTGTTCATGAAGGTCACTTATGGTCAATGATGGTTAATGATGGTTACTGATGGTGAATGATCGTTTATGATGGTTTATGATGGCTGATGCTCGTTCGGCTAAAGGTGAAGGATAGTTCGTTGTTCAAGATAGTTAATGATTGCTCATGGTGGTTGATGATAGCTTATGATAGTTTATGATGTTTCAGGACTGTTCCTCATGGCTTATGGTGTTTCAAGATAGTCCATGACGACTATTGGCGGTTAATAATGGTTCATGATGGCGCATCATGGATAATAATGGTACTTGATGGAAAATGATTGATGCTAAATTGCCATGATGCCTGGTGGTAGTTGATGATCGCTAATGACGATTCCTGCATGCTCTTCTTGACAGTTAATGTCCTGTATGCAGTGCTTTTTCATGGCCAGTGGCGGTGAATGGTGGCTGATCATGGCTACTGGTGCCTCATGATGGTTCATGACATTTCGTGACGGTTCATGATGTTTCATCATGTTTCAGTATGGCTCATGGTGCTCGATGGCTGTCTTTTGGCGATGATTAATCTTGGTTCCTGATCGTTCGGGATGGCTGAAGATTATATAATGATGGCTCATGATGGTTCATGATGGTTCATGAGTTCATGATAGCTGATTATGGCCAATGGCCGTTGGTGATGGTTGTTTCCATTCTTCAAGAATCAGTTTCATTCAATGGTTTGAAGGAGTTATTCATCACTGCTTGGATCGACTGCAACATGTACAGGGCTCATCGCTGCTAAATGTGTTTCGTACTTGATTTCCAACATTTCTGTACCAGCTCTTGCGCTTTGGACATCGCTTGCTTCATTTACATTGACATGATTCCTTGTGCAGAAGGAACCTGTTTTTTCACATTTTATCACATCATCTTAAATATGTTTGGTTTTGCATATCATCGTATAGTACAGTTTTCACATACATTCAATTATAGCAAATGTCAGCGTGCATGGTTTCACCAATGTAAATACGATGCGATGCAGATATTGAAACCATGGTCATCGAAGGATTTTTTGACCACAGAATCTGAAGCAATGTGTTGCGTCTTTTTGGTCTTAGCAGTTGTTCATTTTGGATCTCAATGTTTTCGTGTTATGTCAACTTCTGACCTGCGTTGAACCATAGGGCGAGCGCCGGCGGCAGGTTGTAGATCCATCCCAAGGGTTGGACTTTGGAAGTGGCTATGCGACTGCCAACTACGTGCAGGGGACGATTCTGCAGCCAGAAGATAGCAACTTGGGATGTTTCGGAGCCTCCGTTGTTGGATCCCTATGTGAACAGACCATTGAACTATAGCTGTACCGACCATACAAGGTGGGCCCCCTAGACCTAAGTTGGTTCATAAGCCATTTACCTATGGTTTTCTCTTCCGCAACTAGCAGTTACCCTACTGAACCCTCGTTACAAGCCAATCAGCCAACTAAGGGGCCCCTCCGTGTAACTGGTAGTTATTTCAGTAGAGCAACGTGGCTACTGGCTAAGGGTTTGTTGGGCCCCGCCTGGCCCTTGGTGGTGTTGCGGTCGCAGTGGCAAGTCACGGCATTCCAACGGGAGCAGCACTGGGTCTAAGGCAAGTTTGTGGAGACGAAAAGTTACTACAAAACCGGGGAGACGCTTGGTCGATCCTGGCGGGAAAGCTGTTGGAAGAGGCTGAAGTTTGTTGAAGCTGGGGAGTTGTTCATTGGGTTGGCAAGTTGGTTTGCTTGGTTGGTTGGTTGGTTGACCGTCGATGATGGCTCCCTTCAGTTTTGGGAGGTGGCTTTTGGGAGGTTGGCAGATGGCCACTACTGCTGATGCTCATGTCACAAAGTTGAGCCATGCGGCTTTTTCGCAGTCAGCAGGAGGAGACTTGGGCTTTGGACATGTTGTTTATCATGCTTAGTAGATTGAGTTCCACTCAATGTTCTAATGAATCGACCAATCCATGATCAGCAGTGTTATCAGTCATGATCATTGTGGATATTGTTGCCCCTAGTGCTTACCGGTTATACATGTTTTAACCTCCATTTGGTTGGAACACTCCGGTAGCTCCTTGCCTCGCTCCCCCGTTAGAAGGGTAGAGCGGGACACCCCTGGCTCCTGGCCTCGCTCCCTCGCAAAAACAGTCAGATAAATAGTGGTACCAACCCATGCATCTGAAAATTGAAGTTTGTACCACGTAAGCTGGCTTATCATTGTTTTACTGGTCAATACCGGTTGTATGCCTAGTCTTGTTGGGACTGGTTATTTACCTAGCCTATATACCTAGCCTATTGCCTGTATTGATCCTGGTTGGTGGTTTCTCAAAATAGGGGGTACCCCCAAATCACTATGAACCATTCAAAGTCTATAAGCCAACCATTTTGGGGGTCCCCCATGGCTTGAGAAACGACCCTTGTTGATCCTGGTTACATGTCTAGCCGTTGCTGCATCCTGTTGGGCTTGGCTCGTGTCCAGGAGAATGGTGGCCTGGTACGGCGGCAAAAACCTGGGGAGCGTGACCCAGTGGCTGTACCCCAGCAACAACGGCAAGGTTGTGAAGATCGGAAGCAAGGCGCTGCCTGCCGCCGCCAAGCGCGTTTCGAAACACCACAGCAAGGCACGCCCAAAGGATCATAGAAGATATTCATAATTTTAGTGTTGAAAACTAGATAAATCAAATATATATATATATATATTTAGAGAGAGAGAGAGAAATATTTCAACATGTGTGTTGAGGTATGTATAGTGGGTTTGTAGTGTTGTTGGTTGTGTGCGTCTTTGATATCAGACTATCAGATACAATATATTGTAATATGATCCAGTAATCCCATTGATTGCTGTCCCTCCAACGTCAGGGTACATCGACCAAAAGTCAATCCATTTGCTGGTATCAAAAGGTAGCAACCTAGTTGAAAATGGGTTCTAGTATTGGGAGCTATCAGATTGGTTGAACATATGTTTTGATTGCTTGCCATCATACCGTTATTATGCTTGTGTTTTAGATTTGCATGATGATACATACATGCTGGTCAACCAATATCACTGCCATGTCCTGAAAGAAAATACATGGTCCTTGTCACTATGATTGATGAAGGCTTGAGCAATCCGTACCCTTCCATTTCCCCATGTAATGGGTAATCATCCTCAACAATAGTGTAACAATCTCTACTTGGGATTCCCTGGTCCTGCTACAGAAATAGCTGGAAGGACTGGGAATGTTTGCTAACCATTGCATTCCCACTGTGCTATAGATGCTCACTAGCCGTTAGTTACGGTTCTGTAATACACCCAAAAACTTAGAAGGTCTCTACCAGCAAAACGAGGGGGCAACTGGGCAACTTGATTTTGATGGGCATTTGCTCCGCATAAGGTTGGCTAACCAATGCAAAAGCAAGCAGTGGTGAAAATCCAATATTTTCGTTTCGCAGCTGAAGCCCATGGCTTTTTACCCGACGCTGGGTTTTTCTGCGTCAATGCTGCTCCAAGATCCAGTGAGCACTTGCCCCAGGCCACCATTATTAAAGCATTTTTTTCCTTGATCATTAGCCATCCTAAACCATCACCATGGCTTTTCGCCCACGGAACCAGCGGCCATGACCCCAAAAATCAATCAGCGACCGTTTGAGTCCCTCAGGTGAAGGTGCTCAAGAGTTTTGAAGCCTTCAGGATGGAAACCTCTCAAAAGGATGCACCCTGGCCATAGCGCTGATGGCGTTGGTTGAACAACGGTTGATCGATGCATGTCGATGCCCTCTCCAGCTGCTGGTAGCTGGAAAGCTGAAAATGATTGATCCGGGGAAAATGATGCTTATAACGGATTTTAATAGTGTTTACCATGATGGCTGCAAGTTCTCTAATGATGAATAAAATACGATGATTATAATTGTTGTGCTACTGATGATGGCGCTTCGGCTGTTGGTGATTGTCATTGTGATTAATTATCGTAGTATCATGTATATTTGTGGTTAAAATAGCTATCACTATTAGTTGTATCAAGCAATGGTCATGATGCTTGGAGTGATGGCTCTTGGCGGTTGCCTATTTTTGTGGAGTGGTTTGGAGCAGAGCAGGGTTCGTATCTACGTGGCAACGCTACCACCTTGTGTTTCGATGCCGCGGCATGCCGTGGCCAATCTCCCTGCTTGGATCTCACTGAGAGGATCCGACCGTCCCCCGGGTTTTGAGGTGGAGCTTTCCAGTTGCTCCCGTGCGTTGAGGAAAGTCATCGGTTGGAAAAAACCTCCGAATGATGAGAGTTCCAACCAAGTCAAGCTGCCGGGTATGGCATCATGGGTCGGTGTTTGATTTTCAGCATGACTAGTCATCAACAACCAACACCAACCATCAACAAAGAAATTAGCATCATTTGTATAGATGCTTTGCCATAAGCTTGCTAGACATGATTGGTTGATATGGGTTCGTTGCGTTGCTCAACAGTTACTAGCCATTATTCACCATCAATCAACTTGTATAGCTTCATGATTCATTTGGTAGCCCATCCTTCCAGTTACATCTGTCGTAACCAGGGACCCCTTGTACTTGTAGGGATGGTTAGACCATTAGTAGCTGTAAGGGTAGCCATGGCCCCGCCCTCCACCTTCAGGCCTTGGCCATTTTCTCCCAGAAGTTGCCGGTGGGCTTGGAAGGCCGCATCGTGTTCCTGCACAGCATCGGAAATGCCCCGACTTCCGGAAATGCTTTGGCTGCCATGGATTTGCCCATCGGATTTCAAGAATCTGATACCACAGGCGGCGCCGGGCAAACCTTGGGAGCTTTAACTATCCTTTGCAAGGATTTCCACAACCTGGAGGTCCAAGAAGAATTGTGAATCTCCGACTCATCGGTCATTAATTGATCACACGAGGAACTGGCTCGTGCCGGTGTCAAAACTGTGCCGGCACGTAGCTGCCGCGGCGTGAATCGTTGTGCATGAACTGAAGGATAACCGGATCTCAATGCCGCCGCCCTGGAATGCATGGATCCAGCAAGCCATGGTCACTTCTTGTGATATTCTGTAGGGGGTGCACCTATACATGGCTATAGGCTAAGGCTATAGCCCATTATTTTCGGGCACGTATACCAGTAGCTTGGAAGCATGATCGAAAAGGAGCCTGGTCCTTGTTGTTTCAGCGGCAGTGGGTGAAGGTGCAGGTCGCAGGTTTGCCATACCTTTGAAGGCGCAGGTTTGCCGGTTGGTTATGTTTGTCGAGTGGTTCACCAACTACTGTGGTTACGCTTGTGCTACCAATACCCGAGTCATCCCCAGTCATGAAATGCCATATCCAAAAAAGTGCATATTTGGCCGACCATTGCGCCAATTTTGGGATCGGCAAACCCAATTCTATAGATGTTGCACCATGGTAACGTGCGTGCGAAATTCAAAAAGAGCCGCTGCATTGCTTGATCCACTCTGTCTCAACATGTCTCAACGCATCATCCAACTAGTAATTACGAAAATTCACTTGAAAGATCATCTATCACCATCATCAACCATGTAAATCATCACGAACGGTATAGAGTAAGCATTCCCCACGTATGAATCATATGGTGATCACATCATGTCAATTCAAATCCGAGATGCGTTGTGTGCAGCAACAACAACAACAACAACAACAACAACAACAACAACAACAACAACAACAACAACTGTGTGTGTGCGTGCAGAATAACAACAAGCAAGACTTCGTGTTCGCAACTTGTTTCCAGGGGTGTATGTCACAACAATTACTAACCTGACTATTGAATGTAGAAGGTGGGTAGGTTTGATCAGTTGTTGATTGCTGATGGGATTCCCTTCTACAACAAGCAAGGGCAACCAATGTTTGTTTGTCCACGGATGTTTAGTGTGGTTGTAGCAGTGGTTTGTGATGGTTACAACCACGATGGTTGGTACTTGCTCTTGAAATGGTCAACGGAGAGCTTAGGATTGTAGATAGTGGTTGTATTTACGATCCATGATGGTTAGAATTATCATGAGCGTTTTGGTAATGGTTAACAACGGGTTTAGATCAGGATGGTTAATTAGCAGTGGCCGTAGCACCGGTTAACAGAGGCCTACGGGCTATTTGTGGTGGTTGTAGTGATGATTGTTGGTGCTTATAACTTTTATTTGTAGCGGTTCCATTGCATTCTTCCGAGCTTCAAAAATACCATGGGCAACGAGTGTTTGTTTGTCAACATATGGTTCTGGGTGGGTTCAGAACAGCAGAAGGGTAGCCACTATGAACCATCCTGATTGCAAGCACCACCAATCACTATAACCATCCTGCTTAAAACCATTACTCATCATCGCTACAATATTTAAAGTACCACTGATCATCATCATAACCACCACTAACCGCCTGCAACCTGTACTCCTTTGTCGCAACAACAACCAACGACTGGGTCGGGTTTGGGTGCGGTGACTCATTGAGGAGAGCTGGGGAGGGGGCGAGGAGGGCCCCAGTTTTCTGAGGTCCTTTCTGGGAGAGAATACAATTGTCGATTCCGGACATGGTGTAAGAACATGATAAGGAAAAAGAGTTATTTTGAAAATGATTAATTATACAGTGATACAGACAATTTTTCGATTAGGAATAAGATTCATTGAAACAAGAAACAGATATGGTTGCTGCTAAAAGCTACTGGAAATCCCGTTAGTAACAGGTGCTTTAAACATACCGGGTTTCCGGTGGATTTTTCCGTCACGTAGGGAGTTCTGGGTGGACCCAGTCAGACTATCCATTTGCAGCTGAAATACCACTAGCAAATGTTCCTTTCTAGAATCATTTTGAGCCACTTCATTTGTCCTGGTTGATTGTTTCCGGCTCTGAACCTTTTATGATGCATGTTACATTACATGAAAGCCAGCTTTCTCCCACTATTTGTGCAATCATTTTTCAGCTATCCCTCCGGTTATCGCAGTTGGACACTTGCCTAAGCTGGTTGCCAATTGAACCCATTGCTGGCTCGTTGTCGCTGTCATGCCATCGTCCCCGCTGATTCCGATTCTCCACGCGTTTGGCTTGATCCCTCCACAGTCAAACATCAACGGATCATCATCAAGCATTGCAAGCTGAATGGCTGGCAATGAATCAACCAAACGAGTCATGGTGGCCATCAGCTATAGGAGTGTGGTGTTCTTAACCATAACTAGTTGAAACATCACTAACCAAACGAACCATCATCAGGAACCACAACCAGTGATGGTGGTCATCACTGTGCCTGGCTGAGGCCTGATGAGACCATCGTCCCTCCAGATGATAGCGAGGTGGGGGCCGTGTCCGTAGTCGCAGATCCATCCGGTAGTCAATGATCAACGACCACAGAAGATAGACAGATTGATTAGATTAGATCCGATCAATTAGATTAGATTCGATCAGATTAGATGAGATTGGACTAGATAGATAGATGGATAGACGGATGGATGGTTAGTGATCTATTGAACCGGTGGATAGAAATAAAAGTGTCTACAGTACTTGATAAGCAATCCTTCAACTATTGATCATTGATGATCATTCCTTTTATAAACTAATACTGAAACCAGGAATAGTTTTGGTGAACTGTTGGGCCACCTCCCCGCTCCCCGCATGTGCTCCAAGGTGGAAGAAGATGAAGCCATGGATGAATTCGAGTGCCTGGGGCAGCAAGCTGTCACTTTTTGCTGGTGTGTTTCTTGTGGGAACGGTGCCAGGAACCCCTTTGAAGGGAAAGCGTTTTGGAGCTACCAGGAGGTAGGATCAACCTGCCTCCAAGGTTGTCCAGGACGTGTGCAAGTTCCAGCTACCAAGAGTGGTGTAACTAAATGGCCGGCCTCCTCATGAATTTATGATCCGTCTTGGCAATATAAGCCAACCGCGGTCAATCCTTTGGCGTTCGTAACCCTTGCCAAACGGTTGGCAACATTTTTTGGCATCAGTAACGCGACAACCGCTGGGTTGCGTTTGATTGAGTGTATGGACTGACAGCAAGTGGAAAATCACCATGTGAGCTACAAGGTGGGCCCCTAGCAGTTACAACTATAGGGTTATAAACCCCTGTAATTGGTAGTTAACCCTAGTAAAGTTAGTTATCAACCAACTTATAAGTGGTTGGTGGACCCTACTTATAACTAATCTAACTAGGGTTAACCAGATATAGGGGTTATAAACCAACTTAGTTCAGTGGTTGGTGACCGACCTTGCATGGCTATGGCTATCACCAACTCCTGGCGACTCGGATGGGGACGTCCATCACCATCTCGCCTCGCGGCACTCTGAGGAAGTATTTCCAAGGAGGAAAGAAACCGTAGCGCACTCAGCGCGCAAAACATGGGGATTTTCTCACTGTGTAATGTTGGTTTCTGATTAGTAACCCCCCCTAAAGTAATGAAGGAGCTAAAGAGCTACAGGGAGTGGTGAAACCAGATGGTAGGTAAGCAAATTCTGTTGGTTCTGTTGGCAAAGGCATCTATTATTTGTGAATATCGATCTTTGTTCACCCAAATATGGGGGGAATTTCATTTTCTGAGTTTGTTCGTGCTTGGTTTCTTGATTCGTAAAGCTGACAGGGCAAACCGGTGTGAGTTGAATGGTGGCCCCAGAGTGGCTTAGCAAAGCCCTGTATTTGGCAAGAAACTGTGGTCATTTACACCTGTGGAAATTGATGACTGGTTAATGGATGGTTGATCAGGTTGGTTACTGAATGGAATTAGTGTTGGATTATTGGTTAGTTTATAAGTATTCCCAACTTAGTTTGTGAACTGCTTAGTTGGTATGCCCAGAAGCCAGCCATTGCACCGCCCCAGCCTTGACTAGGACCCAATCCTGGAGGGACAGATTGGCCATGTTTGATTGGCCATGTTTCTTTGGCTTTGTGCACATGAGAGGCAAATCATCCAAGGGCTATGGCGGTTGATGAAGAAGAGTAGTATGTGATCAGTGGGTACTGCATTTCATTTCTTTGAAGCTGTTTTGGTTGGCATCCCTCCCAGCTTGGTTATTGATTATACATCATGCTGGGTATTTGGGTAACCAGTTTCAATTTGGGCAACAGCTACCCTACTCAGCAACAATAATAACCCACTATTTTTGGTCAATCATTGATGCTGATTATTCCCTGTCATGAGGATTCCCTCCGTGTATAGGCTAAGTATGATCCTCGCGACTATTCCCGTTGGTAAGTTTATCTTTACCCTTGGTCATTCAAGCCTATCATCCTTAGTATCGATGAATCGATGACTGTTTGTCGCAGCCGGCTCGCTGAGAAAGTCGCCGCCTGAGGAAGATCCTGGTCACGACACAAAAGAAACCCTCCAAAAAGATGTATGCTTTCCTGAAGGAGTGCAGTTTTACCAGCTGTTGGGGTCAATTGATTCACTTGCTGTTCTCGTTGTTGTCGTCGTCGTCGTCGTCGTCGTCGTCGTCGTCGTCGTCGTCGTTGTTGTTGTTGTTGTTGTTGTTGTTGTTGTTGTTGTTGTTAGTGTTTTGTCGTTTGCACAGCATAGCTATGGTGATCATAATTGATGATGCCACACCGTCTTGAGAAGCCCTCGCGATAAAACACCGTCTTGACTTGAGATGATCATAGTCCTTATGGCTTAAAACCTTTGCAACCCAGCCTTAGGTTTTGTTGTTGTTCCAGGATGTTCTCAGTACCGGTGCCCACAATACTTTCTTCATCTTCGAGTGTTGGAAACCACGATCTCAAGGGAAGTATTCTTCATTCCAGAAGCAACAGCTGTTGAAACTGGAATGGTTCAACATTTGAAGCCTGCACCAAAAACTGGTACTTTTGCTGGTGATATCCCGCTTCTTGAGCGGCCAAACCCATTTCGTTATTGTAGTGATGTAGTGCCATTCCCAAAAATTCATCCGCCTCTCGAGCCCACCGCGTCCCACGCTTTGCAGGAGCTGGTTTGTGTCATCCCTAACACTTTTTACTACCCGCGCATTTTGGTGGCAATGGCAGCCGCACCAAGTGTTTGAGTTCAACTTACGAGAAATAGTTGAAGATAGGACAAGGAAGCTGAGCTTATTAGTTGAGCAGCTCGGTTTTTTCTGAATATTTGGTGGTAGGGGGCTACATGGCATGTAATTAAAGCATGTAATGGGTTCACCACTGATTTTATGGACACTTTCAGCCTTTGATAGAGGTGGCTTACAAAAATACACCAGGTCTCTCGATTTTCCAAGACGGTTTTCTTAGACTTCAGACGTAGTGGTGAGAAGTCCTGAGAAAGTTTGGCCAACGAGAGTTGGATTTCCACATCCTGTCTCTGGATTCTGCTTGGACCGTGCCCGAGGAAAGGAGTTTCCTTTCAAGAAGATCTGCGAGTATGCCAGCAACAGGGACAGACATCCTGCAGCTTCGTCTCCCTAACCCTGGGCCTTTCTGGTGAAGCCCCTAGTGGATTCTGGTTTTATGGGATCAGCTACTGCAGTGGAACCCGTCGGCATGTGTTTTGCGGACAGGTCGACTGAGATCAAGATTTTGGAGGAGCACTTTGTTAAGTTCTTCTTTTGTTATCACCTGCACCATCCCACAATATTCCAGACGTCCTTCGATCAACTTGGTGAACGCAAGTCGGCATGGGTCAACTTTTGGGCACGGCTCTTCGATTTTCAACCATCAACAACTGCTTACCAACCCAATAGTAAGTGATCTACAAACTCATATTGGCGAACGCTGAGATCACGCAGTTGATGATTCTGGCTCGTGAATTATTCTCTTTTGACAAATTACGAACATGGTAACATGGGATCATTGATTTGTTTACCGGTGTGAGTTACCTGGGGTTACCTCCGACAGCGGATAGGGTTCCCTATCACCAGCTGGTCTATACCCAACCTGGTAAAGGATCAAGTGAAGGTGCCCCGGTTTCAATGGGATCATTAAGTATCCATCATTCACGGCTGGGGCATTTAACAGACTCCGAGAAGGGATGATCAGCGCCCAGGTGGTCATTTGTTCATCCCTTCTGAGATCGCACCAGCATCAACCAGTCCAAGGAATTTGGAAATGGACGCATCAACAGATTGTGGATGACCAAATCGCTCAGAGAAACTCTCGGAGATGCGCTTGAGAGAGAGAGGAGCATGAATGGCTGACGAATTTGTTGACTTCAGTTCTCTCTGGTATCACTTGTGGATGGTATGGTATTTCAGTCCTATAAGGGGCGAGGAATGTAAATCTAATCCTACAATATTTTGGTTGTATCAAGATGATGTAGGTAATATAGGCTAACCATCACCCATAACATATCATAACATGTAGATTATTTAATCCTATCTATGATTAAAGTATCACCAATTTTCAATCCTATAAATAGCACAGCCAAAAACATCCTCCAAGGTGAGCTGTGGACGGCTCCAGTGGAGTGTGATGGGATGGCACATAGTGGGTGAATGATGCCCTCGATCTTCCAGGTACACCTAGGTACACCTAGGTACACCTAGGTACACCTTAAACATCCCCAACTAGCACTGAGATAGTTCCAGTGAAGGATGCATCGTTGCCACAGAGGCTACTGGAAGGATAAGGGTTGCACCATCAGGAAATGATCCTGGAGGAGAATGTGATGAGAAGATCTTTTCCGGATGAGCCATCGCCATGAGATACAACCCATTGCCACAAGCTGTTGTTTCTTCCGGTCTCCTGGAAGGATTTCACGGACGTGATGCTATTCCATGAGAAAGCACAGGTGTTGTCAGATGCTGAGGAGATGGTCGGGTGTGGAATTGCAGATCCATGCTGGTAGTATTTGAGAATGAATCGCCAGCTATCGATGGTAAAATCAGGTTGATGCATTCACAGCATTTCACATCATTTCACAGCTGGATTTACAAGATGGTTGTGTGGCCGTTTGTGCAGCCTTCACTTGCCAATACAAATCTTGGGATCCACCCTTCCATTCTCCAAGAGCTTCTCCAGCATTGCTGATGATGGAGATCATTGTGGGGAGGTCATGGTTAACCAGGTCCATGGTGCTAGGCACTAGGTTCCATGTTAAGCATTGGCAAGCTGGAAGACCCTTTGTTTCATGGGTAACCCCCTACCAAGACCTGCCAGAAATGATCATTTCCAACTAAGGGTCCCAGCGAACCTATTTGAGAAGGCAAACAAAAAATCACGGAAACTACTTGGTGGTCATTTCTTTGGGGGACAGCTCCTCAATGATTAATTTTAGAGTTCCAAACTGTTTTGATTTTCCAGCGTTAATCCACCAGGGCCTCAGGCTTCATCCGCAGCCACCGCCGCAGTGGCAGAAGCAGTGGCTTAAATCGAACTGGAATCCATTGCTCCAACCCTCCTCGGGTGCTTGGAGCTTACCCCTAGTCATGTGCCAGTTTTCTATGCCAAGATTTGACTCCAGAAATGCTGAAGCACCTGAAACGGAGGATTTCTCTACAGCGCCGCAGCTGGCCTGGACGGTGTACAAATACCAGCGCCGGTTGCTGCCAGGTGTTAGGCTATGTCTCAACATCGTTCTTGCTCAACCAACTGCAGCTGCACCTTGACCTCTGAGGCAAGGCGTCTACATCTCGCACTTGCCCAAAGGCGCCCTGGCATCCACGGGTTGAGAATGGTGTGGCTCGTGGCATCCGGGTGGCCTCGCAACATGCGTAGGATGGCTGCCATTCATGTTACAATGCAATCCTCTGCAAAGATCATTTCAAGTGTCAAGTTTCTTTCCCTGGCATTTGGCACTTAGAGCGTGCAAATGGTGCGTTTTCACGTCAGAGCAAACCAAGAAGACCACAATGTCGTGCCCTTCCAGTATTTTCTAGTCAAGATTTGACTCATAAACCCATCGCACTTGCCACATTTACCAGAAGAAGTGTTTTTTGCTTTGCCATCCAACATCATGGCATCTAATTCACATCGCTCCAGAGCCGTATGGTGAATCCACCATCTGTATGCATCTGGTCAGCTGAATCCATCTGTTGGATCCTCGCCAACATCAACTTGGCCAGAAGAAGTAAGTAGCTAGTTGTAAATATGCTTATAATTACATGCTATTGGGGGTTCACATTTGCGTGAATTAGCTTCTTTATGTGTTACCAGGGCAACCAAGAGCAAAGGGTTCGGGGACGCTCCACGATGCTTGCGTGGCCCATCTTGACGACAAAAGGAATTTCCGCACAAGCGAAAGCGAGTTGCACCCAGAATGCATCTGAGAAAGACACCCAGAGTCCCAGAGTGCTATTTAGTCACGCCAAGTCGAAGATGAATCTGGAGTTGTTCCCGTTGTTCTTCCCGGAACCAGCGTCTTGCGGCGGTGTCGCTTGACGGTTTCTGCGGTGCAGCACCCCACACCTGGTTGCAGTGTGTAGCTTAGCTAGAGCAGGAGGCCCATAGAGTTGAGATTTCAGAGGGTTACATAGTTGACCGTTCATTGTCAACTTGTTATTACTTGATGGTTCATGATGGCTCGTTCATTGCGCGTGCAGTCATGCTTATAATGATCACCAACTGATGATTAGTGATGGCGAATTGATGGTTATTGCCATGGTTGATTGAGAATTTGAACAGCACTTGTAATCTGATGTCGCTCAGTGATAGTCACAACATATTCATTCAGCTGGATGTACTTGGATGTGCAGCTGGGGTTATACCTAGTTATAACCCTGGGTATAAGCCTTATAAGGCCTAAAAACTAGTAGTACCACACTTTGGTTCAAGAAACTTCCAGCTATCTCCAACCGTGGTTGACTTCCAACGCCAGGGCCTACGTCCTATTGGCGCAGCTCGGTCGACCCCGCTTGATCAGCTGGGCCGTTTGGGGTACTGCCTGGCATATTTTGCTTATCATGTGGGTTATCAGTGGTTGCTTTTCTTATGATGAATTATTATTTCGATCACTATAAATTGGATATCAAGCCCTTTGCATGTGTATGTTTTCAGTTACATATGGGTTAACGTCCCCGTGCATAAAGATGAACACAGCATTAATGAGTTTTTTCTGTAGTTTCGGCTTACAGCTGATGATCAGGGTGCCTCCTGAAATTGGAGGCACCCCTTTGGGAACTACCTGGACCAGGCTTGGGTATCTGCTGGGGAACCCAGGACTCCCTTCGACCTTCCGGAGCGAGGCTTTGACTCGTCTCCGGATTTTTTACTGCGAGGTCCAGGACTTGGCAGCCCAGCACAGCCCCCTCGGCACTCCTGTGGCAGCGGGAGTAGCTGAGGGAAAAACTCCCGAGGCAGTTGGGGAGGAACCGGCATCAGGACCTCCTGGTCGAGAAGGAGGAGAGGCACCCAAGCGAGAGGCATCGGCAGAGCACAAAGAGGAGAAAAAGACCAAGGAGTCCACAGGCCATCGGAAGAAGAGGAGGCACAAAGAAGGTAAGGACAAGGGATCAGCAAAAGAATCCCATCGAGCAGAGAGCTCCCATAGAAAGGAGAGGAAAACAAAGGAGCAGAGTGAGGAGCCGCGCAAGGAGAAAAAGACGAGGGATAGGTCAGAGAGTTTTGGGAGAAAAAAGCGAGGCCGATCTCCCGTTGTGAAAGAAGAAGAGGAGGACGAGGAGGAATACGGAAGTGAAGAGCCAAGGTACGAGGATAGAGAGCCGCCATCAGAGGAGGAAAGGAAGAGCTCCCGAAGTAGGGAGAAGGCAAAGAAGAGGGACAGGAGAAGTCCTTTGTCCCCAGAGGAAAGAAGGGCAAGGTCATCGGGCAGGAGAAGAGAGAGGAGGAGTCCTGCGTCACCAAGGGAGGAAAGACCTCCTGACTCTCCCGAAGACAGGGAGGAAGAGGAAAGACAAAGAGGTTATAGAAAGCCTCCTGAACCTCCAGGACCACCACCGGGGGTATTCGTCCAAAGAAGGTCCTCACCCCCCTCCAAAAGGGGCGACCAGCAGCCGCCGCTGCTAAGGTGGCATTGCGCAGGCCAGCAGGGAGCTTTCGCCGACTTCGCAGGCCGGCTGCAGCAGTTGAGGCAGAAGAGGAAGCTGCTCCTGACCCAGTGGGAGTCTCAGAGTCTTACCATCGCGGAGAGGTGGTTCAGGTGGCTGATTGCCCCCTGTCACTCCTGACTTCAGGGGAGTGGTTTAGGAGCGAAAAAGCGGTGTACGAAGGTGCTGAGGTGGACGTGGCAGGACGGGTTGAACGGATTGAGGTGGACGGAACATCGTGGGAAGTGGTGTTCAGACCTTCAGGCACAAGGAGTGAGGACTTGCTGAAGGTATGTACTTCGATGGAGAAGCCACTTCTTCGAGGTCACCTATGCCGACTCGACTGCCCCCGCCGACGGAGCAATCCAAATTTGCTACACCTCAGAACGCTGCAGAGGCTGACTGCTACATCTCCCGTTACGTGGGAGAACAACCTCGAGGAGGCCGACGAGTTGCGTGGCCTTCGAGAAGTACAACAAGGATGGGAAGCCCAGCAAGGAAGAGACGCAGACAAGAAGGAGAAGAAAAGTCCCAGTACATCGATGGAGAGGAGGAAGAGAAAAAAGGAAAAGAAAAAGGAAAAGAAAAAATCGAGAAAAGAGCAGAGAAAGAAAATGGGAGGCAAGACGAATGCTTTGAAGACGGCCCAGGCACTTTATGCTGGGACGGGGCTCGATCCAGACCCCGCAAACCGTCGTCTCCTCCTGAAAAAGACCAAGAAACGGCTAAAGAAGGACAAGGTGACATCATCCAGTTCCTCGAGTTCGGGATCCAGCGAGACGGATGGGGAGATGGAGCAAACTATGTTGGAACAACGTTCCAAGATACAAAAGATAGCGGAGCTGGCGCCGGGACTGCTGGCCAGCGAAGCGCTGCGAACTATGAAGGATCACATCCTTCAATCCACGGGTGCACCATGGGGGGTGGACAGGGATTCCCTGCCACCCGTGGTGATGCAGTACATCCGGCAGCATTGCTTGGGGAGAGCCAGTCCTCCAATGGCCAGGGAGTATATGACCCTGGCCGCCATTTGCGATCTCCTGTTGCAATCGCGGCCGGCGGAAGCGGTCGACATCGCGTTCCAGCGCATCAAAGGACTGGAACTTCAGCAGAGCGGTTTGGGATGGATCGTGTCGCAGAAGGTGGAGATAATCCCGAGTGCCGACCCTGGGATTGCAACGAGAGCAGAAATCGAAGTGGCACAACGAGAAGGTCGACTAGATGCCCAAGCACGACAGCCAGGAGGGAAGAGCGATGGCAGCAAAGGAAAGTCGCAAGGAAAAGGGAAAGAAAGAGAAAAGGGAAAGACCCGAGAAAAACCCAAAGGCGGGTCAAAGGAAGAAGGCAAGAAGTAGTCCTCCTGGTGGACGGTTGGGAGGAGAAGAGAAGGTCTCCTGAAGATGGGAGAGAAGGAGGCAGAGAAGAAGAGCTGGATAGCAGTAAGGAAAGTTCGGAGACGAAGACTCCTGATGACAAGGGAGTGAGGCAGAAAAGAAAAGATGAGAGAGAAAAGAAAGAGGAGATGTGCGGGACAAGACCAAAGCCCGATGAGACCAGAAGCAAAGGAAGCAGAGAAGAAATCCTCGATGGCGCAAGAAGCTCCTTGAACGATGCCGATGAGATGGACTCGACGATGCCGCAAAAGGGGGGAGGTGACAAGGACCTCCCGGGTGCTAAGTTTCACTTTTCTGACAGGGGAGCTGCCACTCCTTTGTCTTCAAAGTCCAGTGTTTTTGCTGGCATTTCTTCAGGACGACACTCAGGCTTGGGCCGAGTTGAGTCGAAAAAAGGTGTGAGTGAGTGTGACCACGAGTTTGGGGTTGAACATGTTTTCACATGGTTGGAGGGGGTCCTAGATTTTTTGACGGTACCACTTTGCAAGACCCAGACCACGGGTAAGGTGTTTCCCTTACCCACGTCTAGGAGTACTCTCTCCCGGGTGTTCCCCCAAGCTTCGTGGGTTGAGGTTGCTGCTTTGGTTTGTTTGGTGTGTTCGTTAAACTCGTTGAATGGGGGGAATTTGGAAAATCCTAATCCTCCTAGTAGTTTCCAAAGGCGAATCCTGGTAAATTTAATGGCTGCATGTGCTCAAATGACCAGTTGGGCAGAGCGGTCGCCGGTCTTTACTTGGGATGAGTTTTGGAAAATTAAAGGAGTTGATTACAAGGGTGATGAGGTGCAAACGGCGCAGAGAATCTGTTGGGCCTCAGTGTCACCAGCTCTTCCAGACGAAGTCGGGGGAGTTAGGTTGGAGGATGTAGTGGAGCTAGGATCTAAGGAATACGTGTGTAATTTTGAAGACCATATTTTAGATCCCTGTGATCAAGTATATGTCAAGCCGCCGCGTGTAATGGTAGATGAGGCTCACTGGGATGAGCTGTGTGAGAACTTGATCAGGAAAGGCATCTTTGGAAGGGTGCATGAGGACGATGTTTACAGGGTCCAAGGCAAGATGGTGTTGAATGGCCTTTTTGGCGTGTCAAAGCAGGAGTTCACCGAGGAAGGAACGGAGGTGATGCGTGTTATCATGAATATGACGCCGGTGAATGCTTTGTGTCGGGATCTGGAAAGTGATATTTCAACATTACCTACTTGGGCAACCATGAGTCCACTGCAATTGGATGTGGGGGAAGATCTGGTGGTGTCAAGCGAAGATGTGAGATGCTTCTTTTATATCTTTCGTTTACCCCAGTCCTGGCTCCCCTTCATGGCCTTCAATCGCCCTTTAGCCCCCTATCTTTCTGGTGATCGAACGGGACGTTGGTACCCATGCAGTGCTGTCCTGCCTATGGGATTTAAGAACTCAGTGGCATTGGCTCAACACATTCACAGGGTGCTGGCGAAAGGTGCGCTGCGGTCAGTAGGATTGGGAGGCGAACTGGAGGTCAGGAAGGATCGTAGTTTTACATCAGCAAATCCAATTTTTCGCATTTATTTGGATAATTTCGATGAGCTGCGGAGAGTTTCTAAGACAGCTTCCAAGATGATTGCTGGCGAAGTATCCCCACTGGTGAGTGGACTTCGGGAAGAGTACTTGCTGAGGAGAGTGCCGCGCCATCCCAAGAAATCCGTGGCGTCGCAAACCATTGGTGAGATCCAGGGTGCTATGGTGGATGGTTCGAAAGGTATCATTTATCCTAAGCCCGCGAAGGTGTTGAAGTATGCCTTTCTTGCGAGGATGCTGTTGCAGAGCGGTGTTGCGTCCCAAAAACAGGTTCAAGTTGTCGCGGGAGGGTTGGTCTACCTTGCCATGTTTCGCAGGCCGATGTTAGGAGCACTCAACCATATTTGGACCTACATCACATCGTTTGAAGGTTTTCCTCCGGTGGTGAAGCTCCCTGTTCCCGCGGAAGTGAAGTTGGAACTTACACGGTTTTTGGGGCTATTGCCTTTGGCTTTTCTGAACCTTCGGTGCGAAATGTCAACACAGGTTACAGCGAGCGACGCGTCTACAACAGGTGGCGGTGTAACTGTGTCCAAAGGTTTGACTCCGGCCGGTTGTGTTGCAGCACAATGTCCAGCCCGTGGCGATATCGTGGAACCTGTTGATGTGACTCAGGTGCTGACCATAGGGTTGTTTGATGGAATTGGGGGGTTGAGAGCTGCGGTTGACCTCTTAGGATGGAATGTCGCTGGACATGTTTCGGTTGAATGCTCACCAGAAGCTAACCGCGTAGTTGAAAGTAAGTTTCCGAATACCATCCATGTACAGGATGTCAACTTGGTGACCCCCGAGCTCATTAAAAGCTGGGCCTTGAAATTTTCCCAAGTGGGATTAGTTTTGCTTGGAGCGGGGCCCCCTTGTCAGGGGGTAAGCGGTTTGAATGCTAGCAAGAAGGGTGCACTAAAGGATGCACGCAGTAGCCTGTTCCAAGTAGTGGATCCCATTAGGAAGCAGCTTAAGGCAGCATTTCCATGGGCGCAAGTGAAAAGCATCATGGAGTCGGTGGCGTCTATGAGTTCTCAAGATGAGCACCTTATGACCGATCATTTTGGCAGTGATCCAGTCATGATCAACTCGTCAGATGTCAGTCTGGCGCATCGCCCGCGTCTTTACTGGACAGATTGGGAGCTGCAACCAAGTCCAGATGTAGAGTTTTCAACGTTGGAAAGTGGACGTACCAAAGTTCAGCTCAAAGCTGAATGTGACGCCAGTCATTTTTTGAAACCTGGATGGAAACGAACCAGTAACGAACCATTGGCAACATTTACCACCGCTCGCCCAAATGAGCGGCCACCTTTTAAGCCCGCAGGGTATCACTCTTGTACAGCTGAAACTCTGGATCGGTGGGAACAAGATATGTACAGATATCCCCCTTACCAGTATGCTCAAAAATTTTGTCTCCAAAATCGTCAAGGCACCCTTCGACTGGCATGTGCAGAAGAACGTGAAGTCATCATGGGATTTCCGCGGAATTATACATTCCATTGTGTACCAAAAGCACAGCAGGGCACTCAAAAGCACGAGGACCTGCGATGCTCACTCATCGGAAATTCATGGAATATTGTGACAGTAGCCTGGCTGATAAGTCAACTTGGCAGCCTCCTTGGTATGAATGACCCGTTGACACCTCAACAACTTGTAGATAGAGCGACGCCGGGCAAAGCCCAGACGTTCCAAAGCTTTTTAGCAAGGCCGTCAATGAAAGCATTGAAGCATCGCCATGACCCGTCCAATGACAAGAAGCTCATTGCTAAGTTGATGCAGCAAATCAGCCTAAAAGGTGATGATTTGCTATTAAGTGCACAGAGCGAAGACACCATTCGCTATCACCGGTTAAGAGCGTCTTTGCCGGCCAAGTTATGGAAGTGGCGCACAGTCGCCGGATGGCAATGGACTGGTGAGCCTGAGCATATAAACGTATTGGAGATGAGAGCAGCGTTGACAGCGCTGAAGTGGAGAGTTGAGAAAAACCAAAAGCTCAACTCCAAATTCGTGCATTTGGTTGATTCGTTGGTGGTGCTGCATTCGCTTAGTCGCGGACGGAGCAGTAGCCGTAAACTTAAGAGAACTCTACTTAGAGCAAACGCGCTGATTCTTGCAACACAAACACAAGTGGTGTGGGCTTATGTCCACACCAAAGAAAATCCGGCAGATGCCCCGTCGAGGCATCGCCGGAAACGTAAGTGGGTCAATGCCAAAGAGGCATCTTGAAGCACCCACGCAAGAGTCACGCGCAAAAGCTCGTCAACAGTTAGGTTCTCTCAAAAGTTTAACAGTACAGCCTGTCACTAAAGCACGATACCAGGAAAGCTTAGATCTCTTTTTCCAATACTTGAAAGATGAAAAACTCCTGTTGCCAAAGCAGCCGGGGGAGTTAGATTGTATAGCTAGCGACTATTTGGAGCATCTCTGGGCCAAAGGTCTGGGGCGTGCTTGTGCTTCCAATTTCTTAGCAGCTTTACAAGATTCTCAACCCAGCTTGCGAGGCAAGCTCCCTCAAAGCTGGCGCCTACTAAAGGCATGGGTGACCCATGAAATACCTAACAGGGCACCTCCACTTCCAAAGGAAGTGCTGTATGCGATGATTGGCTACTGTCTGTTCAAAGCCTGGAATAGCATGGCCATTAGTTTAATGTTAGGCTATTATGGACTCCTGCGCACGGGGGAGTTGCTGCAAGTCAAAGCAGCGCATGTTGTAGTTCAGAGTCCTAAGGGACCTGCTGTCATTTCGCTAGGATTGACAAAAGGAGGCCGTCGCCAAGGAGCTGCGGAGTCTGTTACAATTTACAATGAGGATTTGTGTAGAAGGCTGTTTCAGTGGAAACAAGTCTTTCCTGGTCAAACTTCGCTGACCGGGCCGTCATGGAAATGGCGCAAAACCTTTAATGTCATACTTGAAGCCCTTTCTTTTGATCGTTGGGATTTTCGCCCATATTCGCTTCGCCGTGGCGGGGCCACGGATGTGTTCAAACAGGAAGGCAGTTTTGACAGGTTAGTCGTCATAGGACGGTGGCAGTCCTTGAGAACTGCACGGTTGTATGTGAACGAGGGCCTCTCAGTGTTGGCTGAGTTGCAGTTGCCCGGGACTAGGTTTACACGTACATTTAAATCCCAGTATCTGTCTTCTGTACAAAAAGCTTTGCCTAAACTTGAGCGAGGATCTTCTAAGAAGACCCAGACCAGGGGGCGTTGGAAGGGACAAAAAGGGGGCAAGCAAGACAGGGAGTGTATGTTTTTTCCCGCATTTTTAACTACCAAAGTGTTTGTCTTGGGTGTGGCCGGACTCCACTTTGGGTAAATAAAAGAGAGAAGACAAGGAGAATAAGGGAAGTTTTTGTCAATACCCGAGCCTGAGCTCTTTCTTTGGGAGTGGCCGGAAAACTCAGGGGGTATTTTTTAGGTATTTAAAGGTGGAAAGTGTTTATCAATTTGAGAACACTGGTCTTGCAAAGCAAAAAAGGAGTGTGCTGCTGTGAATCTTTGGGTTAACGTCCCCGTGCATAAAGATGAACACAGCATTAATGAGTTTTTTCTGTAGTTTCGGCTTACAGCCCCTCCCATGTTTCACTCCCGCCCGTGGGAGTTTTCCGAAACGGAAGGGACAAAAAGGGGGCAAGCAAGACAGGGAGTGTATGTTTTTTCCCGCATTTTTAACTACCAAAGTGTTTGTCTTGGGTGTGGCCGGACTCCACTTTGGGTAAATAAAAGAGAGAAGACAAGGAGAATAAGGGAAGTTTTTGTCAATACCCGAGCCTGAGCTCTTTCTTTGGGAGTGGCCGGAAAACTCAGGGGGTATTTTTTAGGTATTTAAAGGTGGAAAGTGTTTATCAATTTGAGAACACTGGTCTTGCAAAGCAAAAAAGGAGTGTGCTGCTGTGAATCTTTATATATATATTTATTTGTTTACCACTGTTTGGAACTCATCGCATGACCACCCACATTGTGTTAAACGTTTGCCATTTAAGGGTACTTATTACAATACCATTTGCAACCAGCGCTTTGGCGTCAACACACGATGATTACATCATCAACAAAAGCTGACAGGTCAACCCATCACTTACCAATTGGCTATCCACCTCCAGGGATTTATTACCAACATGCATCGTATATTCACATATATATATATATACATATTTATTCACTTGTTTATAGATTTGATTTGATGTATCTATTTATAAATATATATATATATATATGTATATATACATATTAATTATGTTGTGTTATGATTTTGAATCTATTTCTGATGTTTTTTTAACCTTCTGATCAAACTATGAATATATGTCGAAGTGGTGTATATGTTGGTATACCAGCTGGATTGTTTTTACTATACTCGTATATATATATATATATATATATTCATGATATTTCTGATTTGTTTAATCAGTTGATCTACATTTCTTTGTATATTTAGATTGATCAATATTTTTTTATTTCTGGTTTATCTGATGTTTCATCCCAGTTTGGTCTTCCTGCCAGCTCCACTGATGCCCACTGGCCTCCCGGTCCGAGGCATCACTCGGCTGAAACTGGGTCAGGACATGAAAGGTGGTGCCAGCTGCAATGCAAGTCCGGCTACTCAGATGGTGACTTGAGCTTGACCCAGCCGGACGAGTGAAGCATGGCTTGAAGGTGGTCAACCACTTCAAGGACGGTGGGGTCGAGCAAGGTTGATAGGTGGCTTATCATCGCTAATCATCGTTGATCAATCATGTGTTTTAGGTGCTGAGTCATTGGTTTGCCCTTCTGGAAACTAACAGCTGGACCCTACCAGAACCATATACTGTGGGAAAATGGTTTTCCAACCTTTGCCTGGAAGGGTCAAGTTTTTTGTCCGGTAGTCATGAATGGGGATGGTGATGGACAGAGAGGTTGAATGATGATTCAATGACATCAAGTCTTTTAGTAATCATGTTTAGTAATGTTAAGTATTGTGTTGGGCCATAGCCGCCTTCAGCCCAGCTGGACCTTCGGGATGGCAGTGGAAAAACATGTTAAGTATATATATTGGTTCACAGTGTTCAATGATGAATCGCTGATGAATTTGGTGTCTAACGATGAAGCCATTTTTAATGAATAGAGGTGTCTAGCAAACGTCTAATCATCGCTGATGATACCGGACCTACCTGCTCTCACCGTTTCTGGTGTCCAGAAACGGTGCAATTTTCAACCCGAAACCGTGACGCACTTTGTGCGGCCATGGATTGACTCACGGCCTCCGAAAGAACGGCAGTGATTCACAGGAATCCCATCTTGGCAAAGCCCATAACTCAACTGGAACTCCAAGTGCTAGCTGTGTGGCGAGCCAACCCCTCGGCTGGGCACTTCAGAATTTCTGAGAAAGCTACTGGTGTTTTTCTGGAAGACCCACGGCTAGGTCCGCTATCAACTCGTACAGACAGATGGACAACCAAACAGACCGATGGACAACCAAACAGACAGATGGACAACCAAACAGACAGATGGACAACCAAACTCATAGACAAACAAAACCAACCAAAAAAATCTGATGCCAGGTCTCATGATGTCCGATGGGTGCCCTGGAAGATCATGGCACCATGGCACCGCAGCTGTGCAGCCTGAGGTCACAACCCCGAGTTGATCCTGAACCATTTCGTGACGCGCCTGGGCCCGGAGCTCAGAACAGCTGCGGGGGGTGCAGTGGCACCGGGCTTGGTGATGCTTTCTTTGTGCGAGAAGATCGGTATATTTCATTGTCAATTTGAATATAAGTACGCATGTCTGGGTCTTTCACGGATCTGTAGATCTGCAGATCTGTAGAAAGCATGTTGACATCATCCAAGGTAAACGTGTACCGGCTCCGACGCGCCCAACCATAAGAAACATGCCAAGAGTAGATAAGTGATTACCCATGTTGTGGTAGATATTTGTCCTTAGGTGGTTAGAAGGTATGTATCAGGCTGCAACTGCTGCCAGAATGGCGTTTTCATCTTGACAGTTTCTTGCTGCACGTTTGCTAAATTCCTGAGTCACATCGCTAAAACATATTGGAGATGGCTTCTGGTAAGTACAACCCATTCGCTAATTGCAGTCCATCATTCTAAGCAGACACAAACAACTTATCATTAGTTATCAACAAGCAAGTGTTGCTCTTTGTTGTTCCTTCGGCCCCCCTGGCCGCGCGCGTTTTTGTGTGCGCAGGTGCCATAGGCACAGTGTGTTTTTGTTGTTTTTTCTCATTCAGGTCGCGTTTTCTTGGGGTGGGTGGGGTGTGCATGGCACGATGGTCACCGTCGTGATTGGGGTGGGGTGGGGATGTGCAGCGTCGCCAGAATGTCTTCTACGTGTGGTCTTGCGTGTGTGTTTCCATGGCACGATGGTCACCGTGGTGATTGGGGTGGCGTGGGGTGGGATGTGCAGCGTCGCTAGAATGTCTTCTACGTGTGCGTGTTGCGTGTGTGTGTTTCCATGGCACGATGGTCACCGTGGTGATCGGGGTGGGGTGGGGTGGGGATGTGCAGCGTCGCCAGAACGTCATCGTCCAAGTCTCATATATTGATCCATTGGCCATGCAGGGACCGATGGACAAACCAGGACTTGAAACTGTTCTGGAAGCCATGAGGTTCTATCGCGCAAAGGGCACGGGGCATCTGGGCTGGTCTCCTGCAGCCTTTGGTGATGTTTCAAAGGACAGCAGCTGGCTGAAGAGGCAAAACAAAAAAAGAGTCGCAAAATGAAGCATCTCTTGGAAGCATCCAAGGCCATTTCTTTGGTAAATACCAATGCAAACACAGAATCCCATATGCGCCACGCGCGCGCCCAAGGGTCCGGAACGTTGTTGTTTCATATTAGTTGGTTGTTCACGATGTATTACGGTTCAGGTTTTTGTAACACATTGTCAATTTTTACCATCAACCATCATCATTCCTTTGGCTCATTCTTACGTTGGTTGATTATGAAACCATCATCATGTTTGTACCTATTATCAGAATTACGACTTGACCAGTCATCAAGCATCACCACTAAACATCATCATCATTCATCATTAAGTATAATAAGCAATCATTATGAACCATCATCAGTAAGTAATTGGTTAACATTAACCACCGCCAGGTTCTAACCAGCATCATTATCTAATACATGAACAATACAGTTGAACCATTTTCATCATCATCATCATCATCATCATCATCATCATCAGAATCATCATCAAGTAATGGTTAACCATCATCATTGACTTTCTTTTCCTTCTGCGGTACCTCTCCTGGCACCAGGTCGGCGGCTTGCGCGGCAGTTGGCTGCCCTGTTTCCACAGAGGCCGATCTGTGGCCTGCGACTGAAAGCAGTAAAAAATGGTGCTACTTGGCAGTTCATTAAAGGTTACAGTAACTGTTATGGTTGATGATTAATGAAGGTTATTGATGATGATCAGTAAGATGGGTCCATTGTCACTAAGAAGTGGTCAACGGTTGACGAAACTTCAAGATTAAGATGGTAATTTGTTTGGGGATGGAGTTTGGTTCTACATGATTAAGATATGTCAAGATGGTAGACGATGTATGACGCTCAGAGGGTGAATGTTCTCAATGCTTGCTGATTCGCCATGATGAGATGAGGATTGCTACCGATACTTATACATGTACATGTGTAAGCTGTTTCTTGGCCACTAAGGATTTCAAAAGAGCTCACGATTAAAAATCAGCAATCATTGCAGACAAGAGAGATTCACTAAGGCTGGTACGTTGTAGCCCAGGCAGGCACAAGCCACCAAACGACTGCAACAGTTGGCCTAAACAACCAGGCTTATAACCAGCAGGCTGAAGTCTAAAGTAGCTGCGGTACCGGGGATGTTGTGACAGCAATGATGCTTGACGTAAGGGCAGCACTGCTGGCTATAGAGCTTTGGGGCCTTTTTGCTGGCAGTCCGTTAGGTTAGTTTTCGCATATGGTTGCTTTGATATTATCACCTGCGGTAAGGCCTTTGAACCATGGAGCCAGCCTTCACAACGGGGTGCAGTTTCGAAATGCAGTTGTGAATTCACGAATGCTCATGACCAATCATCAACCCAAGAACGAATGGTCAAATTGGTTTTCATTTTTCTCAGAAAGAGATTGCAAGCAGAATATACCTTATAGTCTCGCCAGAAACTGGTGCCATCAAGACTATATAGTGAATTAAGATTTATGAACAAAATGATCCCTGACAATTGGGTCACCAGCTTGAGATGGCTTGTCTCGAACTGCAATCCTCCGCCAGGCCCGACTTCCAGGGTAGAAGGAGACAGCGAGCGCAGGGACACTGTCTGAAACATCATCTTTTTATTGGATTTGGCCTGGTCTTTTTTTGCCAGGGCTTCCCACGGTTTGCCCTACAGCAAGAAAAAAATGTATGAACAAGCCACAAGGCAGAACACTGGTGTATTGCCTGGTGGGTCTTCCAACTCTTACTAAAGTTGGTGAACATAACTTTTGTGCAAGCACCAGTTTCATAGGAGATAGGAAGGGCAATGGGCATCAACGCTTCCAATAGAGGGTCGATGAACATCCCGACCGCTGGACCAGTTTGATCATTTATGGGATGTGAGCAGCCAGGGGTACTGGAGCCCTTGACCCACTGCTATAGTTTGGTCGAGCTTATCCACCCAACAGTTGTCAGCTACATGTAGGTGTTTCTTATACCAAGGAAGCCTCAAAATGGTTGGTGAATGGTTTATAAATGGTGAATACTGGATGATAACTGGGGTACCCCTACCACCTGAGAAACGCCCTAACGCCGAAGTAGGTCAACTCTGCGACCAACTGACAGAGCCTTACGTGGAATGACTGGTGAGCTTCCGGGAGCTTTCAGGAGGGCATCAGCTTGCAGGTATGATCAACCATTGAATGACTGGGGCCACTCAACGCATGATGAAGTTTGATCAACTGAAAAAAGGGTCGGGTAAGGTACCGGAACGAAGTAGAATACCGTGTCATGAAGCATGTGTCAGCCGCAAATCCATTCATTTAAGCGTGTACAGACTGATTTCATTATTGAGACACGCAATGCTTCCGAACTGGTCGATTGAAGTCTGAGCAGCTAGGGGGTCCGCCTGGCAAGTGATTGCGATGTCTTTAGCTGAGCCCCTTCTCAACCACAAGTGGGGCTGTCGGGCTGTGGGCCTACCTGTGGCTCAGTGTTGGTGTTGTAGATTGTGTTGAAATGTGTTGAACCATTATTGTTGTTGGGTATCCCTATTATTAGCCAATATCATCCCTTATCAAATCAGGACCATAGACAATATTGATCTGATTATCAAAGCACATCAAAGCACTAATCAACAAGTCATGAATGCCAACGCTGTCCAGGACCATCACCTTCCACAACCAGCGCGACTTTGTTTTCTTTAGACACTACAGGTGCGAGCCCCAATGCTTGGCACTGGCGGGATCTTGTGGCCTGGCAAATCAGTGACTTGAGTAGATACCAAGGTTAGCAGCGTTCACTCCCCCTTAATATCCCTCAACCGTGGGGAACTGTGATCATTTGTCATCATGCACTGTGATCCTTAAATCTCTAACTGTCATGATGGTGGGAGATGGTGGGAGATGGTGGGAGGGTTGTCGTGTTTTTTGTTGGATGATGCTGATAGCACCGGAACCCATCTAACGGAAGTTCTGGACGCTGCTATGGTACGTACTTTGCACGGCACTAGCCATGACACCACATGATCAGAGCCAATGGCACAAGTGTACATTTCCATACGCAACACCCATGCTGCTGGCCCATGCGGGTGACTTGAACCACACCATGTGTAGCCACTGGACCACCACCTTGCGGATAGCACAGGTACGCCTTTGCCGATGAGGGCGAAAGATGTAAGTTGCAAGAGATCGGCCCACGCTTCACCATGAAATGCAGGCAGGATGGGACACGTCGTGGATGAAACGAAGGGTTTGCACATCCAAATGCGGGAAAAGGCGAGCGCATGAATGTGAATGAACCTTTGAATGAGCAGTTTGTTCATTTTTGGGGTATGTAAGCCATAAGTCTCGTACGCATGCAGGCAATCACCAACATATTTCAATCATGTGAAACATGACCGTGCTTGAAACAGTGAAACCTACATACCGACACTGGTCGATGCCCCATGAATTTCAAGGCAGTAAAGTGTGGTGGGGGATCACTGATCAAAACCAAGCATCAGAAAGGTGAACATCCCAACAACTGGACTAGTGTGATCATTGGGGGATTTTTTGCCAGTTGCTGACCCATTTTGACCCAGTTTTGTTCATACCAGCAATTGGACATATGGGGTCGTGGGGGTGCTGAGCCATGCTTTGGCCGTTGCCCCTTCGACTTGACAATCCTTAGCAGAAACCCAGGGTTTTTTAGTGCCAAATTCATGTTTCAGAATACTCAGCCTGGTGTTTGAGGCATTTGAAATTCACAAAGAAAAAGAAAACCAACCGCTCGAAAACCAAGTGTTTGAGATAGTATGCATATACTTGAATTTTGATATTAAGATAGCATATGCACATGTACATGCATGTGTATTTGTATTTGTTTATGTTCGTCGGCACTCATGGCCGGTCCAAATCAATAGCTGACCCCTGTAGCTTACCATAGCCGTAGTTGATGACCCACTGAAACATTAGGCTTATCAACACTTGGAAGTGTCCAAACAGACACCGCTCATGAACCGTTGCCCTCTGTAATCAGCTTCACAGCCTGGAAATTGACCATTCTCAACAGGTAAATCCTCCAGAAATGGTGGATCATCACCATGGGTTTTCTACCAGAGGGTAAGGACATGACTTCACTGCGACCAGGTACTTGCAGCACGGCACCTTTGATGCCAAGGAGGGCGAGTACGAGTTCATTTGGCGACCGGATTCGCAGGCCGCGTTTCCGAAGCCAACGTGGCACTGGATGTTGGAATGGTTGAATTGAAAGTGGCGCTGCAGCAACTGATTCGTGTTTCTCAGGGACAAATTTCCCACAGTTTTCCATAAAGATGAAGTTTCAATAATCTTCCATAGTTGTTTTTAGAAAAAAATCTAGATTGGAGAGAGAGAGAATCGTTTTCCATAGTTTCTATACTTTGCTTAGCTGCAATTAGTCTTTAATTGAGTTACTGCGTCGGCTATGCTGGCAGTAATTGACATTTTAACGAACCAATGAAGATTTTGTGAGTCAAAGGATCTGGTTTGTGAACATGTACTGCGTAGTGATGCACTGTCATCCCGCATGTGCACAAATACACGGATAAACACAGTTGGACGTAGCCGCAGTTTTAGTGAGCCATGCAGTTTTGGGTGACCTTTCTTTTTGGGATGGTCAATGGTAGTGCCACCGTCGAGGAGGAAATCCAGAAAGATTGGTAGCGGCCCATCTATGGCCACCACTAACCATGACGAACCACATCAGCATTGTTGGAGCGGATGCGCAGCGGCGGCCTCGATCTGTTGGTGAATCCACCGCGCTAGCACTGCTGTAGGTGAGCAGAAAGGCCTTCTTTGCGCGGACGCCCAGCACATCTTAGCACAGCCCGGGCGCCGTTGGGTCAAGGTGTAAAGCACTGCTCGTTGGTTGATGGGTGATCGAGATTGAGGTCTGAAATTGTTGTTGGTATTTGTTTGAAGCAAACTTGTTTTGTTTTTTGGGTTTTCCAAAGGTTGATGTATTTTTCCGAAGCTGCGTTTAAGCGAAGCCCATCGGCTAGCCGCAGAGGCACTGGGCAGCACAGACGTACCAACCACACACCGAAGCAGAATTGCCAAGAATGCGTATTAGGAACATGTCGAAACTAGTTACCGTCTATGATAGCCTGTCCAGATTGGTGACTAATGTTCACTATTACGGCCATCCAACGCTTTGTCGAGAGTCAAGACGAGCATATCGATGACAATGTGGGGTGTCAGTGCCACGTATCACCCACCCAAAATCAAGCAACATTTAATAGTTTGGCCAAGATGGGACTTGAAACCCCAGCATACACCACATAGTTCTGACCCCCATCTCGGGAAGATCAAAGAGATGTACTTTGTGCCCCCTTTTTGGCTCATAGATGCTGTCCAGTCTTGTGCAGAAAATCACTTACATTCAGTTGAACATCATGTGCTGTCATGGGTGCGATCGACTATCAAAGCCAAACACTGAGCTGGTTCTGAACTCCAGCTTTACTTGGCAATCAACCGCCTTACTTCTTTGATCACTCTTGTTGGGAAGTATCCCGTAGAAAAATACCATTATCAATGGCTCAACCAGTCGTGCTGATACGCTGGGCTACCATCGCCTTCAGCCGTAGTTGAACTCGCAGAGATGGCGATGGAGAGAGAAATGGCTTCAATCTTGAAAAAACCATACAATCCATTGTAATCCCTGTCATTGTTGATTAATGTTGATTACATTTGGTTACTATCCCCTATTATCAACCATTGTTAAAGGCTACCCTCAACCATGTTCACATCCCACGCGATGAATTGATGTGCAACTGCTGAGGTGTAGCAGCTGCTTTCTGCTTCCAGGTGCCGTTGTGAATCATCGCCCCGCCCAGCGTCAACCTTTGGTGTTCGATCCAGCTGTCGGCAACCCACCACATATTTACGGATAAATCACCGGGTATTTGAGGCAAATTGTGGGTGGTTGATGGATCTACCAGTAGCCATGAACTGAATCTCATGAGTTCTCCGGCCTTATGATGGAAGTCTGGTTGAGAACCAGCTATCATCATGATTTGCCGCTATACTGCTGTTGGTTCTGATGTTGGCTTTGGAGCCTGCCCATGTGGAATGGAATTGACCATGTATTTGCCTTTCTGCAGGTTAAGTATGCCCAGTACAGAGGTATAAAACATGTGAAGTGGGATGATGACCAGATCAGCTTGGAACCGAACTTACGCCCAGCATCGGGAATGTACAGTGCATGTCTCTAGAGGGATATTTGTGGATAGAATTTGACACACAGAAGCAGACACATATTTTATATGATATACAGTAGACTTATATTGTTTGCGAATGTTTATTTCCTTGCAGCTCTATACATTCGTGTTGGGATCCCTTTTACAGTGATCTAATCAGACGCCGCGTTGGGATTTTGATCTTTGGGGACTGATGATGTTCGCATCGTGGGAGCATCGGTGATGTTTCGCAGAGCCTCACAGTTCGAGATTCAAAGTTTAAGAAAAACCTAGCTCCTTTGAACAACTGCAGCTATATAACTCCATGGTTCACAGTTTTGTGTTGAAGATGGCTAGACTGGGAATCCCAGGCAAGACCAACCAGAATATACAGGACATGATGAGCTGCTTGCGTCATCCAAACCCTTCCCGATGATGTAATAAATCATCACTACTACAAACGTTCCTAACGACCATCACTCACTTTGATCAACAATTAAAAACCATAACTGACTCCGTATTCAGCATTAGTACCCACCATTGGCCAAAAACCTTAGGGAATCATTCTTGGCCATGTGCTACCCATGATTGGCCTCAGCAAGAGTTGGTTGGCGCCATTATTAGAAGCTAAGCATAGATATAGTAATGTTCTTAGCCATTGGTTTGCTATTGATTTGTTACCATTCCTCCCCATGCTCACTGTAGCCATTATTAGTCATCATATGCCATTACTATGATTGATGATATATCCGTACCATTTATTCATTATCAACGATTGACTGCTATAATGATCATCACCACCTTGTAATTGTAATTGTTTTTATACTGGTTAGTTATAATTCCATTGTATACCATTGTTGGTTACCATTCTTAGTCATGGATTATTTACCATTTAAACGACCATTGATGATTATTTACTGGTTATAATACTATTCTTACCAGCTTATCATTATTACCAGGTTATAATACCATTATTACCATCATATAATACCACTATTCCCAATACCCTGATATGGTGGTTTCTCAAAAAAGGAGACCCCCCAAATCATCCATTACTAGTCATTTATGGTAATAAACCAACCTTTTTTTGGGCCCCCTATTCTGAGAAACCACCATATACAACTGGCCAACTATAACAACTTAGTCATCAACTGCGAGTTGCCATGATTCATCATCCACCATTGCCTTACCAGTGAGCTGCGTCACCATGGGCTCAAGCGGACACCGGGCGCCCCCCGAAGTTGGCGAGACACCGATGATGGCGGTGGGCGGTAGGTTTTTGCTAGGTTGTAACCATCATAATCCATGACTGGTCGGTGGTTTCAAACATTTTTTATTTTCCCTAGTAATTATTAACAAGTAGTTGGTTGACTAATATTTTTTCATAGGGGTTGAAACCACCAACCAGATCATGGATGACTTGTGAACACCATAAGCCATCTCATGAAGCAAGCTTTTGTAACCATCATAAGCCAAGACAAATGGTTCATAAACCATGGATGATCAGAACAGTGTTTGAGAATGAATGGCTAGGATTGACGAGAACCCATGATCTAATTTACTATGAAGAGTTTTCTATTCTTTTATCCCTGGCCCAAGCATTGCCAAGCATTACAAGTGCGAACCAGCTATGTATGTATCATTATTAAACCACTTTAATAAGATATACAAATATAATGCGCATGTTCAAATTATTCATCATACCAGCCATTATTTGACCATTACCTGCCATTCTTAAGCCACTAATCAACCATTAGTTGACACTAACCACAAATCTTGATCACTATTAACCATCATTTTTCCAACATAACCATCATGATGCCCAACATGACCATTATATTTTGTCAATTGCTGGCCAGGGGGAACCATCCAGGTAGCCATCAGTTGACCATCAACTAACCATCAAATATACCCATCAGTCAACCATCAATAAACCATCAACTGACCATTATTCGCCATCAATAACCATTGTTAACCATCAACTAACCCTTTCTAGCCATCAATCAACCGATGTAAACCATGCTTAAGCGTTATAAGCCAGCATTACTATGTCACCCTTTCACCACCCCCACGGAGAAACAGCCAGCGAAGCCTGGCTGGCCTGTCCTGCAAAAGCTCACCGATTTGGTTTGGTCCTCGGCCGACGTGGTGTAGGCACAGTGCGATGGGCTTGACATACCAAGTGATGCCCCTGACAGTTAATTTAGATTCGTTCACAGCTGGGTATTTGCCAGTTGTGCTAGATACAGTTAGTTTTGCTTGAATGATCTTTAATTTAACAAACTTTTGAATGGGGGGGCGTCGCTATGCATAAAAACGTGGATGTTTAACAAGTATTTAGACACACATAGACAAAGTTGCATGTGCACACGCGTTTGCCTTTTCATATGCCTAGCGCATTTTGCCATCCACTTGCATTTGCTTCCATGCGCGTATGGATACTAAAAAATCCTGCACCATTTTTTTCTGCGCAGGTTGCGCACGCGGGCAGTCACTCACATTCACTCAAGTTTTGCATTACTTCTTACAGACCTGTCTGTAGACTTTCACACTCCAGTTTCGGAGACACTTCAACAGCGAGAAAGCGGGTTCTGGGCCAACAAAATTGAAGATATTGGGACAGCACCTGTTACATGCAGTCGTTGAGGCTGCAGGACAAAGCTTTGTGATTCAGGGTTTCAAAGGCGTAGGTTTGGGTTCAAGTTTTGCTGGAGATACATCTTGCGCGTGTGCGCATTATATGTACGCATGCTTGCTGGTAGCTTGTCATTTGCTGCTGGGGAGAGAGAGATGTAAGGTATATCATATGCCGACGTCATGCTACAAATCATCTTGTTTAGAAGCTATATTTATTATGAAAAACCAACCACTTTTGGGGTCCCCCATTTTGAGAAACACCTATTTTTGCCTTACGAGTCGCATGATGATGCACTTTGCTCGTGGGTCACTGCCGTTTCTGCTCAAGTGCAGATCTCCGGGGAACGCCTGCGAGTCCTCCATTCAGCCGAAGGGTTGTATACGAACCTAGTGCATCTATTTTGGAACGATGTTTGGCTGTTGGTTTTCCATATTCTACTTTTTTTGGGGGATAGGTTACAACTCTACCAACCAGATATTGTACTCATACTAAATCGAGATAGAGTTTGGCAGCACAGCTGACAAATGTTGATCACTTTAGTTTGGATTCCAGCTGACGCGTATGTCAACGTCACTTTAGTACCAAGCTTGCAATCTCTGGAGGATCCATTACCATCATTTAACGCAACCAAGCCTGAACGATGACAACCACTAATTATCGACAAACCATTCACCATTCCTCCGCATGATTCATGATCAGAAACCATTACCAAGTAGTAACCACCTATCAATCAGCTTTTAACCGGCTGTTAACCACCAACATTCACCAAGGATACCGGCTATTAACCACCACCAATGTTCGCCAAGGATTAACCAAACTCATCCACCCACATGGCCAGCTTACGCCGCTGCCCCAGCTGAGAGGGCCATGTACGACAACAACTCCGACACTCGCAGTAAATGGCCTGGCTTTCTGGGCCATGAACCATTGCATTTGGTATTTGACTGGTGGTTTTACTAGATTCAATTCAATACTAGCCATTATCTACCATTATCAACATGGTGTTTGATGGTTAATACCTGCTGATGGCATTGAGAATGCTAATTATGGCTATTACCACCATGGCTAGCCACCTTTCTTGGCCAATGCCGCTGGTACCGGCCTCCCAGGACCCGGGCGGCCGGCGCGGCAACCGCGGCGGCAAGGGCAACCGCGGCAACCGGCAAGGGCGGCGGGACGAGGAACGCGATGGAGGAGCAGGTGCGGGCGATGGTGGGGATTCATCAGCCCAGCTGAAGCTCCGGGATAGCCACAAAAAATCAAAAATGGCTATGGATCAATATTAATCAACCAACTAATGGGGGATTTCCACCAACAATAGCAAGGAAAATAATGGTTAATGGTGGGGAAGCAGGGGTACCGGGTTTTGACCCACTGCCAGATGATCATGGCTATCAGCACCTAATCCAAACCAAACTACTGGTTAACACATTGTTATCCCACATTCATGGGGTAGCCAGTAGTTTGTTTTAGATGGTGATCATCATGATCATCATGATCATCAACCCAGTAGTTTCTTTTAGATGGTGATTTTTGGATATTTTTGCGGCCTTTGGGACCCACTTGGATGTGCAGTTGGGGTTTTGACTTGGATCAAGCTCTGATATATCCATGATGACCCAAGAGGAATGGGCGTGCTGATCCAGAGTAGTACCAGCTGCTTAGGAGTTGGATTTTAAGCCACCTGGGTGCAGTTTTATCTATTCAAACTGGTAGCTACCCACTGTTCTATATTGGGCTGCCGCTCCGAAGGTCACTTGGTTCATGGATTGATTGGTTGGCTGTAGTTAGCTCACAAACCGTCACAACCTAAGCGAACAAACTGGGGGGTCGCACTCTGTATCACTTCCTTTGGCAACCAGTCGCCATCGCACACTGCCGGAGATTACAAGTTGAATTCGCTACGGGTTGAATAGGGAGTCACCCGATGAAGGGTTCTGCTCAACATAAACCAGGATACATCCCAGGGGAAACTCACATCCAACCCTTTGGTAGGTGCTGTTAAAGTTTTGAGGGATGTAAACCCGCTAGAAGGTGGGGCCCATAACTGGTGCCTAGGTTACAACCCAACTTAGTCAAGCTTTTGGAGGGGCCACTTTGCATCCAGGAGTTTCCCCTTCCAACAGCCCTGGAGGTTCCAAGGGCGGCCGCGAACGCGAGTGGCGCCAGTCGGAGAGCTTTGGAAACGGCAACGAACGGAACCGGAACTCTGAGCGCCGGCGGAATCCACCTGAAGCTGCTCAGGTGGAGCATGGCGGAGCCGGGAGCCGGGTGCCCCGATGGAACCTCATCGATAACTATGGGTTTCATGTAATATGGTTTCTATATGCTTGTTCACGCATTGTTCTCTTGCTGTCGGGCAAGCCGTGGGAAGCCCGGGCGAAATATGTTTGTTTGATCATCACTCTTGGGTCCAGTGCAATGGTGGTACTGCGGATAGGGAAGCTACCATTTCTGTGTGGCGTAGCCCATGGACGAAGCCACGACTGGAGGATCCCACGACTGGTGGGTTATACCATGTAGGAATGGCTGATGACCTTGGCTGCAAACCACTTGCTAGCTGGCATGATCATCCAAGTACTACTCTGCCATGGCTAGATAATATGGTTAGGTGTGGTTGGTAGTGGCAAAGAGAAGATGATGATGGCTAGTAGGTTTGGAAAGAGATAGTGGTTCATGATGGTTGATGATAGTCGATTGTGTTTGGTGGCTGTGGGGAATGAGTTATGGCTCTCAGCATTGGTTAAAAATGATTTGCGAGGGGTGGACGGTAGGCGATTAACTGTGTTGAAAGGTTGTTAGTACTGATATTGTGCACGGTCAATCAGTGTGCGCATCAATTCCCGAGTCGATTCCTTGTGTGCATCAAATACTTCTACATACGTGTACATGTATTGCCATCCGACCTGGGCTTGCACACATACCGTCACTTTTGTGTTGTGTGTTTGTTTGTGCGCTAATCTGTTGCTACTTGTTTGCGTATATGTGCATTTGCATACATATTTACACCCCTAGTCACTATCATATCTCAAAAAAAATAAATAAAAAGATAATGTTCTATGTTAATGGGTGCGCCCTTTTTGCTTGGTGGCTTCTACGTTAGTTGCAAGGGCTGGAGTGGATTTCACACGTCCCAGGACCAACTTCTATCGCTTTTCAAGATCGATTTTGGAATATTTTGGAGTCTTGAATTCCCGGGGCATTCACAGGATTGGCCACAAAGCACCCCAAAAATCTCATCAACATAGAAGTGCGAAGCAATATGATATGTACGATTGGGGGAACGCCATTCGTCCTGGAAACAACTTCTATGATCACCGCAATCACCTCAAAGTATGCTGCGACTTCTATGTTAACAGTGCTCCATCGTGCATTTAACCACCATTGGCCATTGTGTACCATGATTTAACCACCAATTGCCACTTCTACGTTATTTAAGGTTCCAGTGTCCTCATGGGCCATTTATCGATTATCAGTTGGACATACGGGTATTTTCCAAACAAAGGACAAGAACGATCAACAACGACATTAACATAGAAGTGACACGAGCAGAATGCTTTTCAGTTGAATGACTTCTATGTTAATCAGTTGTGGTCACATCAAAGACAGCCAATGACGAAAAAAATCAACTAGAATCAAGAGGGTAGCTTCCATGTAAGCCTGCGAATCGTGGTATTGGACCGATCCTCAATCACCTACCTTTTTATTCAAAAATGCAAAAGTGGCAATTGTTGACTGAGAACCACTTCTATGTATATGAATCCTAATTTGGTTCCTGACTTCCATGATAGGGGCAAGGGGAGTATGCATCCATTTCAAATGGGAAGTGCTTTTAAAGCTTTGTCAATAGACATTGGTATGCATTTGCGTATGGGAGCACATTCATCAATTCTTAAATACAAACCCTGCAGACCAATCAATATTTCGATTGTATCCGCATTGTAGTTGATCAGATCCCAATGCTGGTTGTTGGTTCATTTTCAAATGTGCCTCTTCAGCTAGAGGAGAAAACTAGGACTTGCCCAACCGTTTTCTTCCCCAACTTGGCCGACAACAGCTAACATAGTTGATGATGATTGATTGGCATCCTTTAACCATCGCCAACCATCATTGGCCATCACCATCAATGAAACACTCAACATCATGATTAGCATCATTGGATATCATTGGGTAGTTCGTAATTCAACCCATCTCAACCCTTCACCCAGCCATCGCTCATCAAAGTCACCACTTGGAGAGTCCAAACCTCAACCCTTCATTTTTTATCACCACAAGTCTGAGTCTTGCCATGGAGGCTGCAGGGATCGCTTCGCCATCCTTCACCCAGCCATCACACCACGGCCCCAGCGTTGCGCCAGGCGCACGGTCGGACCGAGGACTTCGTGGAGGGCCAAGGTGCAGCCGCGGAGTTCCGCGCGGCGCAACGGGCCATGAACCGCCAGAGGTTCGTCACTGGAGGAGCGACCCCGGCGGCGAAGCCGCTGGTTGGATGGCGACCACTGGTGGGCGCCTGATGGTGAACAATAAGATCTATGGTGGGCTTAAGGCTTCATACATCTCCCAAAAAAAACTTCAAACAAACAACAAGAATAAGAGATGTGTGAAGTATAGTGCTTGGTTGTTGATGATTGGTGAGCAGTTATCAAGCTCATTGGAGAAGTCTACGGGATGCTGGCGAATGGAAACCAATGAATGGAACCAGGGGGTACTGCTTTCATGTATAGATACCTGATGATACTGTTCAAGTAGATTCATGATGGCCGATAATTGTTGATGATGCTTGAGATTGGAGCCGAGCACTTGCATCACGGCAACCCCCTAAGGTTGCTTATCCCCAAAGACCTAGGTAGCATCTTTGGTGAAAAGGCATTAACATTTCATTATGCATTTACCGCTGGCCATGATTTGACGAGGATGACCTATTGTCAAAAAACAGAACCATCATTACTCTACTAAACAGGATTGGTGATGACACTATGTGACAACTGATTGTCTTTACCACCTAGTTTCGTTGGGAAGTCCAAATTCGGAAAAAAAACAAGACAATCACAAGACCACCAATATCAATTGTTGCCGATTCTTCTACTCAGGCTTCTGAGTAACATCAACTCTTGTGGACCTGAAGGCGTTTGCCAAAGCAACTATGATCCCCAAACCCTATTGGTGAACATCAGCTCAGTCGCAGTAGTTCAGCCTGGCTGGCTGGGAGGGAGCTGCTAGCGAGAGGCACGGACTGGCTAAAAGCCTGGTACGACCCGACCCTGGTAGTAACAACCTCTATGTTAAAGGGCCATTTCAAAACGGGGGAGCGACCCCACGAGCGGTCCCTGGGAGTGCCACCTGCTAGCCCTTCAGGATCCAACCATCATGGAGCAGTTCCGCCACCCCCACCTCCACCGGACCTGCCGGGACGCGGACCGCCACCCGGCGGGTCACTTGGGCGCAAACATGCCGTGGCATAGCTCGGAAAGCACCGGAGAAATCGGCTGGAAATGTGGGATGCATATGTGTATGGATTTATTTTCTGATGTAATGGGGAATTTAAATGGATTGAAAGGGAATGAATTCCCCTTTTATCGAGGATTCATGGTATAGGAAATCTTGGTCTAAAGGTGACGGAAATAATATAGAATGATAATGGTCTGGAGATGGTCGGAATGAGTTGCAGATAGGCAGGGATTAACAATCAGCACTAGTGTCGTTTCTTAAAATAGGGAACCCCAAAAATGGCTGGCTTTATGCTAAAGATGGTTAGCGTTGGATGATTTTGGGGGTTCGCCTATATTGAGAAACCACCATATCAAGAATGGTTCTGGGGAAATCGCCAGAAATAATCATTGGACTGCAACGCTTAGTGGTCGATTAATGATGGCTCAGCGCGGTTGATCATGAAGGATGGCCAAAAACGGTTCATGACGGTACTCCTGGCGGACTTGTGAAAACATTGGATTGCAAGGAATTCATGGCGCTGGAAAAAAATGCTCAAGCGGATGAATGTCAACCGCAGCTGCGCTTCACTTTGGATGGCTGGATGTCCCAGGTCCCATGCAGGTCCCATGCAGGTCCCATGCAGGTCCCATGCAGGCCCCTCGGTGTCCCGAGGTATGCCCAACAGGGCCGGCTGGAAGGAGAGCGGAGGGCCCATCAGGTGGAGCTGCGCGGAAGATGTCAACAGGAAGCCTCTTTTTGGTAATGGAATACGTGAGTGATGGATATAATATAGATATAAATATATATATATATATATATTTATTCATTTATTTAATATATATATATATATATATGAATATGATATTTGGCTTTATGATTGAGAAATATTAGGTTATTCATATTTCAGTATGTAGTCAACCATAGTTGATTTTTTAAGTTTCGATGAATAGAATTTAAGGGTTAATCGAAGAGGTACCGCTGGCGGGAATTTCATGCTTGCTAGCGACAGAATCCAACGCTCACTGGCTGGATTTGCCTTCTGACTTTGCAGGGAACGTGGAACAGAAGTGGAACCCACAATGGCCATGAATGGTCAAATGGTATCACTGGTTGGTGGTTTGATTCACATTTTTCATTTTCCCCAATTTTTAGAGACAGAGAGAGAGTTGGTTGGTAGATTTTTCTCCAAGGGGTTGAAGCCACCAACCAGTATCGTGGCTTTTGGCACCTTGGTATTACTGACCCAAGTATTGCCCATTGTGAAGGAATGCTTACCTGGAACATCATCAATGAATCATATAGCAAAAGGTCTGAGACTTGTAGGTCCCAGCATCCATTTTGGGTCTTTCACCTTTGCTCCCCCAAACAGGGCCAACTGAGAAAAGCGCGGAAAAAAACAGCATCTAAAATGCTCGGGCCATGGTCAAGGTACTCCTCGAAAGTCATCCACCAAGTTGCCTTCCTTTCAGGAGTTCCATGGTAGATTTCACTATTTCCTCTTCAGGATGACCTCGTACAACCGATCACTGAGCAATAAGATTAATTACAGAGGTTGTGGTTGGTCCTGTATTCTTGTTGGTTCCTGCTGGTGCTTAACCGTAAACAGCAAACGATTTATAGTGTATAGCCATATTAAGTATCATTATCATTATCATTTATAACCACTGTCAACCATGACGATTGGTGTCAACGGTTATTGTTTGTTGTATCGATGGTGATTTGTTGCTCAATGACCCGTATAGTCACCACATGTCACTTGCCCACCGTTGCCCATTATGCAACAGTACACTCCACTGCTTGTTTTAGGAAGCATCACTGACCATAAGCATCCACATATTCGACCAGTTACATATTTGTTCATTGTTTATGATTGCTATACGCCATCATTCACTATCGTTAGCAACCATACTGTTGGTTGTGGTTAAGTTGTGGCTGGCCGGCCAGTAACCGATGTCTCCTCAGCCTGCATCAACTATCAGCCATTCATTGACATGCAATCATCATTTACAGTAACCACTGTGAATCATCATGACCCGTTGGCATCAGTCATCAGCTACCAACAAGCAGTACAAACCATTGTTAACCAGCTAACCTCATCAATTGAATCGAGGATAGACCAGCTTTGAACCAAGTATGACTCAGCACTTCAGCATTATAGACCATCATTCACCAGCTACAAAGGCCAGGTGGTGGCCTATCAAGGTGCCCACCTTCAACCATCAGCTACAAACCAGCCACTATAGCTGACAACTTGAAGACGTTATAGTATACTTACAGCAGACTTCTAAGCACGCTAAGAGTCTCAAGTCTCCAAGGTTCCAAGGTCCGGTGCCCCATGGTGCCCCACCACGTTCCATCGTTAAGCACCGCCTGGGCCCCACCTTGTTACGCATCACCCGATCGGTGAGTCGTGGCCGCGCCTTGCGAAGGTTGCGGGCGGAGCGGCTCCCGCGGCTGGGGGGGGACAACAGTGCCTAGTGACAATGCCTGGGGCAACTGGTGATGAACTGGTTATGGGTCAAGGCTTTAACCAACCAATGGTTAGTAGTAGCTGATTAATGGTTAATGATAAGGGATGATAAGAAACAATAATAGGGGATATAAATCAACTGGTGATCAACTGGTTGGTCAGATAGGGAACCCTCCAAGTTATATATGGTTGGTTTATTACGAGAATTGATTCATATTGGATGATTACACCCTTATTGCTACGGGTCCATATTAACCAACCAATTTCATGAGGGATAATAACAAACAACAATAGGGAAAACAGCCTGGCTAATAATAGGGGAACCAGGGGTACAGGGTGAACTGACCCACTGCCAACTGGTTGGTGGTTTGGCCATTTTTTTAGGATTCCCTAGTAAGAAACATAAATACACCAAGGATTTTTTGGGATTCCCTTCGGGTCAATATTAACCGACCAACCAATGGCTAAGTAGCTGGTTAATGCTTAATAATAGGGGATAATAAGCAACAATACTAGGTGATATACCAGCTATATTTGGCTATGGGTCAATATGAACCAACCAATACTTGGAACTGGGTATTTCTCAAGATAGGGAACTCCCCAAGTTATAGTTGGATTATTACTATAAATGATTCAATTTGGATGATTTGGGGGAACCCCATTTCAAGAATCCACCAACTGCTTGGTGGTTTTAAGGTCATGGTTAATACTGGTCAATGATAGGGGGTAAGAAGCCACAATAATGCTTAAAGAACTACCTGCAAGGACTGGTTAATGATCACCAACTAATGATCCATCACTTTATGTTCATGGATCCATAGGTGGTAGATCTTTGGATCTATCACCTGATTGAATTCTGGACCCATAGGTCCACATCAGTGATAATGGGTTAAAGACCATTCACTACCGTGATAGCACACAACCAGTTAGCGGTTCACAACAGTAGCGGTTTGGTATTTCTACTGGTAGCTAACTGGGTGTACAGCCTGGTCAGTGCTAATCTCAGATCCATAGATCCATAAACTGAGGTGATAGACTATAGATCCATAGATCCATAGATGGTAGATGATGGTAGTGATAGACCTTTCACTAAGGTGAAAACAGTTCGTGGTTGACCATACCTGGTTTAATGGATAGTTATGGTAGTCAACTGGTTTGAAAACCTGCTCAGCGGTTTCAGTGCTGGATCCGTAAATCCAACGGTGCCCGAAACGGATGGCTGCCATGGTAAATCGCCAGCTCTTGAGCCATAAAGGTGGGGGGTGGTCTATTCACACATGGATCGATCCTTGGTCGCCACGGGTGGGTGAACAATGGCTAAAATGATTGATTGACGAACAGCAGTTATCAAGGGTAGTTCAAGATAGCTATACCTATACCTCATCAATTTTTGGTTATAACAGTTAGGTTGACAAAGGTTGGTCAGCAATGGCTAAGTGTCGGCCGTTGTTGGTGACTAGAGTTTTCTTGCTTTTGTTTGCTACAGTTTGCGATGCAAATATCCATAATTGGGTTTCTAAGATGCTCACGAACAAGCTAAACGAGAAAACGGGAGGCATCTATCACCTAACCTATATAATACTGTGCTGCTCGCCTCTGTGTGCAACAACCATTGTAAGCAGAATCCCGGCAGAAACTACGCATTCCACGCGGCAAAAAAAATGCTGACCTTGGTTGGGTTGATTGTTCATCCTTGCTGAGGCTTTTGTTGTGCAGCCCAACTGACCGGCCAAGCAAGGAACCAACAACCAACCAACCCAACCGACCCCAACCGAATCCCAACCAATCGAAGCCCAACCACCCCAACCCTCACTGTCTCCAGCCAAGGCTCCAGCATCGCGCGCAAAATGTTCCAATGGCGCCACGCAGCAACCAGCAGGACCTACTGCAGAACATCCAGAAAAGCTGCCAGGCGCCGACGATGGAGCTGTTGAGAGTAGTCCTTTGCCAAGCTTGATATAGATATTTATACAGATATTTATATAGATATTATATATATATATATATTTATCTATTTATTTATATATATAGAGTATCTAAACTATATAAAACTTAATTTACAAATTTAATACATTGATATGGTGCGTTAACCAACCATATATAACCATGTAGTGATCAAACCAACCATGTAGTGATTAATATTGATAGGGGAAATAACCAACCATATAAGTCATTTTTGGTTGGGAATTCGAGTGGTTGATAGGGAAAATAACCAACCATATAGTAGTGAATAAACAACTGCTGGTCGGTTGGTTGAATGATGTTTCTTTCCAATATTTGGGATGGCTGATGGACCAATATTCCGCAGACGGGTTGAAACCATCTACCAGGATAGGGATTATGCTATTGTGACAGCTCATCTTGGTTATAGTGATGGTTGACCATGGTTATTTAGCTGCTGGTTTGACTGACATTCAAGTGTATATTTACCGGTTGATTAATATTGTTGGGATTTGCTGCAACCACCAGCCCAAAATTCATATTGTGGAGATGTGTGAAGCACTAGCACCAACAAACGGAGTTATCAATAGTTATCAGTTGTTTTCTTGTTTGTTGCTTGTTACTGGTGACCTGGTGACCAGCTCACTTTATGCATGAATTATGTGCTCATCATATGATATATTCATTTTTATTACCGTGCCAGTATCAAGCAATAACTTAATGAATTGGGAGCTCTTGGGCAATGATTAATAGTCGCTTTTACAGATGGCTGAAAATCAGCGGATTTACCGATCACTTCTCGGGAACGTTGCCCAAGATGAGATCTTCATCTCATCGTCATGGCTTGCCCAGAATTTGGTCAAGAGATTTATTGACAGACCAAATGGTGTTCAAATATATTCAAATTATCTAGCCACTAGGTGTTCATTAACTGAATAGCTATATCCTTTGAATATATTTGGAAGCGCATTTGGAAGTCAAAATCGAAGAAGCTGTCATTCTTAAGGCCACTTTTGAAGATGAGATGTTGAAAACTTGCACTTCGTGCAGGCGAAACGCACATTGGGAAGTCAGAGTCGTTAAAAAACTGTCGGGTCCGAGTGACTTTTGAAAATTGTGCCAGATCAGAGGTTCAAAAAATTGCACGGCACTGTGGCGACATGCAAAATTTGAAGTTTGTGGGACATCAAAATCGGGAAGAACTGACGGTCTAACCATGTTTTATTCATGTTTTTTGACAACATGAGATATACAAAAGATGCACGATATGTTCATTTTCATCATGTAATTGCCAAGTAAGTGTCATAGCCAAGTAAATGTCACAGCCAAGTGTCATAGCCAAGTAAGTGTCATAGTCAAGTAAGTGTCACAGCCGCTCTTAGTATTACATAATGTGTTATTATTGATATTACTGTTTCATGACTATATTAGTAGTTAGGATTTACATGTATTTACTACTAGCATCACATACATGACTATTGTTTGCGAATTTTCCGTTGCAGAGCTTTGCTCCAACTCGCTAGAACCGCAATCTGAGCAACGTCGTGGAACTCCTGCAGTACCTGGAGGACGACGAGCGGGAACAGATCTGGCCGCTGATTCTCCAGGACGGGCGCTGGGGTGTCGCCTCCGAAGGGATCAAGACGGGTTGGAAGGGGGTCCCAAAAAGTTCCCAAGGAGATCTTAAGGGGGTCCCACGGGGGTCCCAAGAAGATCCCAGGCACACCACTACATCAGCACCTTTGGGCCCAGATGGGCACTGTTTTCCTTCTCGATTCCTCGAAGGCGTGCATAAGACATCATCGGACCAGATATCTAATATCACCATCTGGCTGGTAGCTCTCAACATGTTTGTTTTCCCTAAAAGTGATTGGTTGTTTGACCAATATAAGAGAGTCTCTTCCCCTGATTTATTTCCTGTTTAGCATGGACCTATCACCATCTGTCACCAAAGTAAATCACACGATTTCCGCCTCATGTTTTGAGGTAATTCATTAGTATCACTTGCTGTGAAAAGGGTCGTTGAGTGGTTTTTCCACCTCCCTGGTATGTTGACCGTTACCACTATATGATTACTATGGCAGGAACCTGCTAAAACTGATCGTTAAACAAGTCTAAGTTATTGACACGAAAACGCTCACATGTGGGAAGCTAGCAAGCGACTTCGTGGCAAGACGCGGGTATAAGGGCAATTAAAATGTGTGGTGAGACTCACATCATGACGTAGCTTTCGGCTTTCATCCTTGGATGATCAACAAATCGGGAGTTGCTCATGTTTTTCATCTTGAAAGCCACCAAGTGTGGACTCACCCACAGGGTGGGAGTCAACATGGTACGAGGCTCTAATTACTACAATCATCGACCCTTGACAAGCAGGCCTGTTACGGGGTACCCTGGTGTGCGTTCACACGATCGCGAATGACCTCGGTCATCACGAAAAACCTGGGTTATTGACCGAGGTGGTTTAGAGGAGGTTCTGATTTATAATGGGAACGTCGATTCTGTAAGCAACCGGCATAGTTGGGGAGTAGACCTTGAGGTTTCTGACACAATTCATGCGCTCCTGTCTTTGGCCTTTGAGTCTATCTTCCAAACAGGTTGTAATATGAAATGTTTTTACACGTTTACTCATGGATGATCACGGGCTTGTATGATATTTCGATTTCATTAGATTCTTTCGGGAACCCAGCTTCATGTGGTACATTGTCTTGGCATGTCTTAGATTTTTCGGCGGGCGACTTGACCCCAAGTGGCCCTGTTGTGTTGGGTCGCTGTACCGGCGGCCCAACGCCACGGTGACCCGTTGCTGCTCAGGATGTGCTGCATGCCATCAGGGCCATACCAAATCAGATGGTGGAGTTCACTTGCGCCTGGGACTGCTGGAAGCGAGGGTCCATGGACTCCGCGGGGGCGACACGAAAGAAATGGGGCAGCATCAGTTGCTTTCAGCAACGGTTTTTATGGGTATTAATCAGTTTTTTTAGGGGAAAATAGCCATTCTGAATAACCATGAATCAGTGGGTTGCATCGTTTTTTTCAGTTTTCTTCAGATGCTTGCGGCCCATTTCCACGGAGAATGATCTCCGATTGGATCTTTATCGTGATGAAAAACCTGTTCAGGTGAAGATGCAGCAGACTTGATGTACCTACTGGGCCACTTGGCGATGGTGCTGGTAGTGGTAGTGGTGGTGGTGGTTGCTTCTGAAGTCTGAGGTGTTGGATGGTCTTATTCGTAAGTCCTTTGCCGATGCTATTATTTTATATGGGCGGCTATGTGGACCCCTGACTAGTAGGATTGTGTGGTGCCATCACGTGCTATCAAGACGCACTGTTTTCAATATCCAGTTCCATCAACTGAGTTTGGAACCTTCATCAAGATCTATCAAGCTCGCAAGATTAAGAGCCTAACATCAATCAACAAATCAGACAGGAAGATGGGCAACAAGTGTTGTACTACAGTTCTAAGTCAAATGGTGACCGCCACACAAAACTGTGGTGGAAGTTTCAAAAAAATAGGCCTTTAGGAGGAGAAAGCTGTTGGAGATGAAATGACGGTGTGGATGATGGTTGAAGATGAGGATTGAGATTTTTTTTCTGTGTTGGCGTCTTTTCTTTGCTGGTGTTTCTGTGTTTGTTTTATTGTTTCTTCTGGTGTTTTTCTTTGATGTTGTTCCTTTGGTGGTGTTAATGTGTTGCTGTGGTTTCTTTGCTCATGTTTTTGTCTCCGGTGTTTTTTCTTAGCTGGTGTTTCCGTCTCTATATTATACAGTATCCATCCATGGCTCTGTCTATTTCTTTGTCTATGTATCTACCATGAGCTACCTATCTATTTGTTTCTGATTTATATATATATATATACATATCTTTCATTTTTTTCAGGATCCTGGTCACAACGTCTCATAGAAAGTAACGGCAAGTTAATGCTACCTACAAGCAGGTGAACCAAGCGACCAGCACCATACACAAGTTCTGAAGCTACCCCCAGTGGGGGTTCGCCTGGTAGCCAGTGATCCAAAGATCAGTGGAGATATGCTTTGCGGTGGTATCCTTTGTTAATTGGTACAATGGCTGCCACGGATGCCATTCCCAGTAGCGTCCCGTTTGCGAATTTGCTGAGGAAAAATATGGCAACTGCACAACTTCCGACCAGGTTGCTCATGATTTTTTGCTTAGTGTACTTGGGAAAACTTCAAGCAGCATGTGTATATATATATATATATATTTATATATATATAAATAAATATAGATATACGAATTTAAATTGAATATGACATATTAAAATATACATATTCACATATTCAAACTGAAGTCATGCACCTGCCCTGGGGGCCTTCAGTTCCGCTGAGGCACTGCTAGCGTGCTGCCGAGAGACCATTGAAAAATCATGGCCAGACGTAGTGTTTGTGCCAGGGAGTACTCCAGCCCCCTCCCTGTTTTTCCCCTAGGATGCCACTGTGGGATAAAGCTGGCCCCTGTTGGACGCACGCTGGGCATCACTTGGCCGAGGCCGAATCACTAGTCCCTTGCAGAACCCCGAGCAACAATCCGTGCAAGAAATTGCAAAGATCACTTCGGAGTTCGCCAAGTACAAGGCCGAAGACCTGACACCTCGAGCATCTCGGAGCGCCAGGGGGGTGACTCCTTAAGATTGGCCATAGCTAGCGGTGCTGGGAACGCCTGTGACTTTGGAACCAAGCTTTGCTAGTGTTGAGACCAGGTTTTGCACGTTCGATTCTCCAAGCTTCCCCCGCAACTGGGTGTTTTGTGCATAATTGTTAGGTTGGGGAAAGACCAGAAAGTTCCATGGAAGTGTGGCGAGGTACCAGTGTAGTTTTTGATGATCTGCTGCCCGAGGGCCTTGATCCCTGATGCCAATGAGTGGTTAAGCGGTACATGACTCTGGGTGCATTGCATTTATTTAGCTGTATATCTATAAATATTATATGTATAGACGTGTTTGTTTATATGCTTACTTATAAAAACCTATCTAATAGTCAACTATTTGGCCAAGGGTTTGTAACTGGCCACAGCAAAAGTGGGGACATCCCAATTCTATGGGGAGGTGGGTAAGTGAACATCCTAAGAAAGACGACATGGGCAGCGTATATTTGTGCATGAAGCTATTAGACGATAGTATTAGCACATGTTGGCAAGCATTTGTAGACAAATATGTTTGGCAGTATTCGGATTATACACATTATACCTATTATACCCTTCACGCACTCGCATTTGCAAATGCCTGAGTACATTAACACACATTAACATTTAGACACGTACTCCCTTCACTATCAATACATCTATTTGTTCATAGGTTACTTGTTGCATATACACATTTGCATGTGCTCAAGTGAGTGTGTGTGTGTGTGTGCGTCGTGTCAATGCATCCATCGGTCACTTAGGCAATCTCACGACACTCAACTGCACCCGGTCATGCTGTGGACGCGTGTGCTCCTGGTGTGAAGTCGCCCAGCACCGCAGGTTGATTACACCGGTGATGATGAAGAATGCTGGATCCATATGGTGGTTTGTCAAAATGGGGGACCTCCAAAAACGGTCGGCTTATTCTTATAAACGTTTAATATTGGATGATTTGAGGGTACCCCTGTTTTTGGAAACTGCCAGATTTATCAGAAATAAACCAACCGTCTTTGGGATAAATCACCAGCTAAACGGTGGGGCGGTCGATTAAGTGCTGGATCTGCCATTTCTTTCAAGTTGGGATAGCACAACACCTTCGAACCCCATAGGCAGACTGGGTTGATGAGCCATGATGCTGTCATCAATATATGGTTTGGCCTCATGCTGAAGCTTCCAGAAAATCCTGGCATCAGTGTTGCCATGGCCAGTGGCTGATAACTCATCGCTGTCAAGCAGATAAATCATATATTAATTTATATAAATCAATGGCTTCCATAATTTCTACTGTAACTTTTTTCAACGGTTGATGATAGTCAACCATGATCATTGACAGTAGATGGAGGCCTATGGTGCTGTTGAAGCCGAAAGGCCACTCATGCAAAAGGGCAAGTGCTCACCAATGTAGTGTGCAAGGTGGGACCCCCCAGTCAGAGGAGTTGGCAACGTTGGTACCAGTGGTAGAAATAACTAGAGGTCCACCATGCTTACCGGCTTACCATTTCACTACCATGGTTTAATCATAGGGGTAGGCAGCTGGTAGGGTGACTCATACATGGTTAACTTGCTTATCAACCAACTTATCCTGTTTGGGGGCCCACCTTGTGGGAAGGTCCAGCAGGTCCAGAGTACCGATCTCATGGCGCCACGGCCGTGTACGAGTCTAGGGGTGGCTTTCCCCTGTTGGTAAGTTTCAATGCAGTTAGTATCAGTTAGCATCATTGCTATGATGCTATTACTATTAGATAGCTATTTGAGAATGACATAGTTGAATATCCTCATTCTCAACAGTAAGCATCATTGCATATGATAATTTTCCAATGGTACTAAACACAATTTACCACTATTAACCGATAGTAAGCGGCATTAACTCATGAGCAGTATCAACCACTTCCAACTATTCATGGTAGTTTTTTCCAAGCACAGGTGGAGTGTTCCGATCTGGCAGGAATGGTTTGGGGCTTTGCTCAACTTTCTGCACGTTCGGATCCCTTGATGTCCGTGGTCGCTGCGGAAGTGGTCAAGAAAATTCAGAACTTCAAGCATCAGGAGACGTCCAGATTGCAATGGCAGCTGTGGTAGGGGATGATGATGATGATGATGATGATGATGATGATGATGATGATGATGATGATGATGATGATGATGATGGCAGTTTCTGGCGGTGAGCAGTCGTGATAAAAGGTGTTGCAAGATTGAAGGCCTTTGTTGGGATATTTCCATGGATACGAATGAATCTTGTTGATTCAACTTGATTAATGACAGTGGAATGGTAACCAACAACCATGTTGATATACATGGATATACCAACTGTATAGTAGCTAACATGGCTACAATGGAAAAACTAGTGCTACTTATGTAGTTTAAGCAGGTTGACCATGATAATGATATGAGTGAGCGGCAGTAATATACAAAGCATGGCCAAAAGGAGCGCTGGTTCAGTGTCGTTTTCACTGTGCACAGGGTGGGGGCCGCTACTTAGCCAAGCTGGCTTATAGCTATGATAGCAACCGGTTTCATAAGATCTATCATATAACTGTATCCAAACGGCTTCTAGATTCTTAAGCAACTCAGAGCGATTGGGGGCCCACCTTGCAGAAGAACATCTCAGCAGCCATTGAACCACGACCCGCCTCTCACGGGCCGCCCCCACACGGCAGGAATTGTCCAACACCGCTTGGGCCTTTGCCAAGTGCCGTGGTGCCGAGGGTTGGTTGGACCTGCTCTTTTTTTGAAGGCTTTAACATTGGCTTGGGACAAGCAAAGGTACACACAGACGTCTTGGTTCCGCATGGCTATGCGTGCATATCATGGAACACCTCTTGCATCTACTCATCGGTTTATTCCAGACTTTTAGATGCACGACCAGCAGACAAACGTACGTTGGATTACATTGGTATCTTTATATGAACCAGGAGTTGTGCCATCATTTGGTTATAATTACCTTAAATAAACCCTTTAAAACAGGCGAAAACCATCAGTTCTGCCATGACAACGACTCCAATTTGGCAGAAGCCACCACCGAGGTGCGGGCTGTGGAACGAGCAGCTGGCGAAGTGTTTGGCGACGCAATGTTTGGAAAACATCGGCGAGTTTTCCACGGACCCTATGCTTAGCTGCAGCGAATCATCACGAACGAACACCGGGGGTTACGGTCATCAGTTTATACTATGTTATATTGATTTAGAATATATACAAAGAATATATTCATCTATTGTTCAACAATTTATATGTATATGTAGATATATTTATAGATATATTGATAGATATATATATATTTTTTTTGTTTTTCCATTTCGATATAAATATATATATATATATTATCATACGACTCTTATTGTCAACCAGCTGGCTGAAAGGCATGATCAAGTTTTTCTTATGATGAGTAGAGCATGTGCTCACATGTTTGAAGCAGTTCTTGTTTGACCAAACCCATGACTAATCAGCCACATACCAGCTAGTCACAAATTGGTGTTGAGTTGGGTATTTGTTGAGGGCAATCACCAGCAAAGGTTCTAGGCAATGATGGTGAGCGATGCTGAGTGATATTCGCCACTGGCGACGCAATGATGGGTGGCAAGCTACTGTATCTCTACAAAAGGCTGAAGCAAGCAGAACAAGCAAAATCATGGAACCTGCACATTATTGCCAGAACGAATCCTGCAACAAACGGGGAAGCTGGATCAATTGATCAGCAGCCAAGCAGCAGCACCTGGCTGGCTGTGGAGATTCTGTTACTGCTGCTGGCGCTGGTGGTG
>VSDK01006652.1:126165-159654 GCA_009767595.1 Symbiodinium kawagutii | reverse complement strand
CGACTTGTTGGAAAAAGCCATATTATATAGGCTGGCTTAGCAATGGATAGAATGGTTTGCAATTGTAATGCTTGTAAGTTGCTCAACAACAAGCCGTTTGATTACAGTTGTATGTGCCACAACTGGTAGTTACCCTTAACCCAACCGAGTTAACCAGTGGGCCGCACCTTGTCAGCCGAAAAGCCAGCAGACATGAATCATCCTTAACCATCAGGGATCCTAATGAATCAGTTTTAACCATCATTACAGCTTATTCACCACCCAAGCCAATCACCTGCCAGGTGAAGCACCACACCTCCAGGAACCCTTTCCGGGCCTTCCCAGGGCCCTGGCCTCAGGAGAGTCTCTCCAACGTGGCTTGGGCCATGGCTCAGTGGAGCAGCAAGGAGGAGCAGTTGCTGCTGAAGATGTCCGACGCCTTGATGTCCAAGCCCGACACCCACGCACCCTGGCGAGGGACCCCGGTGGGTCCCCGGTTCCCCACGCCACGGGTCGTTGCCCGGTGCCTTGCTCCGCCATTGGATCAGCACGGGGACAAGTAAACAGATGAGCCGGCAGGCAAACCTTGGAGCATTTTTGATGAAGCGCATCGAGGGAAGAAGCTGTTAAGAAGCTATCAGCCCGGCCAGGGATGGAAGCTTTATGAGACTATACCTATCAACTGGTTAGCCATGGGTTGCCAAGCCGGGATTTTGTCCAATGGTAATCGGAGATTCACGTAAATCAGCATCCCTTCAAGTTCATCAGATGTACTTTGTGGTTGAGCATCGGGTAGGGGGGTACTCGTACAAGAGCTATCATCAACTAATGGTTACTAACGGTACTAAAAGGGTAAACAAGGGTTAACCATGGTCATGAATGGTGAATCCAACTGTATAGTTTCAGTGGTTTTAAACATGCATAGTTTTTTTCCCAACTTCTACAGCTACACCATAACACACCATACTTAAACCACAGTTCAGCCATAGCAAAACCGGAACACAAATAGCAAAACCTGGTTCCACCACTTGATCAACTTGAACTTGATGGGCGCTTTTCATATTTGCCCATACCATGATGGGATCGTGAGCTACCTGCAAACCTGCGCAATCCTCGCTGGGGTATTGCAACTGTTGGAGCCTGTTAAGCATGTGAAACAAGAGGTGGCTAGTGATCTCAAGTACGGTTGACATCCAGGAGAGGATGTGGGTTTTATTGAACGTGCCAGTCTTCTGATTTTGGAGTGTTCTTTGTTAGGTTGCGGGTCAAAACCCTGTCCCCTGAATGTTTCCCATATGGTCGAATCAGTTTTTGATGTTTCTGTTGGGCTGTTCATATCTGTTCATGATGTTCACTTACCCCATCTTTGGGATGGCTTATGCTGCGACCCATGGCCATTCCAGTACATGACAATGATGCGCATTGAGCTTGAAACCGCCTGCGAACGTGGGAGGTAAGCAGACCTTGCCATGACTGTAGCTCCCCTGTGAAAGCACATGGCGCCTGCCATGGCGCCCCCCAGGAACCGCAACACATGGCCACCTTGGCTTGGGCTTTTTCGACCCTGAGTTTCCGGCCCGAGAGCGCCTTGACGCACCATGAAATAGTCACCAAGCCCAGTTACAACAGCAGTTTCCAGTTGGTTTTGTAGCCAACCCCAGTCACAACAATGCTAGAAACTAGCTGGTTTTTTGTAGTATTGGTTGGTAACTGGAAGCGCGGGTGCTTTTAAAAAAAGTGCAGAAGTGGTTTCGATCGCCAGCTGGTCAATGCTACAAAGTCACCAGTCACCAGACGTCGCTGCTGATGCCCAGGGTTTCAGGACAGTTTGCAATGTTATTTGCTGCTCATGCTGATCACAGTTAGCCATCAGCTTTGTGTCCGGTTATACCTCAGGTTGATTCATGCTTATGAGTGTGCAATGTTGACAATGATGTGCTTAAATGTTTATCAACATTGAGTGGTCGGTGTGGACCAAATCTTTAGGGACCTTACCAGCCAATTCCATCCAATTCCGGTCCCAAAGGCCCTAGATATTTCTACATATGGGTTGGTGTATATGTTCTTGGCCGTTATGATTCCCAAGAAGCACGGAAATGCACACCCCGTTTGGGTCGACTCTGGTGTTTTCATGACTTTATAGGTGGTTCATGATCCATGGGACCAGCCTTCCGAAACCAATTTGGTTCCGCCGGTCAGGTTTGCTGAAGACCATCCTCCAAGAATCCACGAGGCGCGGACGGGCCGGCCAACAAAATTTGGTTCCAAAATCGATGGCAGCTTTTGTTCCAGCGAGCTGCAGCTTGAAATGAACCACTCTGATGGTGGTTTGGTGCAGCTTCTCGTAGCCACAGTGTGGTGGTTTGGTGCAGCCAGCCATAAGGCGTCCCTAGGTACACCCCAGGGGTCGAGGGCCACGTCGCCCCAGGAAGATCTCGCAATTTACCATCAAGGAGATGGCCCATGTGGCCTGGGCCTTCGCCAACTTGCGCTTGCAAGACCCCACCTTGTACTCCAAGAGCCTGGGCGGATGCAGCGAAATTCAGACCCAATCTGGCTATGGTTCAATGGTTCAAGGCTTGAACTAACCAACTATAGTGGGGGATAATCACCAACAAAAAGTGGGAAAACGAGCTGGTTAATGATGAGGAGCCAGGGATACAAGGTTTCGACCCACAGCCACCTATCAAGATGATCAAGAAATTCTTATGTTGTTTCTTTGCATGTGATGGCTGCTCTTTCATTTTGTGTGTGTGTGTGCGTGTACTTCTTGATGTGTGATACTCATGAGACATTATTGTTGTTGTATGTTGTTGTATGTTGTTGTGTTGGTGTTGTTGTTGTTGTTGTTGTTGTTGTTGTTGTGGCTATTGCACATCGTTGTTCTTGGCCACGGAAACGTGCCATCAACAGCATCGAAGGCCTTGATCATGTTTCCGGTGTTTGACGGGTTTGCATCATGCAGATGCACGTATACACGAAATGTTGGCGTTTATTCTAGGGCCTAGGGTGTAGAGTTTATTGTGGATACTGCTGCCGTGTTGTTAGAGTTGGTTTGCCCACTTCACATCTTCAATATACAATTGGTTGTGTATTTACAGAAATGTACTGAGCTACTATCGACATCATTGAAAAATATGAAAAATATCTACCACAACTGCTTGGTGGTGTTTTACATCATTTTCCCTAGTCTGTATCAACAGATGCTTGGCTGACTTGCGCATATTTTTCATGACGGGGTAGGTCAACCACCAACCACTTTATGATCATCACCAACCATTGTTACCACTTATATATTATATACTACATAGTCATTGTTAACAAGTATTAGCCACTAGTTAACCATGGGTAGCTCAACCACATTCAACCACCCAGATATGACCACCACTGACCTGTGCTCTTCTTCGAGGATCGAGGAGCAGATTCTTCTCCGACGGAACCAAGAGCCCATGGCACCCACAGAGATCGGCAACATCGCCTGGGCCTTCGCCAAGAACCACCTGTCCAACAGCGCACCTGGGCAGCCATAGATTTCTTCCATGGCTATGGGTCAATATTAACCAACCAACAATGGGGGGTAATAACCGGCAAAACTATAGGGAAAACAATGGTTAACAGAGGGGAACTAGGGGTAGCCCCATGACTTGATGGGTGGAGACATGGAAACAAAAAATCGAGTAATGTTGGTTTCTGATGCTTGTGTAACCCCCGGCCCCCTAAAGTAATGAAAATAGATGAAACCAACAGGTAGATACTAATCAGAAACCAACATTACAAGGGACCTTAGAAGCTGCCAAAAGGCTGGTCAATCAGCGAGTTTTATCGACCATATCCATGGTACTTGACGCGCAAGCAGTTCTTTGTGAACCATAGTCATTGGTTACATTCTTCTTGATGATCACCTCACCTGTTTGGTGAAGGGGTGGCATTAAGAATGGACTATAAGTTCCTACGAAGCATGGTTGATTAATCTGTATTAAGAATGGTTTTATCCATGCACATGACGTAATTCACAGTGCACAAGCTGAACCAGATCCATATATTTATTTTATATCTTTATATATATATATATATTTGTTCATTTAGTTTTTTATAAGTATTCATTGATTAATATGTATATATATATATATATATATATTCTTGTTCAGAAAACCAATCGGTCAAGCGAGTCATTATATTGACCCATTCATAGCAAGATGATATGATAGGGGTCAATTGCTCATATCCTCCCATAAGTGCTATATCCAGCAAATGGCACGAATCACTCGTGGATGTAGGCTATAGAGTGGTACCGACCCAGATACGGTTTACTTAGATTAGTTCACTAGGTTAAACTCAAGCTATAGAATATATCAGTATACCCTGGTGGCATATTAATCAACTCATATCCAGGGAGTACCACTTTATAGATCCCGGCTCCCTGTTTTTCAAACAAAAGGTTCAAACCATCAGTCGTCAATCCGAGCAAAGGCCTAAAAAAGGGGGTTGGAAAGAGCCACCAGGAACAATTCATCATTAACAAGCAGTATTCACCATCCTCAAACTATCATTAGCACCTAACCGGCCACTAAATACTGGAATCATCAAGCATCAATTAACCATCATCAACCATCCAGTCGCCATTGCTAGCCATCAACTACCCATTGTTAACCATCACTAAAGCATCATGGAAGGATCATTCACCATCATTAAATTAAACATCATTGACCATCATCAACCATCATTGAGGATCACTTATCATCCATCATCAGCCATCATTAGCCATCATTCACCTCTATGAACCATCACTAACCACCATTAACCATCACTCACGCATCCCTGGCATACCGGTTACCGGAGTCACTGCGGCCCAGGAAATCATGAATCGCCTGGCACGAGAGGCACCCGGGCAGCTCCAGGAGGTCAATACATCAGAGGAGATCAAGAGATGGATGGCTGTGGGTCATAGTTGTTTAACATCAACCATGGTATGATTAATGCTTACTAGTAGCTGGTTAATGCTTACCATTTTTTTTTGATATATACCAACTATATGGCAAGTTGGGTCGATATTAATCAACCAATTTCGTGGGGGACATGGTCACTTGCAATTTCGTATGGAAAACGAGCTGGCTAATGATAGGGGAGCCAGGGATACAGGGTGAACTGACCCATAGCCATATGGGACAGGGTGACGGAAATATGTTCAGCAATTTGTGTGCCTACATTGAGCTCAAACTCTTGTTTTTGGAAAGATATACTAGGCATTGCTAGACCTACAAAACCATACCGGAATATTCCAAGAAACCTACTGAAAGATTTCGCGTTTGTCCCAGGTTGGGACCCCGAAGCGATGTAGAGAGGGGCTGATAATTTTTTGACGGACATATTCTCGTGTGGGTCAAAATGTTTGGATACATCCATTTGTGCACATACGTGCATACAATGATGAAACATGTATTTTTATGATGCCCTATTTCTTCCAAAATGTAGATGTTAAATATGTGTATATAAATGTTTTCTATGTACATGTTTATCAAAATACTGATGAGGCAAAGAGAGGGAGCAACAGAGATATGTACATATATATCTATAGATAATAGATATTTATATTATAAATTATATGTTCATTTATTTCGAAAATGTTGACATGATTCTTAGATTTGCACATGTTTTTGCTTATGAAAATACTTATTTGTTTCGTTTTTTATTTCAAGTATAGGACCGTGGTCCCCAGTCCGTTGGGCGGGCGCAGCGATCTCAAGCACGGCGGCAGGGGGAAGTGCAAATCATCCGGTGAGTGGAACCCGGTCATTGTGAACGTTGCCAGATCAAGGGTGTAGGTATAGCATGGTATAGCGATGATAAGGAGATCAAACAAATCTGGGCAGCCACTATGGACTGACCATGATCAACAAGCATCAGTAACCAAGACTAGCAATTTGACCTCATTAACCCATCATTAATCAGTAAGCTCGTCAGTAACAATGAAGCCGCTAGCCATGTGTCGCAGTAGCTCCAGCGGTTTCGACGCCTTGTGTCGTTGATGGAGCAGAGCGGCAGATCAAGGGCGAGCCTTCATGGCACGAAACCTGCTTGGCAAATTCGCCAGGAAATGGACAAGCCCACCATTTACAGATTTAGCTATAGGTAAATTAATATCTGTAAATTGTGTGTTTATAGAATATAGGCTATGTAGCCTATAGCCGCAGGTCGAAGGTTTGCAGGTCTAGCTATAGGTTTACAGGTTTACACATAGGTTCACATCGGTTTAGCTATTGAACATTGGGATCCTTAAGGGCCAAGTAGGCAACCAACCTGCAGGCGTTGATTGGTCATCCCAACGCTTGGGATGGCCACTGGTGGCAATGATCAATGCTATGGTCTTGAACTCAACTCACCTTGTTGCAGGTTATGTCATTAATGTTGGAAGGTTTATAGTTCATTAAGGTTAGTTCATTAATTGTAATTCAGTCTGTTATCAGTGACCGGCCATTAGCCATGACTTTTTATATCATTGATGCCCCACCACGGTTGCAAAAGATTTGGCAGGTGGCAGTGCTCAAGGTACACCCGATGAACGAATCCAGCGAAACAAGCTGGCACCCGGCACCCAATTCGCTCTTAGCCAAGGAGATGTGTGGCAATAACTCCCCCCCATATGGATGGATGTTGATGGTACGAGGTGGGCCCCTAACCAGCTATAAGTTGGTTTTCAACTAAATTAACTAGGTAAATAGGATCAACTACCAGTCATATAGAGCTTCCTAATTTACAACTCAAAACTGCTGTGGGTCCACCTTGTAGATTATCCAATCACCGTCCCGGGGGTTGTTGTGCGTGTCCCTGTAGCCATGCAGGGCCATCAGCAACCCTTGGTTTCAAATCATCCGTTTATACGCTGGTTAATTGACTTCCATGTTTCGTTCTGACTATGAGACTATGACTATCAAAGATCCATGGTTTCATTCCCAACATGCTTTCCTAAAACCCTACATGGTCATGGCATCACCATGGCTTATTTTTTCCATCGAGACATGCTTATCGCCTCGTTATAGTCCATGGTTTATGGCTTTTTTGCAATTATTTACACGGAGTTATAGCAGGTTATAGCCATATGGGTGTTTCTCAAAATAGGGGGCCCCCAAAATAGCTGGTTTATTACTGTAAGTGATTAATAATGGATGATTTGGGGGTACCCCTATTTTAAGAAACCAGCATATAATAGCTGGTACTGAACCAGATGGCTATAGCCATGGCTATATGGAGCCTGAGCCACGCCTGGCGGCCAGACCGACCTTGGTCAGCCATGGCGCCGGCGTCAGGCCTTGAACCAAATCGGTGGCTTCAAAGCGGCGGAGATCACCATGTTGACCTGGGCCTATGCGGAGCCTGGGACGCGAGTTGACGCACCGTTCAACGCGTTGGTGTCTGCGGGGATACTGGGGATCCATCAACAACATGGACCAATATGGTGATGTCTCAAGATAGGAAGCCGAAAAAAGAATGGTTGGATTGTTAGGAAGCAACATTGACCAGTATTGACAATTGATGGAACCGAGTCAGTGTTGACCAATTGTAAAGATCATGAACTAGCATTTTTTGATCATCATATTTGGAGCCATCAACATGAAGGCCGCTTAGCAAGATACCGCAACATGCATGCTGCAATAAACTACGCCAACATGGGATGATGATTACTACGACCAAATCAATGGAAAGGTTAGCTGCTTATTGCTCTTACTTTTGTTGTTTCCGTGCTTGGGAACTCCTAAACTTATCAAGGGGAAGATCATCGTGGCTTGTAAATCCCAAGGCAAATTGACACATGTGGTTGTGGTTCAAAATTGGGTACACCAAAAACCATGGGTTTATATTGTAACAGATTTTCATTCTCAATGGGCATATTTGGGGTTAAACAAATTGACCCATACCATCCCATACCTATATCGGGTAACCCAAGATTTGATAAGTACCCCATGACCTGAAGACGGAAACACTGCCTGGTTTCATGTCAAGCCAATGGTGAGCCAGCATGATAGGGATATCACTTCTCTGACCGTGATTTTTTTGTTTGCGGCTCATGAAAGGCCCAATCAAGTATAGGGGGAATTCAAACGTGCCCTGGAACTGACGCGCACACACACAAACACATGTAGGCATTGGTATTTCCAAGTAAGCATCAATATGTCCATACAATCATCGCTCTTGTCATGTTTATAGATGCATAGTATGCGAGATGTGTGTTTGTGCTGATACCTACTTGATGGTACGAGATGAGGTTCATGTCCACCTGTAAAGATTTTCTTGAGGCCAATCAATGTCCAGCCAAGGCCCCCTCACCGGAATGGCATCCTAGTTTTGTGGGCCTTCCTGTGGTTTCTGAAGGAGGGTTTTCATATTGGGACGGAATTACTCGGAGGTGATGGTTTGATCAGGTGAAATCATCAACCGGACCTTCGCGATTATATCCGTGATCCCCTGTGTTTTCCCTGTCTCTTTCAAGCGTGACCTCAAGATACTCATCATGGATGGATCAATGTTAACCCCGGATTTAAAAAAAAACCTGGTTGATTAGTTGAGGGGGTTGCCATTTTAATGGGAAACCAAGGCTTTTGGGGGATACCCCCTAGGGGTTCATTGATCCTGGGTACGTTGAACAACCGATCATGGAAGATCATGGAAGATGTTGGGCAAGGGAGGGATGCTTTGCGGTTCAACCAATAGCTTCGATACACAAAGACTTCATTTGAATCCAATAGTGCCAAACCAACACCCAGATCCTCCACGTGTATCTGGTATACCCATATTCACCCAATATATCCAATAATGACATGTAATACCTACATGGCAGGTAAAATTCGCTAACTATGCCATGGAGTCGCCATGGAGTCTCTAGGATACCTTGGCCCAACCGAAGCCACGCCCCCAACCCGAGACGACCCTGCAACCATGGAACCCGCCGCCCAGGTTAGCAACCTTGGGCATCGCGACCTGATGACGGAGATCGGGACCAAGGTGTCACAGCGGTGCACCAAGTTCACTCCCGGGCAGTTGGCGCATATCACCTGGGCCTTTGGCGCTTTGAGCCTCAAGTCGCTGGGACGCAGATCGACCTCGGTTGTGGGTGGACCTGGGGGGTTGGCAGTTTAAGATGCGGCACGTGAATCACGTGAAACCAGAGGCAGGCACGTTGCCGCCAGTGGCTGGTTTTATGTGCCAAGTTTTTGGGAATGGCTAAGGGTAGCCGACCATATTCATCGTTGATGCCGTTGAACTGTGTGTGTGTGTATCCTTTTCTCATGTTTCTTCACACGGCTGAACGCGACAGAATGCAAGTCATCAGCAGCTATTGTTGAATTTGGGGATAAGATTACCTTAGCTTAGCTGAATCCAAAGCGCTCAAATCGTTGGCACCAAGGCATGAACATCTTTGCGACGCAGTGGCCAAATGCTGTCAGGCCGACATGGCCCGTGCCCATACGCCCAGCACAACTCCGGCCACCACTCCGATGGGGCCCTCCAGTGGGGTCTATGGCCGCGATCCAGCGAATGCCAACAGCTACAACGCGAACAGTTTGACGACGCTGAGCTTCATGGGGCGAACCCAAGGATCAGTGTACTTGAGGGGTATGCCGTTCTGGCCCTATGGCCCTTTTGAAGAGCGTAGCTAAGGAGCAGAGTGGCCTAATGAAGTAGTTGGTGTATTTATTTTTGGTGGCCAATCTGGATAAGCTGGTAATCAATGCTTCATTCATCGGAACTAACAGGGGCTTTCAAGAGTCCAGCTGGGAGTACAGAGATCCAGGGTAGCAGTTGCAGTGGGTGACACCATTTTTAGCAAACTGGATATGATGTACCTCTAAAACCCCATAATAGCTTGGGATGGTTTGGAGGTACGACCATTGATGGATCCTACATGCACACATTCGTACGACATAAACATATGTTACATAGTGGATAGGCTGGTCAGGAAACCGATTACTTTTTTGCCGAATTGTTTTTGAAGAAATAGAAAACCCTCAACAAAGCTGGAAATGTCCAGCCGCTACGACATATATATATATACTGTACAATGAAAATTGTGACAAATTGATGTTGTTTTTATTCCAAAGTACATCTTATTTTTATCTCTATCACCCTTGTAAATTGTGTGAATTTCCAGCCATCTATAAATGGTATATAGAGTCAAGCAAACTTACCGGGTACCCACCGATCTTTAACAAAAATGATCATGAGAGGAGATCATTTGATTCCAGATGATCGTTTTAAACATTTCTTAATTTCTTGTTTTCACTAGTATCAACAGATGGTTGGTTGACTAGTATTTTTCTGAAGGGTGGTGCAACAACAAAGCACCAATCGGATCTCACACCCACGACCATGTAACCGCCGAAGGATGCTCAGCAATTACTCGTAAGTGCCGATGCATGGCCCCTGACCATTCATCAACCAGTGACCATTCCCAAGCAGTGTATGCCCTCGGGTAATTTACCATCGAAAATCCATCAACTTCCATTTTTCATTGTTTGATGGCTGCTCTACCCATGTGGCTTCCAGATTAGACTACCATAGTTTACCCGCGTATACCCGGGTATAGTTTGTTGGGGCAACTCACAAGCTGAGCGAGGCAAGTGGTGTGGGGCTTTGCCATGGTGCAATATCGGAAGCTTGGCCAGGACCTGGATTTCTTATGGTTTTTTGTGCGTCATGGGATTTGTACAGCCTATGTTGCTCTATGAATTCATGCGTATTGATGCTTGATTATGGCAGAGTTGGTTGGTTTTGTTGCTGCTGTAAAGCTGCTTGGCCAACGCTTTCCCACAGCTGTGGGTCGTTGATCGTGAGCGCAAGAAATTGTTCAGTCACTTCGAATTGGATGTTGGGATGTTTCCTAAAATGGGGAATATATTTAGCAGTGATAACAACTTAAAGTGGAATATGGACAATGGACAACGGGAAATAACGTATATGGGTTATATCACTAATGCGTGGTAATAACGGGTTATAGTGACCAAGGATAGTCGAATTAAACCAATGGATGTTTCTGAAAATTGGGGACTCCCAAGGTAATGGATGTTTTATTACTAGAAAGCGTTAATACAAAGGATGATTTGGTGCTCCTGCAGGGCTTGAAAACCCCATTGGCTTCATCCCAAGTCCCTCAGGTTTCGTGAATATTCAAATAGGTTCTTGGAGGCTCCAAGGTATCAGTCACAACCAACTTGTGCGAAAGTGTCGGTGAATACGGGTCACAACCACTCAATAGTAATAGCCCAATTGTTGAAGGGTTCAAAGTTCAACTGTTTTCCTTCAGTGTGCGTGCGCGCGGCTGCTTTTTCTTGCCCATCACCTACGTTGTTGTTCCATCCAGCTGGCACCCTAGTTGTACAACTGGTCCCTGGTGTACAACTCGTTTCACCAGCTATGACCGGAAGCTATCACTGGAAGCTCCCTGGTTGGCTGCACCAATGGGTTCTTGGCCGCCTCGTTGCCCAGGAACACCTCGTTTTTGCACGAGGCTGCGACGCACATTTGCAAAGGCATCGATATGCTGAAGCCTTTGTCCCTTTGGCGCTGCGCTTCAGCCTACAATGCCATGATGGTCAACAACAAGGCACCAAGGGATGTAGGGGATGCAGTTCCAACAGCGGGGGGGGGCATTGTAACTGGCCCTGAAACTGGTGGTTACACTTCGAGATCATGGCTTCAAGCCATGAAATCAGTACCTTTTGGCATCGCTCCTGGACGCAGTGGTTCTACCAAGGTCAAAGTGTGGCATGCCCTCAGGGAACCGTTGGAACATTGAGCCACTCTGGGGTTTCATCAGTGAGGGCCATGCTATGCGTAACGAGTAGCTGGGCCAGATAGCATCTCTTCAACATTTACTGTATGGAGTTGCTCAGTCCTGTGCAGTTCGTGAGCTTGACCAATGTCTTCATGGGAGATGCATTGATCATAGATATTCTATCTACCCCAGGATGCTTTTCCCAACAGGGTGCGGTATGCTGTTCCAGTGTCTGCTGACTTCACTCACGACCAGACGCTACCAGGAGATCAAGGAAGCAATTCTGCAAGAGGCCTGTCGGAAACAGCAGGATTTCTCCTTGACCCTCGGCGCGTAGGGGCTGATTTCTGGGTCAGCTGTGTGACGCACGCCTCTGTGTCTGGGGGAGCAACATAAAGTGCAATGATTGAAGGTTCGCTATATGATACATTGTTTATACATATGTTTACATGTTCTTTTTGAATTTATGTCAATTTATTTATATAGCTTCATTTCTGTGTTTGTTTCTTTTTTGAAAAATTGTGGAAGGTCCTGGCCAATTATGTGCGTGTCCATATGTGTCACTTGTCTCCGCTAGACTTGCCTCATCAATTGCCACATTGAACCATCAGCTCCCCGCGGATCCTGGGCATCTTGTCTTCTGGAAATGGCATGGGCATGCACACAGATGCGCATATCATTTGCATCGATTCATATGGGTATGAGTCGATATTTTCCCGACAGAAAACGGGTAGAGTTTCACATCTCAAGAAAGATTAGTTTGGTCATGGGCTGCTCGCCCGGAGTACAAGGTACTGACCCAGCTTCATATAATTTATTCATATTCATATATTTGTGTGTGTACCTTTCTACCCAAGCTGATTGTACCTTTCTACCCAAGCTGATAGGTAGGTAGATAAGTGAACAGTTGTTTTATTGTCTATCCATCTAGCGCAATGCATCCGACATCTAGGTACATCGAATCTATAGTGATTATTGACCTTTCCATGCCATATCACACATTTATTTCTCTGTTTATTTATTGATGTTTCTATATTTCTATATCTGCAGTTCTCTGTATCTCTATTTGTGTGTCCATTGTTCTAGCTATTTGTTTGCCCAGCGATTTTTCTTTCTATTTGTTTGTTTATTTATCCTCTATCTCTATCTCGTTTCTTGCGGAATTGCTAAACTTCAGCCCCCCAATGGTTCAGCTCATGCCTGGAACTTCCGCGTACAGGGCTTAGGCGAGGCATCAGTGTCTAAAGTGCCTGCTATTTGTTGTTTGTTCCTTTGTTTAGTCATGTTGTGAATGCTTGTGTGTGCAAATTTAGTCATATTGTTGTTTGCTATATGTTGTTTGTTCCTTTGAATTTAGTCATATTGTATACATTTTCATTGTTTTTGCAAATGTGAATAATGCTTGTGTATTAAGTCGTCTTAAACATCATGTGGAGTCCATGTGTTTGGGAGACCGTCGCGGGTGTATGAATTCAGCAGTAAGAGTATTGCAACTCGAGGCAGACTCTAGGTAGATCTATCAGATCTACTGTATCCATTTTGGAGATTTGCGACTGGCTGTCGGTTGGGAGGGGGCGCCACGAGTACTATAGCCCTTTGAAGGGTTGGGTGAGCGATGCCAGGAGCGGAGGGTTCTAACCAAATGGGAGCACAAGCCTTGGTGCGGCCACCATGGCACCCTGCTGGGGATTCCTGCCATGTTGCATCCAGGAAGGGCTTGAGCCGGCTGTTGGACTGCTACAACATGCACATTGGCCAGAAAGAGCAAGAAAACTTGGAACCTTAGAGGCACCAAGGGCTCGGATTCTGGTTCAACCGTGTTTTGCGTTGGTTGCTGGGAGCATGCTCTGTAGATATTTCGAGGTGATGTATGATCCCTTCAGTCACGGGCATCGGAATACAATCCTTTCGCCCTCCAATGAAATTCAATGAAGAGGACAAACATAGATGTGAGTGTGTGTGTGTGCGGGCGCATGCACGGTTGGCTGGGGGGATCAATGCTAATTTACCATAATCTACCCATGATGAGACAAACGTTTGGGGATTCGGCGGGATTGAACTGATGGAATGTGAAGCTTGCCAGCCTACCCTGAGAGATGCTCAACCCATCATTCAAAACACCCCAAGAGGTTGTCCTTTTGAAAAGGTTCCGGGTCACAAGCAACCCATCCCATAAAGGGGTAGGTGAACATCCCAGCAAAGACTAACTTACTTGGGTCATTTACGGGATGTTCACCTGGGGTACAGCGTTTTGATTCGCAACCAAATTTGAGATGGTTGGGCATAATTTGATATGGTTCCCCTTAAGAATCGCTGTTTTCATTGGGTTTGTTTTGTTTGTCGTCCCTGCAAGGTGGGGTTAGAACTAGGTAAATACCTGTTTTGGCAGATGCAGCATGATGCAGCTATACTTAGATGGTTATATTCCAACCTTTCTAAGTAGAGGGCCCCACCTTGTTTGCCTTTGTCTCAAGCGGATGCGAAAACGATGGGGATCGTGATGTGATTCAAGGGTGGTCCTAGCCATCCCCTTGTGGAGCATGCTTGGGCTCCCCGCTGCAGTCGTCGCACCCACCCACATCCAGCTGGCAGGAAACATTCACCGACCTGTTTAAACAAGCATAAAACCGCTACCCAGCATCACCAACCATATTCCACCATCAGCTATGATTAAAGGATCAACAGCACCCATGCTGCACATGCTGCTACCCAGACTTGGCCCTCCAAGACTCCAAGTGGTTCTGTCAACTCCGCCAAGGAACGGGTTATGGACACCCGCTTGCAAACGGTGGCCCAGAAGCTCCAGGGTCTCTATCCCCGCGGCGGCTCTGTGGATGACACACCCATCCCGGACCGATGGACCAGGGCCCAAGCTGCGGTCCCGGTGCCAAGAAAACTGTTGGATGTAAGGAGTTGGTCATGGAGTGGAGGCATCATGATATGATGTCTTTCGGGAACATTGTTTCTAAGTGTTCTTGCTGTTGCTTGTTGCAAATCGTGATCGGGAAATTTTTAACAGCAACGGCAAGAACAACATTGATATTATTTATAACCAACATCATTAGCATTACTTTTTTTGAATACAACAACAACAACAACAACAACAACAACAACAACAACAACTACTACTACTACTACTACTACTACTACTACTACTACTACTACTACTACTACTACTCCTACTCCTCCTACTCCTACGCCTGCTGCTACTACTACTACTCCTACTCCTACTCCTACTCCTACTCCTACTCCTACGCCTGCTGCTGCTGCTACTACTGCTACTTTTCTTTTTATTGCAACTACTACCATTCCTACCACTATTATTGCGACTATTATCATGACTATTGCCACGGTTGCGACTGCGGGATGACGACGAATACTATACTTCTCCCACTGCATCATGTGATTGCTGTTTGTTGAATGGACTTCAACAACCGCTGATTGCTTGCTGCTTGAGTGTGCCACATGCTGTCGGTCGTTCCCTGCCTTGTGGCAGGACCCAGCGACTCATCAGTGGCTCATAGAGTCAGGTTTTTTAGATTTACAAGCTCCGTGGACGCATTTCATGACCGGCTGCGGGGCTGGCAATGCTTCAGCCCTGATGTTGAGCTAGCTCTTTTAATGTTTTGAGGGGAGGAGCGTGGTAGATTTCATTACACCTTCATGTTAAAGCCATTTTCAAGCTAGAACGTTTTAAATCAGCGAGTTGGTGTTGGTGGCTGATACGAACCGGAGTTGGTTTCACCTTCACACATGCTAGACTGGAAGGCAATCATTCGATGTGCGCAGCTATAGTGCCGCCACCGGCTGAGCTGCTGAAGATAATGGTGCAGCTTGTTGTCGGATAGTTCGCCCCTTGGAACTTCAGTTGTTGCTCTTGTTGTTGATTACCCTATGGAAAAATAAACCTGGAACTTGAACATCACATTTTCATATTGGGAACTTTGGGAAACTTGGCGAAACCAGCTATAAATGGTGGATTTTGCCAGGTTGGTTTACCACCTATGATTGAAATCTATTGAGCAGATAATCATTATGAATCCTGGTTCATCTCTTGTTGTTCCAATATGGCCATGGTTAATACCATTCGAAGCACCAGCATATCCCCCAGGCTCCCCCCGCGGAAACCAGCGTCAAACGTCGACCAGGTGCAAGGCATGAAGAAAATCCTGCAGAAACTGGAGATTCAGACGCCCAACTGGGCTTTCGTTGCTTGGATGAAGGGCGCATTAGCCAGAAACTGGATCCAGCTGATCTTGGATGATTCATGAGATCTTATTTTGCTTGGGGTATATGGATGAAGAGCTTGCTGGTTAATATGAACCATAGTTTGGATGAACCGCGAGTTCTTATTAGTCAGACAGTTATTTGGCTGTTCATGCCAGCTGATTATATGATCAGAATCATAATTGAATGATATGATCAGTGCCAAACAACTGTTTGACTAACTTGTCGATTAGATCTAATTGATTATTATATGCATGAGTTTTCTGGCCCATGAACTGCAGGTACGGTCAACCACTTGTTAACGTTCACCGCATTTGACCACTACTTAACCGTGATTAAGCATTCAATAATCATGAATCCAACAAGATTGCACCGAATCCATGTGCAGTGATATTTTCTCAAGCTTGGAAAGCACAATGGATCAGGATTATGCTTCAATTTTCCATTTACAACCAAGAATTAAAGATATAACCGTGAAACAACCATCATTAATCGGCGTGGTTCACCCTGGATAGTCATCATCAACTAAACATGGTGTTACTATCTAGGTTCTGGATTTGGTTTTGCCGCGTGTGGTTTCAAATGATGGTAATTGATGCTTACCTAGTCGCTGCTTTACGTGAAAGGCATGGTAACGGTTAATCCGGGAACTGGTTGATGGATTGATGGAAATTAATGCTAAGGAAAATCCTTTTTGCATGGATGTTTCATGGTTAGTTATGTCAATAGCTGTTGGTTGATGATGGTGATTTGTGATCAGTTCATGGCTGGCACGGAATGATCACCACCAAAGTGGCTGGGTAGTGCTTAATGAATGCTTGATTCATAGGGAATAGATATCCCGCCCCACTTGTGGATCAGCTGGGCTTGTCATGGTTAATGATGGTGAATGATGTTGTTAAATAGCTAGTACTAGCTAGTGATGGTTAAGGTCACTTACTGTGGTAGTTCATGAATGTTCATGATAGTTGATGCGGGTTGATGAGGGACCAAGCCTTTTGAATCAGCACCCAGTCGTGTCGTGGACGCAGCCAGTAGCATTCTCCTGGGTGCTTTTTATTTGATTTTTTCTCACTTGATATTCATTTTCGAGGCCCCTGTGGCATTGTCTTTTGCACGACCTTGGCTACATTTTAGCCCTCAATGGCAACTCTTGAGCGCAAGCTCATCTCATGTGTGGGATATGCCAGGCGCAATGCTAAGAAGTTGGGTTTGATTGACGTTCAAGGCCATTTGGATCAGGCTCTTTCTTTGCTTGCCGAGCTGGAACACCGAACCACAGCAGTCACCCAGCAGAAACGTCAACTCTGCCTGGATGAAATGATCCCAGCTGCGAAGCAAGAACATCTCACTCGAAAGAGCAATGCAGAATGCCAAACGTCGGAACAGGTACTGACTTCATCAGAATGCTTTGGTTTCCTCGATCATGTTCAGCAACGTCTTGAGGCAGTTTTCGAAAGGCGTGTGGAGCAGCATTGTAGTGACATGCTCAAGGAGCTGGATATGAAGATGAAGGAGCAGGCCGAACAGGCCACTCTCATCCAACAACTCCAAGACAACCTCCGTCGAATGGAGGAAGCGTTCTCACCCGAAAAGCTGCTCTCTTCACATCCTACATTGGAGGACTCCATCCGGAAACCCTGCGCGGACCAATCTGGACACCATCCCATGTTTTCAGGCGTGTCATTCTTGACCAGTGTGGACCTGCGGCCCCTGCGTTGCACCAGCCTTGCCCACTGTGAAAGTTTCAGGCCGTGTGTCCAGTCGACTGGGGACCCTGAAGCGGACAACGGTTGTCGCTGACAGTTGGCATGCTTTGGCCAATTTCCGTGTCATTGAAGATGCGTGATCGAATTTGCTTTGTGAAGCTATTGTGCATTGTAGATATCATAAGCTAGTCGATTTCCTGGGCAAGGTCGTGAAATGCGCGGCCGACTCCATGTTGTACAGTTCACTCTCATTAGCCGTGTTCTTTCTTCTGGAGGGCAAGCCCTTGGACGCCCCGGCAAAAAAAAAATATTCATGATATGGCTATGGGTCAATATTAACCAACCAATAATGGGAGATAATAACCAACAAAACTATACAAAACTAAACCGAAAACAATGGTTAATGATAGGGGAGCCAGGGGTACAAAGTTTTGACCCACAGCCATATAGGGTATGCACACACATTTGTGCATGTCAATTTGCGAGACCACATCAATGTACATGAATCATCATGAATCATCATGAATCATCATGAATCGTCATGAATCATCATGCATCATCATGAATCATGATTGCTACCAATCATAAACAAGCTTCGCTGCCAATAGCACTAGCTTCGCAGCCAACAAAACATTGACTTCTCGAATATGTTTTGCTGGGTGGTTTCAAACATTTTTTATTTTTCGTAGTGATTGGTTGGTTGACTAATGTTTTTCATAGGGGTTGAAACCACCAAAACCACCAACCAGTTTTAGCTTAACACTAAGCAATTCATTCCTGGCGCCGGTGCCTTCCTTGGAGCAGTCGCAGGTGTCCCAGTGTTTCAGGGAAGCCAAGACGTTTTGGACGCGTTCCCTGGTCTTCGCGATGTTGGAGCTGTGTCTTGGAGAAATTGGACCCTGCACCTGAAGACGAATCACCGGGGGTCCATGGGTCCGGGTACGGTGTTGATATGGGAAATCGTGGCAAAGAAGTAACTCGTTGCTTAGTGGCCACTTCTGTGGCCAAACAATGGTCAAAAGTGAGGGATACCAAGAATTATGAATTGATGGATTGGCTGGTGGAAAGAAGGGTGTTTATGGATGGATGTGTTTTGCCCCCATTGTTTCGATACAAGCATTCACCAACCAGAAGAACCACAACTGGCAGCCAAGATTGCTGACAAGCTCCTGTCCGTACGCGCCAACAGCATGGTTGCTACACCATGGTACCTCCCGTTCCACAGAATCCGTGACCCTCCAACTCCTCAAACAAACCACAACGGAACAGAACTGACCGTTTGAGCACTGAAACCGCGATGGTGTAGTGGGCCAAGCCCAACCGAGCTACTGCAACCATTTCTCGCTCATGGCGCATGCTATCTAACAGAAACGCATGAAACCATCAAAACTCAAGCCTGCCAGCAGCAAGTGGCAGCTTCGCCGGAAACGAATTCCCGGCTCTCCACTGATCAGATATAGATTGCCACCACCTGGGCATGTGCCAATGCCATAGTGGTACCACCAAAACCAATGCTTTCCCGGTAAAATGATCATTGTTTGGTGGGGCCCAGGCTGGTTACCCTATCTTGGCACACCTGATTCAGGTCTGTGGCTGGCCAAAGACAATGGCTGGTGCGAACTGTGGAAAGCCTGCCTGATGTGCAGACCCGGCGCCTGCAGATGGAAACTTTTCCAACCCCCTTGCCTGACGGCACCTTGGCGCAGCCCCAATGGTTGCATTCATGCAGGTGCTTGACAGTTGATATTGGCTGATATCAGGGGTAACGAACAAATAGTGGTAAATATGTTGATCAATGATGGCTAAGAATCTAGTCCCAACCATTCATGTTGGCGGAGCCATTCAGGGCGTGATACTGATAAACAATAAGTAAATCCAATGCAGCTAAGCGGAGCCAAGACAAACCCCTGCAACTACATGGTTCGCCGTTGATAGGCGGCCGTGGGGTTTCGTAGCCGTGCTCATCGTTCTTATGATTTTGCGGTAGATACAAATATGCTGGTATTTACAGCATTTTGTTCACATTGCATATCAGACAAGCGCTTGCAAATTGAAACATATCTCTTTTCCAAGCCTGGGAAAACTACTTTGTCGGTGACAGTCAAAAGGGGATTGCCAACGCACAGAGCACTTCACGTGGGCTTTTGCCACGTGTCACGTGAATGCGCCCCGCCCAATAAAGTCACTGATTATCGTGATCATTACTCACCATGTCCCAACGTAGCATCAACATCCAACCCGCAACATCAACATCTTCCACGTAGCATCACAACATCCTGCACGTAACATGAACATCCCACGCAAGTACACATGAACGTTAACATGCCCCACCCCACCCCACCCAGCCCAGCCCACCCAGCCCAGCCCACCCCACCCCATCATCCACATAACATCCAAACTGTAGAGTCAAAAAACAGAAAAAAAAAAACAGGGTTTACAAGGCGGCCATCTATCAACGGCCAGCCAACTACATGTAACTACTGGTGAGCTATGAATGCGTAGTTACAACTGATGTCACTTGGTGAATAGCGATGGATTACGGTTGATCACTAATTTCTAGTCAGCGATGAACCCTGGTTAGTTGAACACTTGAATTATGGCCAATGAATGTTAATGAATGAGTCCTCATCGCTTATCATTTCGATTCCAGCTCACGTTTCAACATGCGACGACACAAGACACGGGTTGCGATACTGCAATTGGTACACTGGCAAGTTTGATGAAGTTTGACAGCTGAGAATTGCTAAGAATCGGTGATAAATGGTGATAGCTGTTGACCAACAACTAGCTACCAGGTGGCATTATCAACCACCAGCTTGCCAAACCAACTGATTAAGTCCGGGTTTTAGTGCACAAAGTCCTTCCACTTCTGTTTCCCCTAAGTGCTTCGAAACGCGTCAACTTGCCTCGATCAGTGGGTTTCTCAAATCGACAATCATTGTGGGATCAGCGCCATTGGCCAAGCGCACCATTGGAGCAACCTCACCATGCTGGGATCCTGGGCAGGTCACAGTTGCTGAGGTAAAGTCATGTGGCACGTGCTCGAGTTGGCATGCCAAAGGCTGCTGGATGCCACACAAGAGCAGAGCGGACCAGTGGAAGGCAGCGAGCTGCGCTCGTTGTGGTGGTTGCCGTTGTGGTTGTGGTTCTTGCTGTGTTTCTTGACGTGTTGAAGGCTGTCATGCTGTTTGAAGATAGCATGGCTGTTCCAATGTGATGTGGCGTTTATTTTAATGAACATAATGTCAACCCCGGATTAATCATCCCCCCACAAGGTCGACAAGGTCAGCAAGGTCTGACCATATATGAGAAAAAGGGACCCCCTAATTAATCGACCCCCTAGAGAGATGAGAAATCAATATTGAATCTAAATGAATCTAATTGAATCTGAATGATTTGAATCAAATTAAATTCAATTGAATCTAAATGAATCTAGCTGAACCCAAATGAATCTAATTGAATCTAATTGAATCTAAATGAATCTAATTGCATCCAAATGCATCCAAATGAATCTAATTGAATCTAATTGAATCTGAATGATTTGAATCAAGTTAGATCTAATTGAATCTAAATGAATCTAAAATGAATCTAAATGAGTCTAAGTGAATCCAGGCTTGTGGGGAGGAGTACCCTTTGTGAGCTTCTAAAAAGCTGTTGTTTTTGATAGATTTTCAAAAGGCGGGTAATAAAGAAAAACACATAGATTTTTGGTGAGAGAAGATAAAACTAATAACGGAACTAATTTAAAGCTAATTTAAACATAACATTTTAGTTTAGAATAATGTCAGGCATCCAGAGGGGGTTGATTAATTGGGGGGTTTTAGAGTGAAACTAGCTTACTAGGGCGGGGAAATCAGACTGTAATTACCTGGTCTGGGGATGAGGAGGGGGTTGATTAGTTGGGGGGGCTATCAATCCTACCTTGACATTAATCAAAGAAGCTGGCATCGCGAATGTGATACGCAATCCACTCTCCCGAATTTGTAAGCCGCTTCCAGTCGTGGGGCGCTCACAGGGATCGGTTTACCATAGCCGATGGTTTTTTTATGCAAGCGGGTGCTTTTTTAGGCTATACATGGCTATACTCTTATTTGTTCATGGGGGTTGTGAACCGTTGTGCCCAGCCAAAGATCCTCTAAGGGATCTAAGAGTAATGGACAGATAGTCCCGGATAGATCAATCCATCAATCCATTAAAGACACCTTTTTGGACAAAAATGCCATCGAACTTGCCAGATGGATCTTTGAATACCTACACGCTTGACAATGGATTGGTCAATTTTTGCTTTATGGCTAGTGTATCAAGATAGTAGTCATAAACCTCTTCACGGGCTCTTATTATAGGGGGAGCTCCACCTTTGAGGGGGATCACCTACACACCCGCTGGGAGCGCTGCTCTCAGGCACTGTTCAAATCCTGCTGTCCGTGGTGCCCTCGAGCAATACCATGGCATTATTAGTGCAGTTTATGGCCAAGTTCCCTCAGGTCCAGGTGCGTTTTGTGGATCCTTGGTTAAGGCAAGGCAGATGTGTCAAACGGCGGGCGATTTTGTTGGGGACCCCGATGTATCATGGCTTAAATTTTAATATGATACAAGCTTAAGCGCTGGTGCATGCGTTGATTCATGCATTTTGGTATTTCACAACAAATCATAACAGATCCAGGTTGACAAACCACTAAGTTGATTATCATTGCTAGGGATCTAAAATCTAGAGTCACATGGTGGTTTCTCAAAGCAGTGTTTCCCAAAAATAAAAGACCATGGTAATGGACCAACCATCACTTTGGGTCCCCGATGGCTTGAGAAACACCCACATAGACCCAAGATGACCAAGCTTATTCTTTCCTAGCAAGCCACTGCAGCTATCTCTAGCGCCGCGGCTGAGGAAGTACAGCTGAACCCGCAGCATTTGTCCAACTATTTGGGCCAGTGAGGGACAATGATCATCACAAATCATGCTGGTTATGCTATCGCAAGTGCTTCATGATGATTGGGGTTTATGATTAAACAGACTGCCAAATGAATCCTGTATAAATGGCAAGACCTGTCCAATTTGCGTGAACATTTTGCGGGGGGCAAGCTCGGCGCGCATTTAAGCATGCCCTTGGGGCTGCAGTCCCGACTCGTCGCCAATCCAAAAGGCTGCTGCGCGGTATAGCCTTGCCACGGAACTGCGGGGTGAGCATAGCTGTGAAACTGCTGGCTGCAGCTATAGCTTCTATAGAGCTACATGAATAAGCCAACCCCACTTGGACTGTTGGTGAAGGTAGCATCTAATGCCGGGATCAAAAACAGCTTGATTTCCCATCGCGATTCATTCGTGATGCAAATGCATATGGCCGTTTCTGGCAGTACTTTACGGCTCCGGAAATTGCATCAGTGGCTTTGGAAGCGGGTTCGGTGACATCGTGCTCAGGCAAAGATCGGCAAATGTGTAGCAAACACTACGACACATGCCTGCGAGTCATACCACCTACTACCCTGCGTGCTGAATAATCAAAACCAAATAAGATTTTGTGGCAAGGGACCGATGAGAGTGGCGTGTCCTCTAGCTGACTCTTGGGGACCCAGCTCGTGGGAACATCCCTACGAGGGAACAACCCGGGGCACAGCTGAGGCCACCGATGGCCATGACGGGCGAAGTGATCAGAGCCAACAGCTGTGGATCACAGGTTGTTGAGTTTTTGTTCCCTATGAGCCTCGTTGGGCATGTGCCAAGCCATAGGGTAACCGTTCGAACCCACCAAACTATGATTGTTTTACTCGGGAACCATTGCTTTTGGCACAGACCCAGTTGGTTGTGGTTGCTTGCTGTTGCTGCTGTGGATTGAAAACATGTCATGCGACGATTGTGATGAGCTCATCGGCACGTGTCATTGAACTGGCTGGTGTTTTATCATCAATTGGTGCGGTCGAAGGTTGTTAGTGTTGCTTGCTGCCCACTGAAAAAAGCAATCACGCATCATCAGCCAAGATCCACCATTCTGAACCATCTTTTTTTGGCTTTTCGTGTCACAACGGCCCAGCTTGTAGCATAATCATGCATAATCCGCAACATCGCTGAAGCTGGCTGGTACTTGTTGGTTGCAATCAGTCAATCATCGCGAAGGTCTCTAGTCCCTCCTTCCTGCTTCAGCGATTTGGAGCTACAAGGAATGCTTGAACCACATGATAGGTTGTTCCATGTTGTTCCACTCCTAATTTTGTTGATGTGTCATGCCAGGGGAAGTCCCGAAGGCGCATGATTTGAATCCAAACACGAGGGCCGAAGGCAAGGAGTTGCAAAAGGAAGTTGGGATTTCGAGATGTTGATATCGAGACTGTCGGTAAGCGCCACCCAAAGTAAGCAGCGAAGCTGGGAGCTGTGAAGCAAAGGAGGCCATCATCGACGAACCAACGTGCCCATACTAAATTTGCACCGGCAACGAAGGGGGGGCCCTTCAAAGCTCATCAGGGCCCATTGATCCCGAAGACGGCCGCAGACGTTTGCGCCCGGCTGAACAGCAGGGAATGACACCCTCGTTGGACACAACCTCTAAGCATAGGCTGCGACCATGTCTCACCAAGACAAAGTGCAGGAGCCGGTGTGTGAGCAGTGCTCGTGATGTCCGCTGGACCGAAATGGATGTGGAATCAGAGGCTAGTTTTACAAATGGTGAACTGAACAAGTGCGATTTGTTTGCTTGAATTGTAGCGATTAAGAAGCCACAACCCTTTGCTTTCGACCAGCAAGATCTGGAACTTCATATGGTGGTTTCTCGAAATAGGCCCCCCAAAAATGGTTGGTTTATTTTAAATGGTTCATATTGGCCGATTTGGGGGTATTTCTACACAGCCATTTGGCATGTCCAATTCCAACACAGGGACCTGCCACCCACATCCCCCCGCAGGTGCCGCGGGGCTCCCTGAGAGTGGTCCAGGGTATCATCACTTTTCCGCTGATTGACCAGACTGACATATCTTCTTGAGTCGGCTTGTTCTGCAAGAAGCTGGTTATTGTTGGTTAAAGCGGACTAGCAATGGTTAATGAATGGCTCTTGCTATGAATGGCTATTCCTATGAATGGCTATTACTTGGCTATTACTATTACTAGTTTTCATGGTTAGTTGATGATTTGTTAAGACAGACTGGTTGCAAATCTCCGTTTTTACTATGAATGTCTACTACTGCTTAAGGCAGCACCAAGCACGGCATCAGCGACCTTGGGTGATGACCTGACAGTGTCTCACCACAGCAGCGCTGCGGTCACCACCAGGGCGTAAAGGTACTGAGAAGATTTAGCTTGATCGAGGTTGACTTGTAGAAGTAGGTTGATTAAGGTGGTTTAAGGTTGATGAGTGAATGGTGAATGGGTGCGGAACATGTTTGTTTCATGAAAAAGTTCCTTCAGAATACGTGAAAGAAGTCACCGCAAGCATTATTGGGAACGTACTAATGTTCCTGGCTGATGGTCAGGTAATGATGAACTATGCTGACTTATGGCCTGTGACAGGTGGAACTTCAGCACTCTAGAAGGCAGAATGAGCACGGGTAATGGGATCAATCTAGCATGAGTCGTGAGCTCTCATAAGCAAATGTTGTCAAAATGTTGTGCAAAGATAGGGATGTGAACAGGCTAATTTGTTGTTCGTTTAGCGCAGTCCACATGAGCCAACAACACGTCCCCAAGCCAAGTGTTTGAATGTCTACTTTTGCTCAAGTCTATGATGGCCAAGTTGACTGTAAACCAGCGCCCGAAAAGAGAGCTGTTGTTGATAAGACCCTGTGCTGGGACCAGGCCATGGCAAGCCCGCATGGGCAGGGCACGTTGCGCTGAAGGCGTTGTTGAAAAGAAGAGAAATCCTGAGCGCGAGCAGTGGTTCGAAGTTCATCCAGGTTCACAATGGAATAGTTAAACATGTTGATTCACCCTATAAATTCTATAGCATACTCAGCCGGTATGTGGGTAAAACATTAATGGTAAATCACCTTTCAGTCATGTGAAGACAACCATGTTTTTAGCTGCTGATGGTTTTTGAAATATGTACTGTATGTTTTTTGTATTGGCCCATCCAACACCCGGTTGAGACCGCCAGCTAGTCACACAAGAGTTCTACAGCATCTCCCAACATGGTCGCTGTTGTACATCACACGTTCTGCCCAAATTGATGGACACGTTCCCGCACTGCATTGAAAGAAACAGGGGGGAAGTTTTTTCAATCAGTTTGGTAGAGGATATGGACTGATTGGTCAGCGCTAGTTCGCCTCAGGAGGATGAGGCAAAAGCAAGTGATTCCGAGGGAAATGAGGGACTGCTGATGTCATTAAAACCCCTGGTCTCATGATAGATGATCAAGTTGGGTTTCAGCTTTGTCTTGAATGATTATTTTTGACGCATCATGGTCGACCATCATTGGCTATAAGCCAGCATTACCATCAGTCATTAGCAGCCATTATGATTATGATGCATTGTGACCTAGCCACTCTTCACCTTGATCACTGGTGCTTAATGACCCTGCTTGACCACGGTGAGGGTGCTGATGCTGGCGTAAGCTGATAACTGGCGCATGAAGGCACAAAGTGCGCAAGTTTTACCAGCTGAGAAACAGAGGTTCATTCACGAAAGTCATTCTGCCTCCGTGGCAAGAAGGCAAAGGAGATTGACAAACCTTGGCCAGTTCACTGCTGGTTGATCATGTTAATCATGGCAATGGTATCGCTAATCTTAAAAACCACTGTTCCTAATACCAGATAATCATCACGACCCTCTGTGGAGACCCGGTCATTGAGGTCTTGATTGACTTCCTTTCTGTGGACAAGTTGTCGTTTTTGCATCAAAGCTTCAACCATCCTGCCATGTGTGATGAGTCCATCTTGGCTGCAGCTTCTGTCACAAACTTGCGCTTAGCGTTCAAAGCGCTTGGACCCGCAAATGCATGTGGAATGTCCATGGATGAACAAGGTCAGAGAAAAATCGTCCCCAACTGTTGGAGTTACTGTTTGGTGAGAAGTCTAGGTGTGTGAGCACCAACGGTTCACAAGCAGTAACGTCGAGCAATTTTGTCAAAAGTGGATCAGAAGACCCGAGGTTGGTACTTCTTTGCACTGAGATGGTAGTATTTCTTTTCGTCAGTAAACCTTGAACCCCAGAATGGGATGGTACCACAAAAACAGTGATCACTTGAGAATTACCTCACCACTATCTGGGGCCAAGCGTTAACCTGCAGCAAATGGGCAAACTGATGCGCCGATAAAAGACCGACACAACCGAGTAAATAACGCGAGTTAATGGCGTATCCACCCCTCTTTGGGCTTTTTGGTTATGCAGTATTTTCCTATTCTAGGGTCTCTTCAATGCGTGATGCCCATAATTTCATTGAAATAGGATCGCTAGTCATTTTGCAATCCATCTTGGGGTGCACCCTAAAAACAAGCCTACAAAAATCACCAGCCATTAAATCAACCCCACCAATCTTCCGCATTGCTTCTCCATGACCTTCCACCTGACTGGTGGGCACTGAGCGGTTCGTGAATGGCAAGCGGCCCAGTGACCCCCCACGGCTGGTGCCAGCAAGGGAGTGGGAAACTCTTTGAGATGGCGATGGGAAAAGTTTTGACCAAAATTGCACGGCCAATTCCAAGCCACCCCGCGGATGATCAACACCAGGTTTTTAGTTCAACCATTGACTCACAAAAAATGCCAACCATCATGAACTTTCAAGCATGATGTGGTTAAGATTCGGTGGCCTCGAATCACTAAGTTGCGCAGTTTGTCATGTTTTATTGAAAAAATCTCAAACCAATATCACATCATTCATTACCTTCCCAAAAATGGTCGTCTAGCCGCTCTTAGGCCATTCTGAAAACAATATCAAAGCAGCGTCAGACCAGTGTCAAATCATCATCATATCGCTATCAAACCATTGTCAAAACATTTTTTAACAATATGAGCGACATCATTTTGATCGACTCAGTAGTGTTCAGCCGTAGTTAAACCATGATTAGTTGCCCCAAAACAGACCATTATTGGTCATTCAACCACAACGATTCATTAAGCCAAAGGTAAACAATGGCTATTCCCTGGTAAACTACCCAGTTTCTAGATATTTGTAGCTGGTTTACTTATCTAAACTGGGTAATTTATAGCTGATTTACTGGATATAGCTGGTAAACCACCCATGTATTTCCAGGTCAGTTTACCCTGGCCAGTTTCCCCCTGAGGAGGTACCAGCCAAATGATCATCCCCCAGCGCCAAGGCTGTGCTTGTCCCTGCTGCTGCTGTGGCCGCCACCTCGTAGGGGGCACCCGGATGGGTTGATGGGAATGATCAGACTGGATATCAATCAGTGATTCTTGGCAAATAAAGCCACCAAACATCATGAATGTTGGTGATTAAATATATGTTATATATGTTGTATATTTATTGACTTCTATTTTATTTACATACATGTAAAAATATTTTTACCGATACAAAATGTTCATATGTTCACATAGATTCCTCAATATTTTCCTGTACATGTATGTGTTTTATTTTTGTTTATATTTAAGTATATAGTATATGTTCCTATGAAATGCTGTTTGTTCCAAAAATATATTTTTTTTTAGTTTGAAAAATGTCTTTTTCAATGCAATAAATATCATTACATAAATTATATTACTATTTTCAAATATTTTCAGTAAAATTAGATATAGATATACGTTTTTTGATTATAAATATAAATGCTATTTGTTTGCAATATTATATACAAATATCATGGCGAATCATTCGGCCTATTGCGCCTTCCCCTGGCAGCACGCGAAGAGGCTCACAGTGGCTGCCCGGAACCTAGTAGCCTCGCAGCGATCGACGCGCGCCCCGCAATGGTTGGTCAACGGTGGTTGTGACAGTGGCTATGGCTAATGGTTAGTAATGGTTAATGGTTGATATATGGTTGATTATAGGGATAGTAACCAACAATAATAGGGAGAATAGTGGTTACATGTCTCATGGTTAATTAATGATGGTTGATGGATTTCTTATGGTTGATCATAGGGGATACTGTAATAAGCAAAAAGAGTAGGGATAATAAGGGTCTTACAGGAGTTCTAATTGATAATGGTGCATGGTTAGTAATGGTTACATGGTTCATGGTTCATTGGGATAATCATGGTTCATGGTTAGCAACTGTATCATGGCTATGTAACCATTGGTGATGGTTAGTTAGTAATGGTAAATGGTTGATCATAGGGACAATAACGAACAAAAACAACGATATGTTGGTCAATGATGGGTTAATCCACGGTGGCTACGGTAAATTTACAGGTGCTTGATTCAGTAGCGATGTTTCATAGTATAGATGATGGGACATGAAGTATAGGAATGATAGCATTGATGAGTGTGTTTGCAGTTAACATTGGATAATAAAGATAAGGCTGGTTACTGTAATTAATTTATGGCAACGATTGGTGAATCAATTGATGGCAACGAGAATACACATAATACACATGTGATCAACGTTGAGTGACAGTTGATTTGTACTGCTTATTCTGAATGGGTATGGTTTCGGGATGTTTCCAGTGGGTAGTGGCGATTGGTTTAGTAGCGAGGGTGCATGCCAGTTAGCACTTGGAGCTAGTCGTGGGCCATGATGATCCACTTTCAACATTAAAAAGAGGACATTGATGGGCCGATGGTCAATCCCCAATGGTGACCCTGAGCCATGAACAACTGATAGTTAGATATTGATCAACATTGATGGTTGAATGATGGTTGTTAATCAATGGCTGAATGATTGATGCTCAGACTTCATCATTGGGGAAAAACACACACCGACAATCATGGCAGCAATGGCCGTGGATGATTCAATGATTAAGAATGGACACAGGATGATAGTCGACAATAAGCAAAAACACTTGCCTATTTGATTGGTAATTGTGGAAAGCCACAGCTCGAATTCCTCAAAAAGCTGGTTACTAGCCCTTCGCAAGCATTGCTAGTTGAACCGTACATGTTCTTGGAAGGAGTGCATTACACGACTCCAATAGATTTTTTGTGGCAGTGTCACTCCTGTTTTGACACGGCATCCAGCAGCTATGCTTCCTGCAGTAGCTGGGATGAATTTATGGTGATCAGTGAATGCTTAATTCCTGATTCGACGATGATGGCAAAGATTATGATAAATGGTCAGCAAACTCCTTGGAGTTGCTGCATAGTGACTACGACTTTGTCAACACTGCGACTGCGAGTTCAATTTTCACAGTAATGAACAGTAGTATCTTTTCGGAACCGTTTTTGAGCACCGATGATCATTAGTGCCAGTGATCATTTGTGTCAGTAATGATCATTAGTGCCAGTAATGATCATTAGTAACCATGATTGCTCACTAGTTTGCCGTGGCTACAACCACCAAGCGGAAAAATAATGGCCTTTCAATCGAGAACTTCCAGTCTGAGTCGGCACCAAGGCTGTAGACCGGGTGTCCAAGCACTTGGCAAGGCAACCGCTGCGGTGGCGAAATCTTTGGTGGATGGGGGGTTTTTAAGGGTACACTAACCTGGAAATTGTATGTCTTATTTATCTGGAAATATTTGGATATAGGTTTTATCGTGGGAATTGTATTGTGAAAATAGGGTTTCCATTCAGTGAGTATCAAACAATATCATATAATTTTGTCGTGAAACCCTCGCGAACCAGCTAGCTACATTCATGGGTGACTGATAAAAAGTTCAATAGTCCATTTTAGCACACCAGCAAACCTATGAACCAGGGATTAATTAACTATTTTGCCTGATGATGAATCAATCGTTCTTGCAGTGCTGGGTGAAAGGTCAATCAACGTTCGATCAAAGGTCGTGTGAACAATGGTCAAGCAATTGTGAATGACCATTACATAAATTATCAATTTATGTCTACTTAGTTTGACGCTTGATAAGGGCTGACGATGCTAAGTATTGGTTGGTGTGCCTGTTTTTTGGGGGCCAACACTTAGCTTTTTACGCTGCAACACCCAGGTAATTGGCTACAAGAATACCTGGCCGGTGGTTTGTGTGCATTTTTTATTTTCCCTAGTAGTTATTAACAAATGCTTGGCTGACTGATAGTTTTCATAGGGGTTATTATAGCCACCAGCCAGATACCGTGATTTTTTTGCTTCCAGGTCAGTTGGCCAGATAGTAATGCTACCTGTCCGAACCCATTCATGTGACACCTTCACGGTGCCCACGGCAAAGATGGCTGGTTGCCTTTGGGCATCAACCATTCAACCATTGAGACGTTTCCGGACATGATGGCATGAGTTTACTCCTGAATGCGAAAGAAAACCTTGCCTAATCCACCTTTTGAAGCTCGAATGAGATTTGCACAAGATTAAAGATCACGAGCTGGATTTTTTCTTGGGAAAATGGGACAAGACATGCAAAGCCTTGGCAAAAAAAGACCTGGGTCAATGAATATTAGTTCTTCACCCGCTTGTATCGTGTATTCACCATGAGCCCTATTGAAAACGTGGCTGTGTCACCCATGGTCCATAGGTAAATGTAGTTGTTTAGGTGAGCAGTGCCGCAGGTTTGGAGTGGTCCACCATTAGCCATGGCGGATCATTTGTTGCAAGCATATTCCCGACATTGTATTTTTATTTCTAAGGAAGTTTGCGCTTGCATATGTGTCTATAGATCAATATAACTGAAAGTGCTGCATATTTGCCATGTTCCATCTTTGGATGTTTAATAACATACAATTCACTAGCGGGCACAGCACCCTAGCAGCTTGAAAAGCAATGAACATACATCCAATATCATCAAATATCCATGTGAAAACACGTTGCATGTTGATAATATGTCCACGTTTTTGCATCAACACAAGTCTGTTCGTTCAATACATCATAGTTGTATGTGTTGATACGCGCATGAGCTGCTGACGGGCTTGGCGTCCTTGACCCTCACCCAGCGAGGTTGCCCAAGAGATACAGTACCAAGGGGTTGGTTACTGTAGGTGACGGCTTTATGGCAGACATCATCGGGCAGAAAAGCTCATGTGGCTATGGGTCAATATTAACCAACCAATAATGGAAGATAATAGCCAACAAAACTATAGGGAAAACAGTGGTGACTGAATGATGGGGGAACCAGGGGTACAGGGTTTTGACCCATAGCCATGTCCAAGTCATGCTTGTGTAGCTCCAGTTGCTCTTTGCCAGACAGTATTGGCACCGATGCATTCTCGGAATTGTGGGCAAAGTTTCCATCTTGTTTTTTTCTGCACGGGTGACTCGACAATCATCTCGTTTTGCACTCTACCTTCACATTTGAACCCTTGGGTTGAACCAATCCTTACGACATGCCATCAGCCATTACCCATATCCAACAAGGTATCCAACGTTTGGTCACCTTTTTGAATCCGCCATGTTTGAATCTGTGTTGCATGCGGTTCTTTGGTAAGTCTCGCAGTGTGGGACCTTCACATCTTCGTCCGCACTTGGCGCGACATTGTCCACGGTGGTGGGTGGATTTAGTGATGGGTGAAGCCACCAAGCGTTATGACCAACTCATGATGGCCGGATGCCAGGCCCGGTGTCGCCAACGAGGGAGATCCCACGGCGTCAGGTTGGGAGGGCCGACCAGCGCCACTGCTGGGTTCCATCCTGGCAATCACAAGCACTCCCTGGGACCATGCATAAGTTGTCGTCATGGGCAAGCCGGCAGTGTGTGGATAGGGGCATAATAACTTAACTGGCCCGTGCTTGACCAACCAGTACTTCGGAGGGTGTAGAAGTGATTGGTGGTTTGAATTACGGATTCTTGGTTCAATCCGCGGATTTAACCCTACAGCTGGCACGTAAGGTTGATATTACACAGGGTTCAAAGTGCCTTGCAATCTAATCAGTGGGTGAATGTTTGCCCATGGCATCAACCTCCAACGGTCTCCAACGCTTGCAATGTTCAACAGATAATCATTAGACAAGCTATGCTACTCAACTTGAACTTGTGGAGTTAAGCTTGCTGTATCATTTACGACCATGAGGTCCCCCTTTCTTTTCGTTTTTTAGGCATTCCCGACATGCTCCCGTGCATAAATACACTTAAAAGTGTGTGTGTGTGTGTGGGTGTGCGCGTGGTGTGTGTGTGCGTATTCAAATTTCCACAATGTTACAATACAAAACACAATTGTCAAGTGAGAAGAATATGTAGGATTTAAGAAACTTACCCACAATACAGCTGCAGTATTTACATCAACCACCTGATATTATTTCACATTGGCACACAAGATCACACATGGACGCATACATGTACCTACATAAGCACATTTATTGCATTAGCTGGTGTACACACAGGTGGTTATGTTCCTTTTCAGATTGCTGAATAATTTAGGCCCAAATAGATATTCATTAATTTTTATATATATATATATATATATTCATTTCTTATTTATATATATATATATACATATATTTTCATTCATTTATTTGTATATATATATATATATCTATATTCATTCATTCATTTATTTATTATTTTTTAAATTTATTTATATCCATTCATTCATTTCTATATGTATATATGAATATAAATATTCATTCATTTATTTTTATATTTATATATATATATATGTGTGTGTTCATTCAATTATTTATCCATATATATATATATACATATATATATTTATATATATATATATATACCCGCAGAACTTGTGGTTCGCCGGCCGCAACGCTATTTTTTTTCCTGCTCGTCAGTGCATTTCGTATGGCAGGCGTGGCAGATCGTGGACCTTGTTGTTGCTTGGATACGTTTTGACCCGAGTTCCATTGCGTTTCTTTTCTTGCGTTTTTACCTGTTTTTGTCGAGCTGTT
>VSDK01006652.1:82334-126060 GCA_009767595.1 Symbiodinium kawagutii | reverse complement strand
GGTAGGGTGGTGCATCATCACATGATGTCTTGTACTTGCGCGTCTTGCATCCACGGGGTGCGATGGTCACCATGCTAATTGGGGTGGGGTGGGGTGGGGGGGGGCATAATAACGTTCGTGTTTGTCTTGCGTTCAGATCCAGGTTTGTGCTGTCTTGCGTTCAGGGGGGCATGATAACGTTTCTTTGTGAGGTTTTGTCAAGTCAGGTTTCGCTTGTCAGGGTTTTACGTTTGTGACGCTACGTAGGCGCAGATTGTGTTGGGGGCAGCTGCACGGCTTCACAGGTGCCCTGGTCTCATGACGGTTCTTGCAACCATGCGTCAATCTCGTGGGGTGGGTGAGGGGGGTGGGGTGGGGTGGGGGGCATAATAACGTTCGTGTTTGTCTTGCGTTCAGATCCAGGTTTGTGCTGTCTTGCGTTCAGGGGGGCATGATAACGTTTCTTTGTGAGGTTTTGTCAAGTCAGGTTTGCCATGCGTCAATCTCGTATGGCTTGCAGCCGTGGTGACATCAGAGTATCGCCCAGAGAGTGTTTCTCAGACCTCGCTTGGCTGCAGAAGTAGAAAAAGTGCGCGCTGGCCTTGCAATTCACCACATTTTGGGCCGGCAAACCACAAGTTCTGCGCGTATATATATATATATATATTATATATATAGCGTGTGTTTTTGTGTTCACCTACCATTCTGGCCACTCATTCCTAAGTAGATGCCAAAGTGATAGCGATCCTTTCCCTGAGTCGCTAGGGCTAGACACCAGCAGAGCTGTGAGCGACTCAGAGGGTCTCCGTGAAGGGTTCATTGATGGGGCTCCAACGAGTCCTTGATGCTGAAGCTGGCCGGTGGTTAACCAAATGGTACAAGGTGGGCCCCCAACCACGGATAAGCTGGTTTATCACTAATCTAACTAGGGTTAACTACCACTTATAGGGGTTATAACCCAACTTCTAAGTGGTTGGGGGCCCACCTGGCAGTTCATGCTTAATGACAGTGACTGATAGTTAAGACTAAACAAGTGATCCATGCTGACAGTGAATGATACCTTCAAAGCCTTAGACGAGTCAATAGCGATGGGTTTACATCCTTAACAATGCTGGGTGGCTAGCTGGTGGTTTTCAACTGTTTGGTTTCTCCGAATAATTTAGGCTTTGGGACCTAAAGCCACCAACAAGATGATTGATGACCGGTAGTGATGATTGATCATTCGCTGCCCACCTGACCATCCACCAGCTTGGGCTTGGCGGTTCCCCTGATAACTGAGTTCCAAAATGGCTACGAACAGCGAACTTGGAGATGGCATTTCATGGTTGATATACATAGTGGAATGGCGCTATGTTGGGTTCGTTGGCCCTGCATCTTTGCGTTGCTTTGGGGGGGCTGACCGCACGGATTCCCATGAAACAACCATCAGTTAAGTTCAGAAAGACATGGGTGTTTCTCAAAATAGGGGACCCCCCCAAGTCATCCAACATTCATCATTGAAGTGAAAACTCCATCCATTTTTGAGGCTTCTTTTGAGAAACCACATGTATATAAAGACATGCAAGGCCACCAGAGGTGCGTGATCATAAACCTCCAAAGTTGAACAGTACCAAAACGTACACCCGGAGCCACGCGCATGCCCAACAGCTAGATTCAGCTGGTAAACCCTTGTGTTGGACCCTGTCGTTTGGGCTTCTATATTTAACTGGCTGGTGTAATCCTTTGTCGTGTGCCAAACTGGTAAGACATATATTTGTCTACTGTCAGACTGCACCCCAAACGCAGGTCATCCTCTCGAAATCCACTGCTGGTTGCAGAGCGGTGGAACCAACGCTTTGGCACGGCACCGGTCCAACCTAGCCATCGTCGGCTCGCGGGATGTTTCACACTGTCAGTTTTCTGGTTGGTTGATGTTATCCCAAAATTCATGTTGCGGAAACTAAAAAAAAACATAGTGAATATAGTGACCATTACTATCAAAAATCATGTTTGACATTTTTTGACACTAGTGACCACTATCAAAAATCATTTTGCATAGACTAGCGACCGTTGACCACTGCAGATCATCAAACAGCACATCCTCCAAAGACACATAGATTCTAGAGCTCACGATGAATGCATTGATTTACTGAAGACATTGAGGCAGTTCTAGTTTGTCATGAACTTTGCAACATATTGGTTCCATATCAAGTGGTATTGTCAAAGGTTGAATGCACATTGATAATTATGCACAAAAAAGTCGATGGAGCGGTGCCCCCTACCATACCTGGTAGTTGCCCAACAGTGAAGCTAAGTCAACTAACTGGGGGGTACCACTTCGCACGCAGATATGTAAGGCACCGGAGGTGCACGCAGAGCCACACACAGTGCCCTAGCCATTTTCGTGGCGCGTGGGGTGCGCCAAGTTGCCAGGATGCAGAACCTCGGACGCAGCATGGGGCGGTGCGCTATACCCTGGTGACCTTGCCTCACCCAGCAGTGATCCCATCATCAGGATGCTGCCTTGGGAGTCGCCACCATAGTTGGGCATAGATTTGCCGCTTAACAAGCCATTCTCCGCGGTTGCTGTTGGTGAGTGATCACAAAAAGATCATACAAGTTGAGTGGTAGCTAGGATTACTTGATGCCAAGAACTCACGAATGTGCCGGACATTGCATCGCCCGGTGGATGATGTTCAAGTTTTGGTTGGTGATCCAGCCGGGTCCAGCCCCATTGTGCACCGTTATCAACCATGATAGCTTGCCACCAACAAGTGTTGGACAAATATGATCATGGCTGATTCCTTAGTGGTCATGATAACTATGGATATTCCAACCTCAACCATCAACCAACATGTACGCTGGTTAATCCAATATCACCCCTGGGAAAAAACTGGTCAATCCAATATGGCTGTGGGTCAGTTCACCCTCTACCTCTGGTTCCCCCATCATTAACCATTGTTTATTATTGGTTATTGTTGGTTATTATCCCCCATTATGGTTGACCCATAGCCTTATCACCCATGGCTAACCCAACCAGCTCCAAGGAGAACCACTAGCTCCACTAGCGAAGCTGCACCTTGGGCTGCAAGGGGGGTCATGGCATGGAGGCAGATATACGTTTGGGTTCCATGGGTTGGGTTGTCACCATGTTCCACCTATAATTGTTGATTTCTCAAACCAACTGGAGGACCCCCCAGTTATCATCCAGCTTAACCATTTGTATCCATTTGTAGTATATCATACATTCCATCTCAAGCTTTGGGGGTACCCCCATGACTTGAGAAAGCACCATCTTGCCATGTAGCTAAGCCTGTTCCCTCCTGTTACTCCTTTTTTTCGCTCGGAGAGTTCTATGTTTTCGTTGCTTCATGTAGCCTGGGGATGTGTAGGCTTAGCGGAAGACACCACGTTACCACTGATTGGGAGCTGCTGGGCATGTGAGGGAAACCATCTCGGACACCAGTGACCGGTGTCATTCTCATGCTGCTGGCGGTTTGATCGAACACCATGGAGCTCCTCCTGTTGTGTTTGTTTCGTTTTGCTTCTCCAGTTGGTCCCTTCTTTGTGCTCACGTTTGAAATTGATTAAGATCTGTTTTCGAGCATTCTGTGGCTGCAGTGACTGCGAGCAGTTGCACAGCGAAAAATTGCCTACACCAGCCCTTCCCCCCCAACATCCTGCCTTGGTCTTGATGGCAGCAGCCGAGGTGTCAGAGAAGGCGCGTCATGAAGCAGAAGGAAATTCGCATAGTGATGGTTTAAAGTTAAAGTTGGCTGGTGGTTCAAGACGCTGGTTTAGGACAAATGGTGGCAATACCATAGTGGTGGTTTAAGACATGTTTTATTTTCCCTAGTATTGCCAAATGGTTGGTTGCTTGACTGACTTTTTTCATAGGAGTTATAACCGTCAACCAGCAAGCCGCTTAGAAGAAAGTTGGATTTTGATTATTGTACCAAGATTCATATGTACTCAGTTGCTAAGGCTTTTCTTGAGACTGGTTTCTTGTGGCTTGACATGGTGTGACACTCTCTGTGCTGATCCATACAAATCCTTTCCTTGGAATCAGTCACCCCAAGATTTTGATGGTTGAACGGCTTAGTTATCATGGATATTTAATCATCACAAACACCAGTGACTATGAGGCTATTGGCCCGGCCACGCCAACAAACCAAGTTTTCCAAAAACAGTGATGAGTGCACGCGAAAAATGCGGCCAATCATATGGTTAGTAATGGGCCATGCATGCGTTCTGACAATTACTGTATCAATCGTGCATTGAACCGTTATTAGACATGATCAACCGGATTGAATGTGCTTAAGCCATGATTTGTGAACCGCCATATAATATAGTACTGGCAGTGGCTGATTGTGCTTCAACAGCTTGTCAATCAACAGCTACCGCAAAGAACTCATGCTTTGAGGGGCGGTTTGGAGGGAACCACATAGCAGCAGTACCCTTCGTGGTGAAATTTTGTGTGTTTTGCAGTGGAAAATCCATAGTAGTAATTACGCCAGTTTGACCGCAAATAGCTTATGATTCACCATCAAAAAAGGCTGGCTTATCAATATAGATGGGGCAGACGGTGTCACTTGCGGCGCTATTCATGCATGGTGGCAAATCTCAACCGCACATGGTCCCGTGAGAAACCAGGTTTTTTATTGATGGTGCGCCATTCAGGGACAAACCCATCGGCACATTCATTGGGACGTTAGCATGAATCTCAAGGGCTGCTGCGATACCCGGACCTGTGCAGTTGCATTCTTATGGAACCCTTGGTCCCAGCATCCATCAAGGATTCCTGCATTGCATGTGTCTTTGCAGAGTTTTGTCGCATTAGTGGACTCATTTGTTTTGGTTACTTGTCACCTTGAGATACCCTCTGGTAAACTAACTTGGCAATGGAAAATCCATCATCTATTGGTGTTTTCCCAGGGATTCATAGAATATTGTTAAAATCCATAGCCAGGTTAGTTTACCAGAGGGTACATCCATGGATCTGAATTCTTCCTGAGCGGACATTTCATTTCAAGCCATGAAGCTGTGTCCAGGGCAAGGGCAAAGAGAGCCCTCGACCTGTGATGTACGTGTCTTGGCTGCACAGCCGACAGCCTTTGAAGACCTTTGTCGTGGGCTTGAACCAACCATGTGTTACTGTACCCTTAACTAACCTGCCACTGGAAAAATCATGATTGTTCAGAGGAAACCCTGGGACATAACCATAAATGGTGGATTTTCTATTGCCAGGTTGGCTTACCAAAGGGTGAACCCGAAAGATCCTTTCGGTGCATCCTTCCCAAAGAAGATCGGAGGGATCCATGGGGCGCAACAATCCCACTTAGCATTTGGTGGTTCGCGAAAATGTCAAGTCATGTGTTGGAAGAGTGACACGTGATATGCGACACTTCTTGGCGATTCCAGTTTGCCCATGGTAGTCCTCAAGTGGGTCAGGAGTTGCTTTTTTCAATGGGGGGTGGTATGCTGTTCTTGCTCACAGTGTACGGCTGTGGATCAAAATCCTGCACCCCAGCTACTCAGATCCCCTACATTACCAAACTAGTCGGGCCCTTTGGATGTTCATGTAGGCAATTTGGGGTGTAATTGGTAATGACCCAGGTCGCCATGTAGTTGGCAGATGTGCACATCCCCTGTTCTTTTCGGGTATTCTCCCCAGCTTCATCAAGGATCAAGTAGCTAATCACTAATTGTTTTCCCTGATAAGACGCTGATTGGTGACCAACCACTGTGAAGCACAAGTTATTGACCCACATAGGTGTTTCTCAAAATAGGGGACCCCCAAAGCTACGGCTGGTTATAAGTGCAGTTGCCCACACTTTCAGAAACCACCAGCGATGGTGAAGGATGGTTTTTAGCTGGTGAACGGCTGATAAATGGTTGATTACTAAGTTGCTTAAATACCACTAATTAATTATATCAGAGAGAAACGTTAAAGCGGTTGGTATGCGTGTTAGGGCCCCATGCGAAGCCCTGGAAAAAAAACACATAACCATTATTGTTATTACTACTATTATGATTGTGACAGTAACCCTGTTATTGTTATATCAGCCTATTCATCAAATTAACCCTATCATTATATAACCATTATTGTCAGGGATGATTACCTATAAATTAACTATTAACCACTAGAATTTATAGTTTATAATAATTAATTAGAACCAGTATTGACCTAATCATTATATACGGAGAAGCTAACTGCGCCAAAACCGCATTCCGACCCAGGCGGACGCCAAAAAGGTGTGTTTGGCGGAAAAAATCATTATAGAACTATTAACCACTCGAGTCCCCTATCAATGGTACCTGCTATCACATCAGCCAGCCACTGATGGCCATGTCAAGGTGATCACCCTGGTGCTGGTGCTGCCCAGCGCGGTGCTAGGAGGGCCGGCTCCCGCCTAGGGAGACCCAGGGTCGAGAACGACAGCTTGGTGGTTTTTATAGGGGTTAATAGCCATTGATAATGGTGTTTTCTGGTTTTATAGAGGTTTTATACGGTTTAATAGCTATGAAATGATGGTGAATAATAGGGGATAAGCAACCATAGTGGTTAAATAACTGCTTGGTTGCAAGAGAGAACTAGAACCAGCCACTGGCTACGGGTCAAGGCTTTAAGCAACCAATTTTTTAGGGATAATAACCAACCATTCCATACGGAAAATAATAGTCAATGATGGGGAACCAAGGGTACAGCGTTTTGAGCCACAGCCAACTGCGGATCACCTTGTTAAGGGTGGGCATGGTGAGGGACATCCAACTATCAATCATCGTGAGGAACATCCAACTTTTAAAGTTGCTAAACTCATTTAGCTCGACTTCCCAACCCCCGCACTGACGGTCATTGGACTCAACTCTTGACCAAGTAATGCACCAAGTAACCAACCATGCTTCCGCTGGTAATCCCGCAGGATACCTGAGCTACGTGGAAGGCACGGCTTGCGCTGGAAAACGCGACGAGTGCAAACAGGAATGCTTCGAGTACCTTGGCGCATCCTGCTGTCCTTCCAGCTGTTGATTTTTCTGGGGGCTGAGCGACGGAGTGTTGGGAGCCCCTGGAACTACTCATCAGTAGCACTAGTTGGATCTAGTTGGATCTAGTTGGATCTAGTTGGATCTAGTTGTTGGTTTTAACCCATATCTTAAACATGGGTTAGTTTAGCCGATAGTTTTGAGGGATGGTTGGTTGACAGGTATTTTTTTGCAGAGGAGTTGACACCGTCAACCGGATTCGTATGACTCAAAAGTATGGTCATGAGGACATGAGTTCGAGCACGTGATCCACGGGAGTCGAAAACACATGACCATTTTGCAACCGTCCCCTGATTGCTTCTCGCCATAAGCTATGATGCTAGGTGAGCAATTGGTTGGTTGGTCAGTGGTCAGCCTGGAGGTTGTACTGCATGACGTGCATGCATGCGAAGTGTTAATTGTTTGGCCTCAGACAGCTTTATGGCCCTTTGATCTACAGCAGATTGGGTACTCACGTCACCTAGCTTTTCCAAAGGATAGTATTCACCAAGCGATCCCACTTTTTGCGTCAGCAGCCACATGACTGGGTCACCTGCATGTTCTAAAAGTGCGGATTTTCAAATTCCACCGAGATTTCACGTCCTGTAATTCCCCACCTTTCCGCGGCCCACCTTGATACCTGCAGGAGCTATGAGAATGTGGACCGGCAGTTTCAGTCCCAAATGCAGCCTGGCAACAACCAGCTGATCGCCAGGTTTGGTCGACCCACCAGTTGGTCAAGCTTGATTTGTGCCCCAGGCCATTGAAATGGACAACCGGAGGTCCACCAAGCACGTGGTCACCGGCCATGATACAATGAATGGCGGATTCACCAGCTACATTCCTCAATAGAGCTGGAACATAGTTGGTGGCTTCGCCAGCTCCCCAAATCACTCAACGTCGCGAATTACCAACCAGTATGAACCATTCTCGACCATGATTGATTGGTCACCAGCGCATGCCAATTGTTGACCTTTTTCCAAACTGGATGGAGAATCAATTTTGGCTCTGGTGATTTCTTGACTTCCAGGTGAGTTCTCGGATAGCCATGACTAGCTTGATGCTTGCTGATGCCAGCGACACCATTCCTGGGGCCCACATCTTGGATGCCTCAGGAAAGGTGAAATGCAGTGCAACATCGACTGCGACAACGACCTAATCAGGTCGAAGCCACAACCCTTCGTGTGGTTGGTTGGCTTGTTGGTTGGCTTGCTGGTTGGCTTGTTGGTTGGCCGGTTGAACTCAAAGCTATGGGCTTCATTCCATGCCCCAAAAGGCCTGACCAGATTTAACAAGGTGGGCCTCACTGCTTACTTGATCACTTTGGCTCCTGTTGTTGATCTAATTTTGGATCGATCATCGGAGCCCACTGACTGGCACCCATTACTGGGGGAACCAGCTGCAGTACAGCAGTCATATACAGATGTTGGACGGCTGATAAGCCAACATGCAACCAGGGGTGGGGATTACTAGTGCACATGAGTGTGAAGCAGCCCGCAAACAGGCAGGCATCAATTTAATTCGTGCTGTTTGGTCATAGTCGGTTGTTTCCCTCTTGGTGATCAACGGTTGCCATTGTTGAAGCACTTGCCAGCATCATGGACATCCGCCCACCATGGCCATCATGCCATCAGCAGCAAGTAACCAGAAGTAACCACTGTTAACCATCATCATGAACCAGGTCACCCCAAACGACCCTCAACCCACCACCTTGCATTGCGTTGACCTTCCACAGCCCCGCAACTTCAACCGTCGTCCCAGCTCCGGGCCCGCAGATGTTCTGCGGTCTCAACGAACTTGATCTTCGGCGCAGCATTCTTGGCAGGAGGCGGCCATTGGGATGGGGCCATGCTAACCACTGAGGATAGCCAGTGCGATGGGTGTTTTTTCGTGGTGCCTGATGTCCGAGTTGGGAATTTTTCGCGGGCATGAGCGGTTCGTCAAACTTTGATGCTGGGTAACCCATGGTGGTGGACAAAAACCGTCCAGGTCCAGGATAACCCACCAGCCATCTAGGTATGACGGCCGTGAACAAACAGAGGAGGATAATTCACACATTGTAAATCAGTTTGAAAACATTGGCGATGCACGGAACATAGGGATGCAATTGGTGTATAAATGATTGGTCCGTTTTGGGTTTTGTTGATCCTTCCTCCTTGTGGACGGGGCATTGCCCCCTGATCGGGAGATGTGGGTGACTGACCGTTCCAACCAGTGCTGCTGCTGGACCAATTTGTGTGATGAAGGCTGCGCTTCGCAAGTAGTATTCTCGCTACGGGTAGTCTTGAGTGGTTTTAAGCATTTTTTAATAGTTATAAGTTGATTTCATATGCTTAATTAAGCATTTTTATATTGTTTTAAGTATATCCCTATCATTGGGATGGTTGGTTGGTTGACTAATATTGTTCAGAGGCTTTGAAACCACCATCCAGCTCATAGCTTTGAAAGCAAACCTGCATGTACAACTGCAACATGTTTCAGATATTGGTATGATTTTCATGGGAGAGTATTGGAAGAGAACAGCTGCCGTGTATGCAGTCATGAGGAGCCTGGACGCCTTTTGTTGATCACTACTACCACTTGCTGGGCTTTCAAAACAAATCGATGCATATTTCCCAGCCATGAGAGCCACCAACCCTTTGGACGATCCAGCAACCAACTATCAATATAACAATTCTCAAAACACCAGCGTAGGAGTTGTGGGCACAGGTCAACAAGTGGTTTATGTTTAACCATGTCTCATGTTTAACAAGTCTAACCATGGCTCATGATGAGCTGGTTCATGAAGAAATGTTAAGAGGCGAATGATGGCTAAGGATTACCAATGGCGAATGATTAGTTGGTTTCATGTTTAACCATGCATGGCTCATGATTGGTTGGCTACGGATTGCCATCACCAATGGCGAGCCTAGTGCTCATGACAACAGGTGGACCATTCGCCAGCTCAGCTGCTGGTGTTCCCGGGGAGCCGCTGCTGGTGAGGTGTCCTGGTGGCTTTTTGCATCAACGTGGTCATCCCAGTGCCTCGTCCCGCGCGCCGCATGACCCCGGGAAGACGACGCTGTTTGATGCCGTCCAAGGGGGTGATGGCAGGGAATGATCAGTGACGAAAATGGTTGGCTTATGTTGGTTTATTAACGCTTATTACTACAGACGGCAAATAATCTGGATGATTCGGGGGTGCCCCCCGATTTTGACCCCCCCCAAAAAATATTGATCAGTGATTTAAACACAACAATCAGCATCATGCTCATGGCTGAGACTGGTTAGAATCGTTGTTAACGGTGGAAGCAAAAATGATCAAATCATCATGGCACAAGTTACTATGTAAGCAACAATCATGATGAGAGTGCGATGATGACAACCAAGAATGGTCGACCATGATTCTGCGGAAATCCAAGGGAGATAACGCAACACCTGACATTTTGGAAAAAACACGTGTTTCCCTCCTGCAAATGATGAGCCCAATGAACAGCCTAAATGTACCTTCATGTTGAACACAGTCGAAGCTGGAAAAAAACGGTGAATGTCTAGATGAAAGCTATTATTGAGAGTCTTCACAGTTGAACATCTAGTGAATGCGGATGCTTCCGAATGAATATATATATAGTGATTCATGTGGCTTTCCAAAGTTCGGGAACCCCAAGGAATGGATCAATTATTATGAGACACACCCAATCGATTGCCTTTTAACAACCGACCGACCAAAGGCAAACACGTTGAATGACCAGTTTCAAGTGCTGATGCTAGTTGTTGATTTTGCGCATATTCATACATTGGAAAAACTACATGCTCATCATCATGATCTGTTAAGATTTTAAATGGTTGAACATTAATGTCTACCTGTATCTATGTATCCTCAGTTTCTTGAGTACACTATACCATATTGTCAATGTGGTATAGTATGCTCAATTCTGCCAAGTTCTTTGTGGCATTGCAGGAGCGATGGTGAGCCTTCAAGGGGCTGAGAAAGCTAGTGGCGTTTAAAGTTGGCGTAGAGTTGCTTTTCCACAAGGGTAACTACCAGTTATAGCCATGGTAGATATAAGGGTACTTGAAATGGCCTGGTCAACAAGTCTAACAGCAACTTCTAGCATGGCAGCACTTTGTATTGTAGTATACAAGCCATTTATTGTTGACATATTGTGACGTTCCATGAGTGGCCAATTGATTTACAATTTGGTACCACTATTGACCCAATCGTTGTCTTCACTTAGAGTGTTCCTTTCTTATGACCTGGGACTTCGCATTAAAACCTGCTAGCCAACACACTTGCAAATTGCACTTGAAACTTTGTTTCAACGAGGAATCTTGCCGGCCTCAGAGCAAATCACCTTCAACGGCCACAGAAGCTATACATTTGAACGGTTTGGTTCATCTACATCAGGATTACTGCCATTCAGTGAAAATGGTAACATGCAAAAGTAATGCCATAGCATGACGCTGAGGCAAAGCCGTAGGTTGGTATAGTACAGCTGCTTGAGACTGGCTGTCCATAGATTGGGGCTGCAGAGACCGCCACTTTCGGGCAAATCCACTGGACGCCCCAGCAAAAAAGAGACCGCCACGACATGATCGGTGGTGTTTCGAACGAATCCACTAAAGTTAACAATTGATAATAGCATCGTTTGAACTATATATATATATATATGTGTGTGTGATGGTTTCTTCAAATGGGGACCCCAAAAAATGGTTGGCTTACTACTAAATGGTTTATGAAGGATGGTTTCGAGTTTCGGGGCAACTGTATTTTGAGAAACCACCATATGAATGGTTGATCATGAAAATCAACATGTTGAAACAAAAGCAGTTTCTTTGTGAAGAGTGCCAACAGCTGATAGTGGTTTGTAAGCCGGGGTGTTTCATGGTGTTTCCCCAAGTTGGGGTCATGCAAGCCGAGCCCTCTCAGCTCACGGGTTGAGCACCACATCACGATGCTGAGCACATCATTGGCTACGACGAGTCGGATGACAAAAGGGTCTATGACGTCCGAGCTGCATACATTGAACCCTTCCCCAATGAGCCTTGGCTCGCGAAGCCCAGCACCGGGCTGATGATTTCATGGTACAGGCTGGGTTTCATGTTGGGAGTCAAAACGGTAGCTGTGTGGATGTAATTTTGATAGGCCTGGAGGTTTCTGAGAAGCTTTACCGGTGAATTTCAATGCAAATCCATGTTTGACCTTGGGAAATGGATGGGGCATCTTGGCATATGCACCTCACTTGGATGAACCATACAGTGGTGCAGATGCTCATCCTGTTCAACGTAAGTTGATGCCATGGGACTGTCCCAGCCCCTGCCCGCTTGATGCAAAATAGCTATGGCTCCTAATGCTTCAGCTGTGGTTTTGCAGGGGGTAGATTTTTAATTGGTACAGATGTTTGGGATGGGTCAACTACCCACCAACCAGCCTATAGCAACCACTAGCAATCAGTGTGAACAGATGCGAACAAATTTACACCACTTCCCTGTATGTAGTAATTGCTGGTTTTGAGCCTATACCAATCGTCAATCGACTAAAAGACACCCTATTTTTGGCAAGGATTGCAGCATTGCTCATAAATTTCTTGCCGGAGATAGAGGGCGAGAGAAGGGAGAGAGAAGTTTTTAGCTAGCCAGTTAATGCCGGTAAACATTCACAGCACATGTTCAGGTTTGTTCAGGTAGTTTTGTTTTAAATCCGTTGTTGTGGCTTTGATCTCTGCCAGTGAAATAAGCTGATTGTTCCAGCCAGCGCTGGTGCAGGTACATGGTGGCACAAGGCGGGAAATAGCACAGCAATTGCATGCAATTGTGCTTCTTGATTTCCCTAGCGTCCAACGACATTCAATGAAGGTGAATCGTGAATAATTGTGCTTAATTAATCATAATTAATGATGGCTCAATGATGGCTCAATGATGGCTCATAGGGGTTTCATGTGCATATTCCTCTAAGCCATTCCCGGGGTTCAAATGTAGCTGAAGGAGCGTTTCCTCAGGATTTCCGCTGACCCTGGGTCGCTTTGTCTCGCAGTGCGCCCAGGAAGAACAACAACGGAAGAAGGAGAAGAGCAAGTGCCCTGCGGGAGGGCAGCCGCTGAGACGGGTTGATGCCAACATGGCTATGGGTCAATATTAACCAACCAATATGGGGGATAATGACCAACGACAATAAGGGAAACAATGGTTAATGATAGGGGAACAAGGGGTACAGGGCTTCGACCCACAGCCAGACTTTGGTATGCCTGGCTCCAAATCGCCTCCCCCCCGCCCGCTTGCAAATTCACCGAATCAACAATCATACACCATTACTGATGGTTAGCACATCCTATTAACATCAACCATTAGTAATTAATCAGCCATAGAAATTGACTATGAACCATTCTGATAACCACTGATTGGCCAATCACTACTTATGAATGCTGGCTTATCCATGGTTTATGAACCATGATTAGCATCGATTAGCCAGGTTGTTGTTTGTTTGGTCGCTTTGGCCACGGAATTCCCTTGGGCACAAGCGTTGGGTGTCAGGAGTTGGGGTCCTTGGGAAGTTGAGCTGCTGGAGTAGCCTTGCAGCATGGCCCCTATGTATGTTCCAGTGCCGGTTCTTCACTACGCATGAGAATTGTACCTTTGGAAAAAGAACGTTGCCTGGGGCAATAATATGATCCCATGAGTGCTACCGATTGCATCCGATTCTTGCCTGAACGAAATGGGATTTTCCAGAGGCAAACACAGCAGCCTACTCTCGCGGAGCATCCAGCGACGGACGCCGCAGCGCCTTCGCAGGCGCCGGTTTTTCTGGCAAGACAAATATCAGCCGCCAGATGTGGTGGAAGTGGTTCCTTGGGCTGAAGCGGAGCACCAGTAGCAGCGATGTGATGGGGAGAAGCGCCAGCTATTCAGCTGGTTGGTGGTCTGATGATGGATAACTATGATTGACAGAAGGGGATAAATGACCAACAATATAGTGGTGAGACACCGACAAGTTGGTAGTTTTATATTTTTTCATTTTCTGCAATGTTTAGAATACGTACAGTTGGTTGATTGACTTATGGCTTTGGAGGGTTTCTATCCACCAGCCAGTCACGGTCAAGTTAAGGGTGGTTCATTGATTCTGATCTCCCATTCCTGGACCCATATCACAGTGGTCATTGTTGTTTACCAACCATTGTCAACCACTGCTAGCCGCCATGAAAAACCTATTCTCAAACTCACTAATTGTTGACCTTGTCAACTTTTCGAATCAACGTTTCTTAACCATGAAGCAGCATGAATTGAAATATATTGAAATTCCAGCTGTTAACCAACAACACACAAATCATATGCAGTGGCCAGTTATTAGCTAAGTGGGGTGTACTTGCGAGCTGTTGGTGATGGAACTTGTCGTATGGTGGCTGGTGCCTTTGGTATCTCCGGGCCCTTCTATTCGTTGAAGTGGGAAGCCCGCTGATGGTTGAACTTCCGCTGGTGGTTTCAAGTGTTCGGCTATCAGCTATACCTGGGGCTTATGGCTTAGGATTGGTCAAATTCTAACCATACCTAGGGGCGTATGGCTTAGAACCGACCCGCAAATTTCTGGGATCAACGATTCCCACCTCATATATTACCTCATGCTAGGTTTGTCAATCAACCTACTTGGGAGTGTGTTGGGCCACACGTTGGGTAGTTGAAACCACGTCAGCTGTCCCGGTGCCGTGCTGCCAAGCTCAGATTTGTATAGTTGCTTGGCGGCAGTTGGAGCGGTTACCGACCTGGCTATTGGTTGGGAGGGAGGTAAGGAGCCAGGTGTATCCCGTTGTGGCCTTTGGCCGTTCACCAAAGGGTGGGAATAGTTGGCTACTGACAGTTTGTAAGGCTGGGTGCCTTTGGCCAGGTAATGTCGGTTCCTGGCCAATTAGTTGGTAACAGTTGGTTGCTGGCCGATACTTGACAAAGTGAGGACTAGGAGATGCAAGTTAAGTGTTCATAGCCCCCCAAGCTACTTGTGGTTGCACCGGCGGTGGGTGACCGAGTGCCGGATCTACTACTGCTGTTAGGCTGCAACTTTTCGGCAGCACATCACCACGATATGCTCAGGTTTCGAAGCACAGCATAGACAGCATTTGGGCACGTCGCTGCCACGGCTAAGTCCCAGCCACGGGTTCCCGGTTCCACCGGCAGGGACCATCGCCGAAAACCATGGGGCCGGAAAGCCAACTGAACCAGCTATGAGCCGCCGGTGAAATGACGTAGGAATGGTGCTCTACGGATGTCCTATGGCCATGGTTGCGGTCTACCATGGACTGGAGCCACCAGGCAACCAGCCATAGCTAAGGAGTGCAGCCACAAGTCCCTGTTGGATGCCAAGTGGCGGCTCGGCAGGGATTCGTGGACCTTGGGCATGGCCACCGTGGGATATGGCCGGCTTACTGAGGTAAGCTAGTGACTATGACTGTTGGGCAAGCAGTTTCATCATTGATATACTGGCTTTCGTTGGTAGATCAGTGATCAGTTTCACTCCGCACTCAATATACTAGCTAGTTGTTGTTGGTTTTGTAGAACAAATCTGATTACGGGACAAGAAAACGTGACGTGGCTGATGTCGATCTGCGTTTTGTCCACAATACTCGGATACTAGCCGGTTGCTGCTTTCTGGACAAAATTCCGACGAGTGACTTGGCTGAAAGTAAGCATATGGAATACCCGTCATAGCTGCGGATTGTGCAAATCCCATGGCTCCGTGGCTGATTCTTGAGTGCAGATCATGTACATCATGAGTTTCTCGTACAGTTTTGATTTCTTACAGTTGAGAAGATCAAAATCTCCGCACTTGAGCCACCTTGGCATGCTTAGGTTAAAAGCGAAGAAAGGCGGGAAGTCTTGGGTTGTACAGTGGTGGCCCCTGGGGATAGCGCAGTTTGCTAGGACCAACCCATGAAACAGCCTCCAAGCATATCTCCCTCAGATTCTCTTGGAAAATCGGCAGATGGGATGGCAGTCTTGCTAACCACTGTTGCGAACTTGGAATATGTCTAGTCATGCTCACCTGGTACATGAACCAACTTTCATCGACTAGATGGGAAACCAGTATTACAATACATCACTCCCACCCGAATATATCCAAGTACTTCGGGATTTCCACTTCAAGCAGGAGGGCATTTGCTCTTGCCACATTACATGGCATAATCCTCCACAGCAAGCCGCCACTGGCTTTTGTTGAGTGCCTCACATGAAGAACTACAAGAGGTTCCAAAGCCGCGGTGGCATCAGAAGCCAGGGTTCCTCGCAAGGATCCATGTATGATCACCTGAGTTGGGGGGATTCTAATCCAGCAATGGAAGGGATGCAGCCTGATGTAGCCATCGAAGCCAGCTGAATTGTCGATGGAAAGGGCTGTGGAATGCATGTTTTCATAGCCTGACCATGCCTTGGCCATCAGACAGCAGTAGTTTTTCAGGGTTGGTGCGTCTCTTGGAATAGTGTCCAGGATGTGTTACCTTATGTCCCGTTTTGAGTCACCTGCCCTCACGAGTAAACTTCCAAGATCAATTCCATTGGTTTTCTCAGAGCCATTGGTTCCACTGCGCATACTCATATAGTATCGTATTATCATATTATATAAGTATATTCACCTGTGAGTATTCGCATGGGTTATAAACATAATTTGTAATTATAAATGCTTCCTTATAGAGATGGAACAGTGTGCATCACTTGAAAAAAAAAAAATATATATATATATCGATACAAGGTGGCCCCCAACCACTTATGAGTGGTTTTATAGCTTACTTAACTAGGGTCAACTACCAGTGTTAGGTTATAATTGCCGGGTGCCCACCTTGTATGTTGCTTCATAGCCCAACCATCCAGCCTTCCACCTGAGCTTCACTTCATTCCAGGTGGGATGGAGTCTGCCCTGTGCGTCCGCTGTCGGACCATCATCGCGGGCGTCGCGTGAACGCGAGGCACCGGAAAGCTTGGCCCGGCAGCTGAGTTTCACCAGCATCGAGGATCGGTCTCACATGGCACGCAGCACGACTTGGAAAAGCACAGGTGTGCGGATCAGCCACTATTAGGTGTGTACCCTTTGGTGAACTAACATGGCAATAGAAAGTCCACCATAAATGGATGATTTCCCAGGGTTTTCCGAACAAAATGGTGGATTTTCCATTGCCATGTTAGTTCACCAGAGGGTAATCATTATTGACCAATATTGGCCCATGTAAAACGACTACCCACAATGATTGCAGTACTCTTCAGCAGTAGCGTTGATGGTGAGATGGTAACCCGTATATAATCCCATTGTCGACCAGTAATTTTCCAGGTAACCCACCATTCCTATTTCCTATTAACCTCATATACCCTATGCTTAGCACGAGTAATTAGTAACTCCTCCATTATCCAGTAAGAAACGCCTCAAATATTGACCATCATGTCATTGTCAGATATCCAACATTACCCGTCATTAGCCATTGACAGTGATTCACCATATTGTTAGACTTCAATGACCTTTGATCAAACTAATTAGCATATCTAATAAACCACAGGCAGTTCTTAGTTTGCTACATCACGGGTGCTTGCACGGCCTATGTTCCGAGGAATCTGGAAGGCAGGAAATCCTGGATTTGGAAAGTGGCGGCGTGGCGAAAATTGATTGATGATGATTGATGACAATGAACCCAGCTGGTAAACATCCAACTAAATAAATTGGCTTCTACCATTTGGTAGGGCACTCCTGGGGGCCGCTCCTGGCCTGGCTCCACCGTATTGATACGGCCAGCCAGGATACTCCCTATTCACGGCTGGCTCGCACCTTTGGTACCGTGCAGCGATGCTATGTCAACTGAAGGGAAAATGTAAATGAATAGCAGCAGCTCATCAATATTCATCAACTGCCACACTTACTGACTTCCATGATGAATATTGATGAACATTGATTCACTTATATATGATTTTTCATTTTGCAACTATCACCTCATGAATTTTCCCTTACATATCAACTGTCACAAGCCCCCTTTGATTATTTCTTGTTGATAGTTTTCAATAGTTTCTATTTTCCCGAGTAATTATTAACAAATGGTTGGTTGACTAATGTTTTTCCAAAGGGGTTGAAACCACCAACCATCAGCTTATGATCATTAACCATCAAAATCACTATTAGTAGCCATCACTAATCATTATCAACCACTAGTTCACCATTGGGGTGGTTGAAACTAGTAATGATCACTATCTTTTGGTGATTCGCCAACCAGTGATCATGATCAACCACTAGTTCACCATATATAACCATATACAACCATGATCAACCACTAACCAACCATTGGTGGTCCAAGCACCAACGATTTGGGCATTCGCCAAGAACGGAGCGGAGACCACCACCACTGGTCGCCCCTGCTTCCGTTCCAGGCGCCGGCTCGTGGTTTTTGGTGCATCTGGAGGCAGACAGCGGATAAGCGCCATGGCTTTGGTCATCAAGGTGGGCCCTTTGAAACGTTTGCTAAGTTGGTACATAGCTAGGGCAACTACCAGTGATGATAGATGGATGGTTAATGATTAATGATGTTATGATATGGTTAATGAGTCGTCAACTAGTGGTTAATGGTTGGTTAATTGGCTATATCTATAGGTACACGGCTTATCAAGCAACCAATAAGTAGCGGGCCCCACCTTGTGGTGATGCAGAGCTACAGGAATGGTCACAGAGAGATGCAAAAGGATGGCCCAGGGTCGTTCATTTCCAATATTTCCATGTTGTTGATAAGCTTTCCCAAATTTGATGGCAACTGTATAGCCCCTGAGCTGGTGATACCAGTGGTTTACGAACACCTGCATCTACCGTCTCATTCGTTGTTAGCTATGAACCCCCTTGATCCCCCTAGCAGAGCCATTATTCGTCACCGCAGCCATAGCTGGCATGATTTAGCAAGTCCCAGCAAGACAATATGATTCAGCTTTGGATGTACACCATGGTGTGAGCAGTGGATTGCAGTCATCATGGGCATGTGGCCAACTGCTCAGCAGACACACACACACACACATGTATTGATTCATTGATTGCTATTATATTCATCATACCAACACCAACACACCTATCACTATTTAAAGATCAAAAAGGGACATCTAACCAAAGTGGTGGGCACAGGACCAAAATGTTCCACCTCCATGGGGTCGTTCTTCGTCTTTGGCGAAGAATAAAGTAATCAACATGCATAGCTGACTATGGAAGAGCAGTTGGTTGGAAGTAGTGAGCAGCACTTCTTAGTGAGCACAGTTGATTGGAAGTAGTTAACTTAAAAAGCAGTTAACTGCACAAAGTAGTTAACGTGCAGAGTGGAAGAGCACTTCGAAGTTGAAGTTGCCAGGGTTGAGCGTCATGTTTGACACTGGAACTCCTGCAGCAAACAGAAATCAGTTGCCGATTCAAGATCCTCAGTGTTCGAGCCCCATGTGCGCTGCCTCTTACTTATTGCTGCTGATCATGCGCATTCAATCAGATTCATCAAAATGCAATCATCAGATCATCAGATGAATACCCCCGTTCATCAATCAACACAAAAAGCTCTTGAATGATTTGGGCCAGCTGCCCCTTCTACCACCAACGATATAGTTTGCAAGAGAGGGTTCAATAGCAGGAAGCGGGAAAGAGGCCAACCTGTTTAGCAACCTCCAAGAGATCAGTTGGACAGTTGTTGGTCCCTTACTTGCTATCTACCTAGCTACCTATCTTTCTATCTACCTATCTACCTTTCTTTCCATCTAATCTAATCTAATCCAATCTAATCCAATCTAATCTAATCTAATCCAATCTATTTGTCTATTTATCTACCTTTCTATCTATCTATCTATCTTTCAATCTATCTCATCTATCTATCTATCCATTCACCCCATCCATGCATCAGATCCAACCGCCGGTGCCAGGCTCTGGTTCGGCCGTAGTGGAGGCGCTGCCCAGCAGTGGTGGGGAAATGGTGGGATTTCATGGCCGATTCCTAGCTGAGTAATGCAACTCATGGCTGATTAATGGCTGATTGATTGGCTGATTAATTGCTGATTAGTTGCTGATGAATTGGCTGATTGATTGGCTGATTAATTGCTGATTAGTTGCTGATGAATTGGCTGATTGATTGGCTGATTAATTGCTGATTAGTTGCTGATGAATTGGCTGATTGATTGGCTGATTAATTGCTGATTAGTTGCTGATGAATTGGCTGATTGATTGGCTGATTAATTGCTGATTAGTTGCTGATGAATTGGCTGATTGATTGGCTGATTAATTGCTGATTAGTTGCTGATGAATTGGCTGATTGATTGGCTGATTAATTGCTGATTAGTTGCTGATGAATTGGCTGATTCATTGCTGATGAATTGGCTGATTCATTGCCATGATTGATAGCAATGAATGGCTAATCAGAGCTGGTACATGGTTAGATGGTTAAATCATGGCTGAGTACATGGTTGATTGATAGTCGTGGATGTTGCTCTGATAGTCATTAGTAAGGGGTGATTTTTATAATTTTCCTCAGGAACTTGGGTCGGGCACTAAAGAAGATGTTTCTCAGGCTCATGTTGGTGAACTAATGGACCCAGCTTCATCTCTCACTGCTCATTGCATTGTCATTTTTCGGACAAGCCGGTCTAGAGGTAGCGCCGAAGCGCCCTGGTTTAGATTCCCTTTGCATATTGTTCTGATATGCATCAAGACACACACGCGTAGGTGAATTTCCAAATATTTCTCATATGTATTTCTAATATGTATCAAAAGCACAGGTAGGCTTCCTACTATGTATTTCTAAATGCATGCCTTCAGATTTCACAACAGCATAGCTACACACAAACGTAAATGCACACGTGCAAGCTCGTCCCTTGAATTTGCTAAGACTTTTGACAACAGGAGCCCTTCACATGATCACTAGCGCCATGGCAAGGCTGCACTCGACAAGGGCTTTGTTGTGTGCGCCTACGTGCGGACGCTTGCCAGAGATGCTGGGGGTTACCCCAAGCCTGAACGGTAACTGTTGATCTATAACTGCTGGACAACCAGCATCAGCTAGCAGTTTTAATTCCAACAGTTATGGTTGATATGCCTTACATTTTAAGGTTGGCGTACAAAAACCGACAAATCTGAGTGGTTGGTTATTGAACCAACCGTTCAAACTATTGTTGCAACTCGTCTACGGTAGCTATTGCTGGTTGTCCTGACAAATAGTTGTTGCTATCCCTTGCACATTCAGATGCAACACCAGGTCATGGCTTTCCATATCTATGATCCACTTATCAAGTACAGCACCCAAATTCACGTTGTCAAGGCCTCGTAGTGATTCGTAGTGGTCATTGATGGCCACTTGCGACACCAAGACGGCCGCTGTAGATGTAAAGAGTGCCACCACGAAATGGCTGTGGGTCACCCTTAGTACTTAGTCCCCCTGGTTAACCCATCATAAACCAGGCTGTTTTCTCTCTTCTTGCTGGTGGTTATCCCTTAGTCATCGGTTGGGTAACTCCTTGACCCATGGCCAGTGCTGTCTCGAGGAGCCGGGAACGACTTCGAATTGCGACGCTTGGATTGGCCCTGCGGGCTGCGAGGGCCGAGCCAATGGTGCAGAATCCCAATAACCGTAATCGATCATTGTTTGTTTTCACTGTCAACAATACTGCTAATCAATTGTAATCAATCAAATGTTAACAATCATAGCCATTATTAGCTTTTAACAATCACTGATTGAAGGTAGACAAGCATGGCATTTGGAAAGCAATCGACCTTACAATGGTTTTTATTGCCTCAGCACCATTTTTCATATCCGCTCATTCCCTTTTGAATTTCCGAGTGAGTGGTAGGGCGAACCCATAGCGATGCCCGAGCAAAAAAGAATGGTCTCTATTGCCATCCATCCCCAGGTTGGGCAGTTTGCTGAACCATGAGCGCCTGGAGGTGTGGCACAGCAGTGGGCCAGTTTACGGACCCGGACAGCAGTTCAAGACTTGAGCATTGAAATTCAATATCTTCTAGGTACACACACACATATATAAGTATACACACATATATATATATATGCGGAAGACATTTGGGATTTAACATGCAAAAGATATTGAAATAGTGTTTTTGAGATTCAATACTTCAGTGCATTGAGGCCAAGAATATTCGGGTTTAAGCACTGAACATTCAATGTGCATAAACGCCTGGGCTGGTGCCTTCACAAGAGTTCTACTACTACCCAAAATGCCAATGAAAAAAACTTTTCCTGGTTGGTGGTTTTAAACATTCCATATTTTCCCAAACGTAATTATTCCCAAATGGTTGGTTGATTGCGCATATTTTTCATGATGGGGTGGTGAGCACCACCAACCGGTTTATGATCATTATTATAATGTTAGCCATTACTAACCATTATCACGCGGGGTGTGTTCATGTTTGTTCAACCACCAACCCATTTATGATCATTATCAACCATTATGACCATACATAATCATATACAATCATTATTAACCACTAGTGAACCATATCTGGTTCAACCACCAACCAGTCGCCTGTATCCCTGGTTGATCCCTGACCTTAGGTCATTGAAGGTGACCTCCAAGCGGACGATCGTTCCGGGACATTCTTCGAAGCTCTGCAGGGCGCGCAGGTGCCAACAGCTCCACCTGGGGGTCATCGCTCGGGGTTGGTATAAGGGCCGTCAATGGATGGAGGGGCATTGAATGGTCCCAGGGGATTTGGATTGATTTAGCTGATTAGTAGATCATCATGATGACTCATAGAGAATAAACCAGCATCAAATAGCCATTGATAGTTCATAATGATGAATTGAATTGAATCGATGGTTCCTGCGCTTGGGTTCTGATAAGCCCTTATGATCACAACCGAAGCTAGCTCAAAATTTGATGGTTGGTATGGCAGACTGGTCATTTGCACGAGATGATGGTTCATCATTTATGATAGTGATCATGAATCGCTTGTTGTAATGAATGATGATGAAGAAGGAATGCGGTAGATTCTTCTGATCTTGCTTATGAATAGCCCCAATTGCAGTCCTGGCACCGAAGAATCGTCGCGTATCCTTTCGCAAATTATTGAACCAGCCCATGGTCACAAGAGTAGTGGTTGCAGGCTCCAATCCACCTGTGAGGGGCCACAACACAGGAACTGCATCGGACCAGTTGGGACCCTTGGGACCTGGATAGCTGGCGACTGGCAGGGGGATATGATCGTCAACCAAGAGTTTGATGAAGTAATACCCGGGAATCTGGACGCATCAACCGATGCATTCCAATCATCCATAAGTTACTTGGATGTGCAGGGTCAGCTAGTAGCTGATAGCTGACCATGATATACCATAATTATGTGTAGGGGTTAGAAGCTATGATTACATCCTAGTTTTCAGCCAAGTATACAGCATACCCCGAAACATTCTCAGACTGTCCAAAAAAACAATCATTACGAAGGGGGCCCCCAACCACTTGTAAGTTGGTTAACTAATCTAACATACGGTTAACTACCAGTTATAGGGGTTATCACCCAACTTATAAGCGTTATAAGTGGTTGGGGGCCCACCTTGTATGATTCTGGGATGTGGGAACTACACTTTGCGATGATCTTTTTTTTCATTGCTGGCATCGTGCTTTCCGGCAATGTCTCCAGCATTGGGATGTGGATACTCCAGCATGTACTCGCTGGGAAGTGATGAGTTGCGCCAGGGGTATCCATGTATCCCTTTCAACGGGGAGCGGTTGAAATTCTTTCTTGATAGATCACGTGGCCGGTAGTTTCAAAGGTTGAGCGTTTGTCAACCCTTAGTGACCATTCTGCAAGTTTTAGAGCGAGCTCAGACGAGGTGCCAGGTATTTGTTTGAGTTTCAACGAGGTGATTGAGCTAAAGCTGTACAGATCGAGGCGGCTACGTGGTGCTTGCAAAGTTGTCCCAGATCGTTTTTCAAAAACAAAGGAGTTCCAAAAGATGTTTCATGTCCAGAACGCTTTCCGCAGACGGTATGGCTGAAACTTGTTGTAAGAAATCTCAATTTTTGAAGGCCTGGCAAACTCCTTAAGATGACACCTCACCTCCTTAGAAATCTCCTTCGTTTCGAGAACCTCTTATTATATAGATTCTTCAAATGCCAGCCACCAGCAGCAAAAGCAGAGAAACCCAATCAGTAATTGATGGATTTTTTGCTGAGACGCATTAGCGTGTTCGATATAAATAATCCAACAAGTCCTGATAAGAAAGAGTTATCGTTATTATGGATCCTTAAACATCATTGACGTGTTTTTTTATCGGTCATAATATGTTATGGTATAATTATTATGCATCACTATTGTGGATTAACAACGATCATTATGGATAAGGTAAACCCTAATTATGATTAGATAAACCTTCATTGCTAAGCCTGGAATATCCGGAATAATGATCCATTATCATGTTATTATCATTTGTTTGCTGATGTTTGCTGAGAGTTTCTTTGCCACTCCAAAGGCAGCGATCTGCACTGTGGGCCCGCGGCCGGAAACAGCGCCACTGGAGCGGCAAAGGTGGAGATCCAGCGTTGGATGTCCGGTGTCGGCTGGTTGGTAGTGCTGAAGGATTGTTTGGCTGGTGACTTATAGGGATGTATAACCAACAATAGTTGTGAATAGGGGATTTATAGTGGTGAAATATTTTTTGGAAGGATTTATAGTGGTGAAGAGGGGATTATGACCAACAATAGTGGTTATAGTGGTTAAACATAGTGGGTATAGTGTTTCAAAGATTTTTTGCGGGGAATTGATATTTGTGAATCAAGGATTATACAACTACCTGGCTGGTGGTTTCAAACATGTTTTTGCCTGGTGTTTACAGATGATTGGTCAGTTCATATGCATATTTTTCATAGGGGGTGGTTCAACCACGAACCAGTGAATGATTGTGTGAGGAATCTTTAGATCTTCCAGCTGAGAGATCTCATAGTTGTGACTAACATGACAGTTTGACTGGAAATGGTTGGGTGATGTTGGGTGGGTTGGGCGGTTGGTTGCTTGGTTGCCTACAGTAGTTGCTTGGTTGCTTGCCGACACAGATGTATAACTTGAGCCATCGCTGACCTGGCCCACAAGCTCTCCATCGTGGGGCTGATGCTTTCTTTGTTGGTTGCCGTTACTGGATCGGTCAGAACGAACTAAGATATATACCATTGATATGTACTATTATGATATGATATTTGTTGTTTTGGTATTCATACCCTTTTAGCAGTTAACCCTACATATTGAAGTGACATTGAAGGTTCTTTGCCAGTAAGGGTCTCCCATGGTCACCCATCATTGACCACGATGTCATTTACATGTTTTTCCACCTGAGCCGATTGTTGATCACCACCTATAATGTGCATGATGCACTCATATACATGCGAATGAGCCATCATTTTCACACTTATCCAAACTTATCCATTGGTTATATTAGCCATGTATAGCAATAAGCCAACCATAACTTGAGGTCACTGATGGCTTGAGAAACCGCCGTAGCAATGTAGCATTGCTTCGCTGTTTTTGTTGGCCATGGACTCACTATCTATGAACATCTATGAACTACTGATTGACCATTACGAGCCATTTTTGAATGATCAATCAATAGTTCATAGATAGTTGGTGAAGAAAGTTGGTGTGATTGTTGGTGTGATTGTTCTTCAGCACTTTTCCGAGGCCCGGTCCCTTGGCGCCGGCTCTGCCACAGCTGGTGCGGCGGAAACGGTGCTGAGCCGTTCGTGGCAAATCATGAGAGACTAACAAGTTTAGCCATGGAGAACCAACGGTGATGGAATGGTGAAGGTGAACAAGACAACGATGAAAGGATCATGTTCAGTCAATGGTGACTGAATCAAAAGATTGGCTGAACAATATTGACTACGCAGTATCTGGCAAATGGCTGAGAATGCCCACCGAAGTGTTAATCAGAACAGTTAATGGTGAATGAATGGCTGCTGTTGACATTGAAATGGTTGAGCAAAGAGATGGCGGCTTATGACGTGCCCACAGATTCATGGTATTGATGGCATCCTGTTGGTGAATGATGCGTTAACCTCAGCTCCGAAGCCCTAGAAATCCTGTTTCATCAGGAAACTCTTGGCAAAAAAGTTTCGGATGCAAACTGTACGGTTTTCAAGATTCACACTTGGTTCAGCTGAAAGTTTGAAGTCGAAAGCCAGAATTGTAATTTCAAAAGGAAAGCCTGCCAAAACAATTGATTTTCCATTTGATTCTCATGACTGGTGCAGTGTGACTGTAATTCAGTGAAGAGGGCTGGATACGTGCGCGCAACCTGTCGTGGGAGTTTGGATTGGCAGCTCACTATTGATTTGCAAATGTCCATATTGCCAAAGCCAAGAAAGAACAATGTAACAGAAAAATGTTTCAATCATACATTGTGGGTATAGCAAAATACGTTGCAATCAATATATGGAAATAATCTGCCTTACCCTGATGTTCTTGCACTTGCTGTTGTTGGCTTCAATTTTTTACATGTGCAGGACAGCAAGCCCAAATGCTAGGGCCTTCGTATCATGATACATCCACTTGTTTTTTGCTTTTTGCTGTCAGGGTTGAACCCTTTAACATTGTTGACTTGACCTTGGGAAAAGCAAGCTGATCACCAACCGCAAGCTGCCAACCATGAACCCTCAGGAATTGCTAACCTCATCAGCATGTACCTGTTGCATTGGCCAACATTCATCAGCCATGATCGAATAGGTTGGGAGGTTGCTAAATGTTGATGTAGCTGGGAGCGGCTCACAGGCTGGACTGGTGGATCATGATGGATGACGTTGACAAGTTTTTCACATTTGCACATCAGCTACAACGGAAACATATGACGTTGCCTAGCTAGGGCGTATGGCCCGGTAGTTAAGCCATGTTAAGCCATCCAAATTTCACCATCGGTCAGCCATCAATTAACCATCAACCAACCATCAATTAACCATCAATTGACCATCAATTAACCATCAATTAACCATAAACAGCCATCAATTAACCATCAATTAACCATCAAAATTCACCATCCGTTGCTTTGCATAAACGAAACCCTGGCCCCCCGCCGCCAACGATTCATATGGTGCTTTAGCTCGGCCAGGTGGCTGCTTGCCGCAAGTGCCAAGTGGACCGTCTCATCGTTCAGGCCAAGGGTCGCTGCTACCACATTGATGCGGTGGTGCAAGGGGTACACCATGTGGTAACACCAAGGGATGTGCCATTGTTCAGTGAGCTGGCGGTTTAAAAAGACTGTTTCATTGGTTCAACCTGATCCAAGCATGTTTGGCTTTGCATCGGACTTGTTCCTAATGTTCGATTGTGATGGACCTCAATATGAGCTAGTTCAAAGTGGGTTTCTTGCTGATCTACCCAATTTGTTCAAATCACACCTCCGTTGTGTTCTGTTCACGGCAAGGTATTTCCTTCAAACCATCAGCGATCACATATCAGGGGATTCATCCCAAAAAGTCATGTGCTTAAGGCCACGAACATGGGGGAAACCAAGCAGTATGCAGTTTGTGGGTACCCATGGGTACCCACTGGCGAAGGATCTAACCCGCCAGGGGAACCACAACGAGAGACGCCCCTTCCCCAGGGCTGTGCATTAGCCGCTGCGCCTGGAGAATGGTGGGGCCGTCCAGCCTTGCTGCGAAAGGGATGGTGAGCTGGTGGGAAGCATGGGACCTGCCATGGGTCGTGGTCAGTAATGACCATAGTTGACCCAGGGGTAGTCACTATCAAGAGATAGTAGTGACCATTGGCAACAATTGATCCTGATGAGCGTTGTTGATACTGATCATTTGACGATTTTTTGTAACGAACAGTTACTATTCAATGGTCCAGTAGTTGTTGTTGATGGTGGTTGGCCATGGCTGAAATATGACAATGAATTTGTGATTCGTAGTGGTTCATGATGTACTAACTTATGATGCTTGCCTGCCAAGGTCAATGACGATCATAGATTTAGTTATATCATCATGACACAGTTGATTTGGCTTCTTTGAACCTTAAGAATGACTACAGGAAGGATCGTTAATTTGCCATAATGACCAGCTACTGTTGCTAATGGTTAATGATTGTCGATGCTTGTCACTTGGTCGTGGCTGGTGCTGGTGTACTAGTTGGAAATATATGGATAACAAACAAAATTTTTGACAGTAGCCACTACTGGTTGGTAGTTATGAACGTTTTTGATTTTCCATGTTTGTTTCAGTATTGATAGATGGTTGGCTGATGAACTCATATTTTTCGCAGGGGTTGAAGCCACCGACCAGCAATGTGGGAACCACCAAGCCGCAATGTTTCGTCCTTACCTGGCCAGCAACTCATTAAAACTGATGATGAGCCAACTGTCGGAGGCTTGCCACCGTTCCACCGCTGTTTGCTGATCAGTGGGAATGAGAGAATTCACATCAGCTAGCTGGCTAATCAGAACAAACTGATGCTAAGTTGATGATGGTTTTGCTAATTAATGCTGAGAGTTTTGCTGATTAATGTTAATTCGAAAATCAACGCTGACAGTTTTGCTAATGCTCAGTTGGTACAATTAATGCATTCATTGGGACCAACAATCAAGAACCAGCAGTAGCAATAGACATTCTATGTCATTCTAATTCATGTTCATCCCCATCGGCGGAGTTTGGCCGTGGTTTGGTAGCCACCCACCACCATGGGCAACCAGCGTAAACTTGGGGATGTCACCGTTTTTAAGCATAATGATGCACCCACATCAGTACGTTGGTACCTCAGGATGGTTGTTTGATTTTGTTGGTGTTTTTAGCCTTGCTGGATAAACTGCATCAGCTACTGACTGCTTGATTTCCAACACAAAGAATAGTGGATCGACAGGCAGTTCTCACCTTGTGCAGTTGGTTTCATCAAGAGGAGTGCGCAAAGTCGGCCTTGCAATTCGATTTGTCATCAGCATCACCAGTATCACACGTCATCACTATTTGATTATGATCGTAGCAGCAGCATCGGCATTAGTAGCACCATCATGATGTCCTTGTTGGTGCTGGCTATTATATCCTCTTCGGTTTTGTCTCTTATTGGCTATCATTTTCAATCAACCGTCATCAACATCATCAACATCATCAACAACATCATCATCAATTACCTATATTCTACCATCATACTGAACCACTAGCCATTAAACTTAACCATAAACCATGAACAAATTTACTATTAACCATGAATGGTTGTTCTTTCTTATTATTAACTATCATGCGGTTAATAAACCATTAAGCATAATAGAAGGAACCATGAAAAGCGAAGAATTCTATATTTTTCTTCTGGTGGGTGATGTAATCATGGCTAGTAACCATTGATGGCTAGTAATTATTGATTAAACTACTGGTTAGTTGGTTAGTTGCTTGTTGTCCATCATACTTCGCCACCAGCCTCGTCTCAGGTGGGGGCTGTTCACCTCTGCCCGTTTGGCCCGCGCGGTGGTAAGGCAGGCCGCCTGCCTTGGTTGGGCACCGGCGCTGCGGTCCCATGGTGGTGCCCATGGGATGTGCCAAGGCATGACGGGTAACCAGCCTTGGGCCCACCAGTTTGCTGATGATCATTTTACACTTGGAAACCGGTGGAGTTCACTGGGGGGCACCACTTTTTTGGCACATACCCTAATATTGGTATAGATTCATTGGTGATAGTGGTTGTTTAGTGAATTTGCTTGCAAGAGATCGATATAATTACCGATCTCACAAATATTAGCACATCAATGCAGATCACAATGATACCTGGCCAAGAATAGTGCAAAGTTGCAAGGAGATGATTAAGATATGTGTCGGTTCCGTTTTACCATGTTTTACCCCATCGATGGATATGGAATGAGTATGGCTGTGTCCATATATGGTGGCAAATGCGATCGAATTTTGATGATTTCCAACAATATCCAGCGATGGTAGGCCTGGCAGATTATAAGGGCGTTTCTCAAAACAGGGGGGGGGCAAAATGGTTGGTTTGTTACTATAAATGACTCATATGGGATGATAATTGGGGGACCCCTATGGCTAGAGAAACCTTCATGAAAGATTGTTGATCATGATATACTCAGGAGTGTCAATTCGATGATTTGCCGAACCTGGGGTGGAACATGCTTGATTTAAACATGGTGGTTTTAAACATGCTTGATTTTCCTTAGTAGTGATAAATAAATGGTCTCTTGACAAGCATGTTTTTCATAGGGGTGGTCCAACCACCAATCAGCAGGGCGTTGCAGGATGTGAAGGTGCGATGATCTGGTCAGCAGGAGCGAGTTTCCTACTTCGCCACCTTCGCCTTTCAAGGTGGCAGAACAGTTCCAACTCCATCGATGACGCGGAACAGGTGATGCAGTGCGCCCGTGCAAGCCAAACTAGATGGGTATGTGCCAAGGCACATGATAACCAATGGGCCCCACCAAGAAATGATCATTTTACTGGGAAATCATTGGTTTCGGGGGCACTACAGAAATACAACTGGAATACTTGGGTAGTTATCCCTTGATCCAGGGATGGAGAGAGAGAGAGCCCTCTCCGCGGAAAATGTAGAGATGCCCTCCCGAGCCATGGTTTTTGGGCGGTTAACGCTAGGGGGACCTACCATCAGTAAGCACAACCAATGATGATTGAACATTGCTGGCCCCTCTTAAGCATTGCTGCATCAATAGATTCTTCGGATTGGTGAAGGGACCGGATTCTATAGCATCTCTTCTTGGGAATTTGGGACTAGACAGCCTGAGTTGGTCTTGATTCGCGGTAGGTTTTTTACCATGGTTACGCCAGGGTTATGGGTCAACCCACTTTCTAACAATCAAAAAGTGGCTAGGTATGGCTAGGCAGTATGAGGGTGATAAGATTGAAAAGCCTGGGATGTCCTTCATTCAAACGGTGATTCAGTAGGTCACTCTTTTTCAGCCAGCCCCTCTACAGGGATGCAAGTGTGCCCTCTCTCCAAGAGAGACCTCCAACACCGTGCCCTCAAGCTTTGTCTAGAACACTTTGCCTCCTAAGGTAGCATGAGGCATGGTATCCGGTCCTCCTTAGGCACACAAAATCGGTCGTGCCTAAGGCTTCTTTTCCTTTTCAAGCCCTTCTTAGGCACACAAAATTTGTGGTGACTAAGTTTTTTCCGGTTCAAGTGACACCCTCACGCTCATCAACAACACGTTGATAGGCAGTGAGCTCTGCATAGTATTTCGGTGTTTTCCTGCATTAGGGCAAACCCTTGGACGGCCCGAAAAAAAAAAAGGCTTTACAACTTGGTTACACCGAAACATTGTTCGGTGAACATCCCAACGGCATTTTATTTGGTCATTCATTGTGATCTGAACAGCCAAGAGTACTGGTGTTTGAATGTTTTTGACCGGTAGCCTCTTGGATTTGCTCCGGTTCAATGCGGCCGTAAATGTTGGCACCCCAGGCGCACCATGCCCACCGCTGAATTTGGTAATTACAGCTGTATAAACCTCTTCTTTCCACAGGCACAAGCACACACACTATATAGTCAAATATATACTGGAACATGTACGTGCTTAGATGCAGACATCTATCAAAATATGTTGATGTACGTGGGGTAGAAAGCATTTCAAATTGGACAATCTTCGGTAAATCATCTAATATATATATATATATCTATCTATCTATGTATCTATCTATCTATCTATGTATCTATCTATCTATCTGTCTATCTGTCTATCTATCTGTCTATCTATCCATCTATGTATCTATGTATCTATCTATCTATCTATCTATCTATCTATCTATCTATCTATCTATCTAGATTTATATTGAACATTGGGGATAGTCTATCTACTCCAGAATGGTTCTATCTATGCTTACCCATGGTCGTAACTATGTAGTGATTGAATACTAAATGGTGAACCTATTCAGCATCTTGTCCAGATTGATTTTTAACCATCACTATCATAAACCATCCTAACCATGATCTAATAAGCGTGACCAACCACGGCTCCACACATTGATGACTGCCGGATGCAGGTACTTGTACCAAGAGGCCAAAGACTTAAAATGGGCAGCTTGGACGGCAGCGCCTCAAGTTGTTTTGCGTGGCAATTCGATGCCATTTTTCATTGCCCGGTGGCTGGGCAAGACCTCCCCGAAAAAACACCATGATGGTCAGGGAAACACCACGGTGGTCAGGGACCACTGTTGGCCGATGATGGCCGATGGTGAAATCTCCGTTTAAAGGGGTAGCTAAGGAGCTATGAGAAGTGTTCCATCCAAATTGATCCAAATGGTAGGTTGATGTTCGTCAATGATTGGGTACAAGACGGCTTGACCGCCCACATTTGAGGCGCGAATATGATCAAGCTTGACTTGCTTCTATGACGCGGCACCAATATGCACCAATGGCCCATGGTCAATGACAGGAAGAACGCATAAGATGATAAATCGATACATGATTGTTGTTGGTGATTAGTTTATCTGAAATCTATATAGGGGTTATATAGGTTTTTAGAGGTTTTAACTCTTGATAATGGTTAAGAATAAAGATAGTAATCAGCAATACCTAGATGGTTCCCTTAATCCCACTTTCCAGCCATTCCTGTATTCGCTGTCCGAGAAGAAGGGTACTGTGAGGTGAAGGGACTTACCAACTATATATGTTTCCCAATAGGTTTGCATGATACGCATCGATACGTATCTCCTTACTACTTTTCCTTGAAGTAGACCTATGTGCTGATACGTGTTGTGTTTTTTAATTGTGCTTTTGAAATGCACGCAAAAAAACCATGCTGAATTGATGCACATGTTTCTTGACGTTATCTCCGTACTCCGTATGCATCTAGTGCAGATTGTTTAACACGTGCACGGTGTGGTACCCACCGTTCTGAGTGGGTTTGTAGCCCAGCTAATGGGCACCTGCGGTTGAGGTGGTGGCCAGACCTGTGTGGCTGGAGGTGCGATCAACTGGTTACTGGCTAGTCTTTAGGAGCGAGGCCAGGAGTCAGGGGTATCCATATAGCCTTTTAAAGGGCCTTTGAAGGAGAGCTTCCAGGAGGGTTCGTTCACCAAATTCTAGATACCAAATGCTAGATAGTTACACACGCCTGGCCCCTTTTCTCGCTCCTCAGCGCGGCTGGGGCGGAGTGGATCCGATAGCGATGGAGAGAGAGAGAGAGAGAGAAATGCTAGATAGTCCCTTACAACATGACTGATCATCCCAGGTAATGATAGTTATATACCATTGTAAGGCTTATCTTGAACGGCTGTAATTGGTTCAGGTGGTGAATTCAATCAATTGGTGGTTAGAATGGTTACGTGCACTCGTTGCAATCAGTACAAAAGTATTGGCTATAGAGGTGTAATGATGATTGAGAAGGAATAATCTTGAAGTCATTGCACCGATTGTCGCTGTAATGCTTATACCTATCTAATTACTCTACTTCGAGTGATCCCCACCATGGCATAACATAATGAGGCACAGCGATGGATTGTTGAAATGCATGTCAACCAGGCTCGGCTATATCCAACCCACACAACCAACCCACACAACCAACTCACACAACCAACTCACACAACTCGGCCCATGGTAACACATACACTTGGCTGTTTACATTGGTTGTGTAGGTTGGTTCTGGCATTCTATCTGACAAATACTTCTGGCATTCTTTCTGGCATTCTGGCAATTACTTCTGGCATATATTTCTGGCAATCTTTCTGGCCGTCCATCATGCATTTACTTCTGGCATATCTTCTGGCATTCTATCTGACGTGAATTTCTGGCAGAGCACTGGCAGTTCAGGTCCAGCTGTGCACGCTGCGCTCGGACAGTGGCGGTTGAGGTCCAGCGGTGCACACCGAGATCTGACATTGGCAGTGAGGAGCAAGGAGGAGGAGGAGGAGGAGGAGGTGGGGGAGACAGGAGGCGGAGGAGAAGTGACGCTGAGAAAACCTAACAACCCTCACCTGACAGGTGGAAAAAAGCATAGTGGTGGTTGAGACAGGATTTGACTACCAAATTGCTAACGTCGGTTCAATCGTGGCTATGGCTAACGCGCAACTATGCTAATTATGATGCTAATTATGATGGGTTTTGATAATGCACTGTTTGCAATGACCAGGGTTGCTGTACAGAAATTGCTGTTAAAGAAAATGGTGAGAATACATGAGAATACAATTCATACAGGCAGAGCGGCAGAATTCATCCGCAAAGTCAATTGTTCACCTGGGTATCAATGATCCTGGTCCTTTTGTACTACCAAAAAAAGGTGGAAATCGGACATGATTCGCAGACAGAAATGTACTGCTTCCGCCGCAGCACACTTCACTGGAAGGTGGAGGTCTATACAAATCCGGATGCTCAACCCAGGAGGTGAATTGACAATTGGGGCTTTTAAAGGTTGATGATGTTGATGGTAAGCAAGAGATGGAGTGAGAGAGAGAAAGACATACATTTACCAAAACTAGCTAGAACATACTATATAGTTTTACCATACTAATATAGTAATTAGTATATTACTATATATTAGAGAAAGACATACATTTACCATACTAATATACTGGCTAGAATACACGAGCCAAAGCACAGGTTCATGATGAATTGCCGCTTTATTTCCCGTACATTCGCCCGATGTCTCCAGGAAGGCGAGAGCCAAGGGCCCGTCGTGGCCAACTTGGACCCCTTCACTGCGAGTACCCTGAGGCCACCCCGGAAGCCGCAGGTTCCCACATGTGCTATCCCCATGCGGCTATGTAAACATATGCAGGTAAGGTAGCGAAATGTACTGTAGCATGCTGCTGTGTAAAAACATCACTGCAACATATGTTAAAGTGTTTTAGTTCAATCCGTCCATGTTTCTCTTGGCACTTGTTTCTTGCGTGCTAATCAGTGAACATGTGTTTGCTTTTGATGCCTACGTTCACGCATGCAATCGCATGTTCTTTTGAATGGATGCGTTTTCATGAGGGACTTAATAGGTGGACTTAAGCAGTCGCACAAAAACATTTGCCGAAACATTTGCCGACACACAAAAAAATATGCAAATGATTAAATGTTCGTTTATTTAGGCCCACATTTACGTACATTTGCATGCCGCCTTTTGGCAGATGGAGTGTTTCAATGGCGATTTGCGTTACTCAGATTTTTTGGGTCATGCTTTGTCATACAAATTCATATAAGACTTTCCAGCTCTTATGGCTGTTCAGTATAAGGTTGCCCCCCCCGACTCTTGAGCAGGTTTGCAGCCATGCCGGACACGCACCATGGCAGATACATATGGCTATTATGGCTCATTGGGGATTCATGGAATGGGGATTCATGTGGTGATTTAGCGTGCCTGGGGTGTCAATGGCACTGGGTCTCCACTGGCATGGTCGGACCTTTCAAAGTAGTCAGGGGACATCCTAACGATTGTTGGCCTCAGTTGGGAAAGCCTTGCAATACCAGATTGCCAGCGGCTCTTGCTAGGAAGCCAGCCACATTTGGAACCGTTGTGGTTGAAACCTGCTAGCCCTGATGGTGTTAGTTGCAGGAGACCTGCTGTGGGAACCGAGTCACAATGCGTATGTCTAGTGAGTGGACTGCGCACTATAGCGCCCCATACAAAGAAGGCAACTTACCCTGTAACTCTGAAAAACCGGATCATTGTATTCTTGTTGGCCAATCTCATTCTGAGTGGCTACTAGCCATCAGGCATTCCTCAGGAACTGTTCGCAGCTCCATTGCACGCCAGGTTTGCGGATGTGGCTGACTGGTTGCTCTGCCAAGTTGACAGCTGGGACACCCAGCGCCGATCAGTGCAGTGGTGTTCGCTGCGGCACGGCTTCAGCACCTTGCTGTTTGAGCCACGGGTTTCCTGGAAATGCTGGGGAGAGGGACCACTCGCCATACCTCGTCCAACCAATAGAAATAAGAAACTCGACCAATTAGAATTTAGAATTGTTTGATATTAATAAGTAATTGATAGGTTGGGCATTTTTGTGTCAGTTTCGAATTCCAAAATTGGGTCGTCAAACATTTGATTCGGATTCCTTCCCGCCACCAGGGCCGTTGGCATCGCCGTTTCCAAGGTGATGCCTACGTGAAGAAGATGCCTCGGCTGAAGTATGGCCCTGCGCAGTGACCTGGGAACTGAAAGTCAAATCTGAAGTTGGACATCGGTTGATGTTCGGCTATGGGTCAATATTAACCAACCAATAATTGCTTCTAATAACCAACCAATAATAGGGAAAACAATGGTCAATAGTGGGAGAGCCAATGCTGTTTGGCTTCCATATAGCTTGCAATTGCAATAGGCAGTCGAGCTCATTGTTTCGTGCAGGGTTTTTTCCCTTCCAAGAAGGTTTTCCCTGCCGTAGTCCAGTATCTTGACTGACCACTTGGTTGATGTTTGATGGCAACATTTGTGGAACAAGAGCCCTGTCTTTTCAATTGGTTGCTAATTCATATTGGACTGCCCATATCGACATACCTTTCCATCGTCAACAGGTACCCGATTTAAAATATGAAATATAGATTAATAGGCTTATTTTTTCATTTTTTGAGTCAATACTAATGAGTTTAATTGGGTCTGCACGGGCCATATTGAATAATATATTCATCAATATGTTTCCAAAAAATATGGTAGTATTCTAAATTAAATCTCAATATCAATATGCCCATGCTAATGAATAGAATATGTTTTTTGATTTCAAAATATATAGTTTAATTATTAAATATTCATGCATTATGTTCAATAAATATGTTATTGTGAAACTTTAGTTTCTAATTGATTGATTTGGAAACTGTATAGATTACCAATAGTTTGATTAGAGTTTGAATATTAGTCAACACGAGTATTTGTTTATCAAATTATCAATAAACCTTCATTAGATTAGTTGGCACATTGCATTTATAACATTTCTGTACAATTAGTTTATGCGTTTTAATATGTTTTATGGTTTTAACTATATCAGAATGTCTCAATGTTAGTTTTTGATTAACAGTGAAAAACAAACATACATAAAACTACAACACTAATTAAATTAAAACACCAAGTTTCCAAAAGTGAATGAATGTTTCAAGGTATTTGAATTTTAATGATTTATGAAAAAAAGAAATAAACGTTTTATAGAGTGAAAGTAGTTTACCTTATTAAACTAACATTTAATTTAAATATATTTGTATATTACGATAGGGCCTGACCTCGCGCGTGCATAATTTCCAGACATTGAATATCACTGAAAAACGGTATAATTTTGGAAAATTCAAAATAATTTCGTGTAATCTTCATAAATTTATTTGGAGCCTTTGCTGTCTAAACCTTGCATGCGGAGGTCGAAATAATAGTCTAATAATTTAATATATTTAAAAAAAAATTGTATTTATCTCAAAAAAATTTGGAAATTATTATAATATTATATGTTGATGTACCATTGGATAATTTATATATGGTCTATCCGAATAACGGGTTCGATCCCCCCGGTCCCTGTAAAGGTACCAGCTGTTAGGTATGAGTTGTTAGTTGTGAGTTGTTATCTGTAAGTTGCTAGTTATAAGGTATTACTTATTAATTATTAATTATTAATTAAAAATTGTTAGATAAAAAATATTTTTAATTAATTATTAATTATAATTTATTAAATATTAAATATAATTTATTAATTTAAAATTATTAATTATTAAATAATTAATTTTAAAAATTAATTATTATTTTTTTTTAATATAAATAATAAAATAAATTTTATTTAAATATTATTTTAATATTTTTTAAAATATAAATATTAAATAATATATTTTTTTAAATATTATATATTTATTTTAAAAAAATATAAAAAATATAAATTAAATTAATTTAATTTATATTTAATTATATTAAATTTAATTTTTTATATAATTTATTTAATTATTTTTAATATATATAATTTTTTTTTCCCAACAAATTTAGCCTCGACGTCGATACAAACGCGCGGTACAAACGCGCGCCTGAGGTCCCACACGGAAATAACAACTTCCGGCTAACAGCTTTAGTGCAAGCAGCTAGTCGCCCACCACATTGGGAGCACTGAAGGGTAGGTTGTGTACCATACATGGTGTGAGTAAAATGAACTTTGTGAAGCAAAGGGTGACCACACCCCACTTGGGCTCCAGCACCCGAACAGGGCAAGGCAGCCATGACTTCCAAGTCAGGCAAACTCCGGTAGGTCTTAAGGATACTACAGCAAGCGTTACAACACAAGCCATCTGGGTACCGTTTCCAAACATGGCCACCAAAACCTTTAGCTTCAGCTTGATTAAACAACTCATGCTTAGTCCGTGGGGGGCCATCGGGTTCCCTTTTAGGCACAGCAGCTTTAACAGAAAGCCAATACTTAACACGAGGGATCATCCACAAGGTTAACTTTTTAGTCCTTGCAAAAACCCAAGCATTCACATCTTCAACAGCAAAGGGCGCAACAACAGTAGCACTCATGCTAGCAAGCTCATCGGCAAACCGATTTGCATGCTAAGACCAGCTTTCTCTACCAAGAGAAACATGCTCCTCATGCGTGATATGGGACTTTATTTTATTGAGGCACACCTGCTTGTCCAGCAGCGTGGCAAGTTGGCCCCTAAGGTCCCCATGCGGGTTCCGTATCTTCTTTGGAGAGCGACGCAACTTGTAATAGACATTGATGATAAAGGAAGCATCCACAGCAACCCTCGGCTCACAACCTTCAGGAATTGCTTGCAGCAGCTCAACAAAGGCACGCAACTCAGCGCGAGCAACAGTATTGGGATTGTGGCCATCGCGCACAAACCCAGTAATACTACCCACCAAAACGAAAACATCATTTTTAAACGCAATAGCAACGACAGCCCAAGCACACTTACGGAGACGAGGTTTATTATTAAAAGGACCACCACTACCATCAGTCCCAAAAAACAAGCTCGAGAAGTTAAACCCAGCAGAGTTTTTAAAACAACCAGTGCGCACAATGTGTTTGTCAGCAACTGCAGGAGCACGAGTCCACCTATCCGGCACCAAGCCACGCAGCCAGAAATAACTTTGCGCAACTAATCCGTAGCAAGCAGACCAAGCTTCAGGAACAGGCCCGCATTCCCGGATGCACCCGGGGCATTCAAACAACATGTACAAGAGGGTAAGCTCAACATCACAAGACGGACAGACACAATGCCGCGAGTTAAGTAAGTGTTGTAAAGCCCCTTGCCACCAAGTCTGTAATAAGGCCGCGTCCTGAACCGGTACACTGTCAAGCAAGCGTTTATGCAACACAATGTCCAAGCCAGACTCCAAGCCTTGCCCGAAAAACTGCTGAGACATGAGAACGCATTGACATCTTTTCAAAGAAGCAATGAACCCAAGCCCAAGCCGCACAAGTAAGCACTGATCACTGAAGTCAAGGTGCCAGGCGTGGCCAACATCGTCCACCCAAGAATCAAAACAGCAAGCATTCCAACCAACATCCATGAGCACAGCCTGAGTAGCAGCGAGCGGACCTTTAACAATCTTCCACCGGTGGACCGCGCTAAGCAGCTCCGTCCAGCTCTGCTCCCAAGCTTTTGCTAAGGCCGAACAAGCCAAAACACCGCAACGTCTCACCAATTCAAGCCACAGTTTCAACTGCTCCACACGCACACGAAAATACGGGTCATCAAGCGGGGTCGCGTTAATTTGCATGGCAACTTCAAGTGACCCACGACCTTTAATCCACTTGTTGGTTCTGGCAACATTGAGCCGCCAAGCGCGCAACTTCTGCGGAGGGATGCCAAGAGCCATATGGCCCCACAAGGCCACGGACCCAACCGACATATTCACAAACTTATGTCTTTTACCAGCAGGGAGAAGCCGAACCTTACGGAGCCGGGCACGGCCTTTCTTCAACCGAGAGTGGTGCACAGTAAGCCTTTTTTTCGTAGTCAAGGAATTGCCTAGCCAAGGAATTGTCAATGCCAAGGTCCTTGATGGTTTCTTTGAGTTCTGGGCAACCGTCAACCTCACTAAGCTGACGTTGGAGCTCACGCCCAGTGGCGGCGTCTCCCACCAAGAAACCCGACTTTTTGATACTTATTTCCAGGCCACGCGAGTTCAAGCCGTTACGCAGTTCGAGAAAAGTCCTCACAGCATGTTTGGCCACTTGAGAAGACGTGAACCCACGTAAATCGACACCGATGTCATCAACCCAGGTGGTTAAACCCTGTGGCCGGCAAACCCGCTGAACATGCGACATCAAAGTCCAAAGCACGATTTTAGCAAAAACCACACTAAAAGGACAACCAGCCAGAATTCCTTTACTCGGTTGGATGGGTTTACTAGCCACATCCTGAGCTTGCAAAATCCTAGGCCCTTTGTGAACTTGTAAGCAAAAAAAAAGGACCAGCGGCGGAAAACCCAGAGACAACGCATCTTCAGCAAGCAGATTGTGGTCAACCAAATCATAAAAGCAGGTGAGGTCCAACAACAGGCTGACTTGCTTCAAACCTAACTTTTTGCTGACTTCGGCTTTACAAAGCCGGAGCAAAGCCACTTGAAGACAAGTAGAACCTTTGACTGCCTGATCCCAAAACGCAAGTTCTTTGTCATTTATGAGCCAGTAATTAACTAGAGGCTTGCGCATTTTACACCAAAGCCGATACAACACATGAGTTAAATAAATCGGCCTTTCACACTCCAAATTCTTGGGCAAGCACGCAACCTGGACAAGCAGAAACTGTTCCGGCCAACGCAAACGAGCTTCAACTAAATGTAAAATGTAAACCAAACCACTGTAAGCTTCACGCGGGAATAATTTCAACAACCGAAACGTGCAACCATCTGGGCCGCCTTTTTTGTTGGCAGTGTATTTCAAAGTTTCCACAACCTGTGCCGTGGAAATTGGTTTCAGCTCAAGGGCCTGTTGCCTGGCCAAACTTTCCAACAATTCAAGACACGGCCACTCACAAGCACCATCCACCTCACCCCAGCGAGCTTTCCAGTACGTCCGTCGAGCCTCAGCCCTTTCTGCCACTGGCAAGTTTTGAAAAGGCCTTGCTTCAACTGCTTCGTCCGCCTTGATGAAAGCGAAGCCGTCTTTACCACTACCACTAACAAAACGTTCAACAGTACAACTCCACGCGGCAGCCTTTTCCTGCAGCAAACACTTGAAGAACCACCGTTTTTGCACACAAACATCATGCACGACCCTGTCAAGGACACACTGGTTCACGGTACCAATTTTATATAATAAATGTTTAAGCTTCCAAGCCATGTTATAATGCAAACCTTCCACAAAAACCCACATAGCATCAACACGGGCAGCCGCTTTAACAATTAACTGAAACATGCGGCCTTTCAAGGCCTGAACATGTGTACTACAGGTGCCCTGGTGTCTCTGAAAGGTTTCAACCCAAGACGTCAGAGTTTGCCAAAACTCTAAGCTAGGATGTTTCCACAATCGATCACTTTGAATTTCCGGCATGGCCAGTGGCTGCATTTCAATGGCCACATGGACACCTCTACCAAGGTCCTTACTGTCCACATCAGTTTCAACTGATTTCAACCAACCCTCAGCTTGGGCCATCCATTTGCCAAAAATTTTAGACAATTCACTGTCACTCAGCTGCTGCCTTGGACAGACCAGCTGAGTACACAACTGTACATCGTCAACTTCAAAACGGCTCCAAGGAAGACGAGGTCCTGGTAGCAGAGGCACATCTTTGTAGCACCGCAACTTGGGAACCAAGAGCGGCAAGTGGCCAACGCTTATGCGGAGGGCAATGGCAGCATGTGGCCTCCAAGGCACGTCCCACATGACCTGGATTGAGCACAAGCCGGCAAGGGATTTGTGGGCTACAGCATAGTCCAAGGCGCTAGCTGAAGTGCTGTAGGTGGGTTCGCCTGTGTCAACGATAGCTCCAGACACAGCCCGCAGGAAATCAGATTCCCCTAAAGCACTGGGCTCAGCATTCCAATCGCCAACCACCAACCATGGTAGTCCGTCCGCCAAACTTTTAAGACAGCCTCGCAAAGCTCCTAAAATTTGACAGTTTGTGGAACCAAACAAGCCTTCACCTGTCCTCAGGTAAATGGAAAACAAAGCCAGCTTGCACCCTGCCATTTCTAACAGGATGCCACACCACCCATTGCCACCCAAGCTATAGCTGGCAAGGGTGCTTGTACCCACTGTCCTTGCAGCCACAACAAACTGACCACCAGTAGTTCCTCCACGCCCTGTTGCTTCCGCGGGGAGGTAAAAGCCTTCCAAGCCCCAAGACCGTAACTGCCTCTGCGTCTGTTTGGTTTTCGCTTCTGTTTGGTGTGTTTCCTGGATAGCAAAGACTTTAGTGCCGCTGCCAAGTCTTGCCGCCAGCCAACTGCTAACTGCAGTATTAAAGCTGGTGACATTGGCACTACAAAGCGTGATGCTACCCTGACCCTGGTCCTTCTTCAACCTTGGCTGGGGGGGGTTGCGGAGCCTCATCCGTCTTTCTTCTCTTCTGGTCCCGCAGCCCACCTGCCATGTCCAACAACCTTTGCTGCTGCTCTGGCCTGAGCTGGTCCCCCATTGCACCCAAGATCGTCTGAATGAGGTTTTGGTCCCCTCCTGCGACCGGAGCGTCCTCCATCTCACTGTCTTTTGGCAATCCCAAGGCATATTTCCAATACACCTTAGAGCTCTCTTCCACCTCAACCTCAGCTGCCTGTAAGTTTTCTGTTGCTTCCTGCACTTTGGCTTCAAGCAAAGCCACCTGCTCTTTGGCCTTCTCCAAGCGCTGCTCTGCCTGTACCTTGACCTGGCCTGCCTTCTTGAGGTGCGAGGTTGCCTTTTGAAACCTTGCCGTGGCCTCTGCCTTGGTGGGTTCTTTCCCTTCCTGCTGCTTAGCCTGGTCTGCCTGCAAGGCCTGCTCCAAGGAGAGTCGCACCTCGTCTGGTAAGCCTGGGGTGTGGGACGCCAAGAGCTGCTGGGCGGTTTCTTGCCAAGGGGGGAGTGGTGAAGTGAGGGTCTCCTCAACTGTTCTAGGTATTTCTCCTTTGCTCTGGCTAGCTCCCCACTGGCGAGGTTTGGTGGGGGAAGGTCGTTGCCACACATGGCCTTTCCCACCTTTTCCCACCTGAGGGGTATAGTCATAGCCATTCCAATTCCAGGAGTTTTCCCAATTGCGATGACATTGCGAACATGCTTTGCTGGGATCATTCCATCGATTCGCCCATATCCAGGAAGCACACCCAGGAGTAGCACAACGAATATAAGCTCCTTGAAGGCCATGCGACATGACACGAGAGGAAGACAGGACCTATCTCACCTTGATCCATATGCCTTTAATATATATAATTTTTAATAATTATAGTATATTTTTTTTAAAATAATTAGGTAAATAAAAAATTATTTAATAATAATTTCCCACCTGAGGGGTATAGTCATAGCCATTCCAATTCCAGGAGTTTTCCCAATTGCGATGACATTGCGAACATGCTTTGCTGGGATCATTCCATCGATTCGCCCATATCCAGGAATCACACCCAGGAGTAGCACAACGAATATAAGCTCCTTGAAGGCCATGCGACATGACACGAGAGGAAGACAGGACCTATCTCACCTTGATCCATATGCCTTTAATATATATAATTTTTAATAATTATAGTATATTTTTTTTAAAATAATTAGGTAAATAAAAAATTATTTAATAATAATTTAGTTTAAATATAATTTTAAAATATATAATTAAAAAATAAAAAATAATTTAAAATAAATTAAATTAAAAATATATTTTTATTTTAAATTTAATTTTTTTGGTGGTTTTATTTAAATTTTTAATAATTTTATTTTTATTATTTTTTTTATATTTTATTTTTTTATTTAAATCTATATTTTTTATATATATTTTTTA